>CAWUFW010000808.1:3147500-3555446 GCA_963921515.1 Calotriton arnoldi
CTGATTTGCATATGGATTTTTTAAATATAGTGATGTATAGTGATGTGTTGGAACGAGGCCTGAGTACTTACCAGTGGCTGAGATTAAATCAAGCATTCCATCCATCACTATCCGGACTATCTTCGTTTTAGGAAACTGCTTAAAGCCTCCCTGTTTTAATCCGTCCTCAGCCCGTTTGTCGGCCCGCTTCAGCGCAGAGATACCCCTTCGGGAGTGATTCAGGCGCTCTATAAAACCCTTAAATAAATAAATCACTTTTTTGTATAGTTTAGTGTGGCACCGCAAGTGAAATGGGTATGCCCAGATGTGGGTCCCGCGCACACTGTATCTCTGGAACCAAGCTATCTCTAGCTGATAAGGCCTACTTAGGGTGAAACTGGTCCTGGGTTGCTTGTGTTCAGTTTCAGGGAAGACCTCGTCTGGCAGTTTGGGCTGGACTCTTTTCATCGGAGCAGGGTCAAGACTGATTTGCATATGATTGGATCCAAACTGAGGTGGCTTGGTGTGCAAAATAACAATAGATCAGTATGCGGCACAGAGTAATTACTAATAGCTGAGATTAATTCAAGCATTCCATCCATCACTTTTTTGAACAATTTTGTCTATAGTTCCTCTTCAGTTATAGGGAGCTCAAGGGCTACTCAGAGCCAAAACTAGGCACCACAATGGTAAGTCCTTGATAATATAGCACACAAAAGGGTTCCTGTGTATATATAAGTCCTTGATAATGCCATAAGCCGCTTAAGGGTCTGATAGTTGACAGGCTGCACATAACATATTATAGGAAAAAGCAAAAGGATTAGTGATCTCAGGTGGACCTGTAATATCATGCCGAACTACCATACCAGGAACACCCCTTGATGTCTCAATCCTTGTAGCTAAGCAATTTAGTAATTTGCTTGTCTTGTCTACATGTCACTCTCAACCTTCATGGCTAAGCAATAAAGTAATTTGCCTGCCTTGTCTCCTCTGGCATACATCTTTCTTTGTGAAGAGATCCAGAGCGCCCTTGCAGCATCTGGAGCCATGTCATTGATGGTTTGGTGGGATACCTCAAATTGATGAAGGAGAGAAGAACTGGGGCTCTGGATAGTTTCATATTCTGAATGGAGGTGTTCAGTTTCAGGCTAGAATTTCTTCCTTATCTTTTTGTTGACTCTAAAAGGTCAGCTCACAGCCATGTATAGTCTTATTGAAGGTCTCCAAGAAAGTACCTTGCCATGGCACCATATCTTTGTTAACTGTGAAGTAAGATTTTACTTGCTCCCTGAGATAACTTCTGAGAGCAGGGTCTGCTATAGGCCAAGCCCTGAAGCGCCACATACCGCGCAGAGCTCTCCAAACGTGTACATTTCAAGCGGGCATGATCAGATAGGCCACTAGGCAGTCTATGTATACCTGAAATTAGATGAAAATCGGAGGTGGACTAACTAATGTGAGCAAAGGACCCATGTGCAAGCAATGGGTAAACAACTTGGCTTGTATGTTTAATATCCTCCAGACATCACATCACCTGAGTTCATTCTCACATTGTTGCACTAAGGTGATACGCTATAAGAGGTGACCGTCAACCTCTCGCTGATCCAACCTCCAGTCCATGATAGCACTGAAGTTCCATAAAGGCTGCCAAATCATCAAGGTCAGTTCACATGACTCGGGGGTGTTTCATGAATATTAATAAATGTACAGGGCCTGCCATTTATCCCCGCCCCTTGAGCCCTAGATAGACTCTGTGTGAAACACCCAGGAGTAACCTTATCAAACAGAAATGTGCAGTTAGAGCCCTACAGTTGGGTCTCCTTCAAAGTAAGTACAGCCTGTGAGTTTTGATTGACACACTTAAGGACAGCAACCCACTTAATTGTATCATTAAGCTCATTCATGTTGCAGACAATATTTGGAACTTATGGGGATCTTGCAGAGTGTTATCTATTAGTTGTGGTTGGGACATGCCTGTGATGGGATCTATGGAGTTTCATCTGTTGCTGAGCTGCCAAAGTTCTAGAACACATTAACACATTCTTCATAACATCTAACCCTGTCTCTACCCCACCCTACACTTCTGCCCCAGCAGTATCTGTTACCCTTAACAATATTCATAGTATATTGGTGAAATAATCAAAAGCACAAAAGTGGGGTAGTACCCTCTAGGGGTCCCCTAATATACCCAAAGAGCAAGCCATTGGCCCAAACCTCAAGTGACTAACAGTAGTAGTAGGAGCCTTTGCAGTAAAAGGGCCTGGTCAAATCAGAGGGCCCTCTTCTTTCGCTGGTGGCCCCCCTGAACCTTCCAAATCCTAGAGCAGCCTCCAGGCCCAGATCCCAGCCCAGCTGGCTCACTCATCACTTACCCAAGAAGACTTGTTGTGTGGTAAAACTCTCTCTGTTCATCCTGCATGGGCAAGTGAAGCACATATGCCAGGAGATGAGCAGGTGGGTAGAAGCTAGCAGAGAGAGAGAGAGAAAGAGGACAGCTGAGGGACAAAAGGCTGAAAAAGCAAAAGGATATGCACAAGGACATAATTTTCAATGCAGAGTTCAAGCTCATATAGTCACAGAGAGCTGGTGTCTTGCATTTCAGTAGCAAAGTATTCTCCATATTTGACCTCTCTGCCTTGGCCTTCCTGTGAAAAGTTGTGGAAGCACCCACCTTCTGTTTGGGTTGGCGAGACAGCTTCTGGACACCAATGAAGCCACCTCCCCTGCAGCCTCTCATAGGGCTTTGGACCCTAGCCACCACTCCATGACCAACTCTACTGCACGAAAGATCTCTCCTCTCTTCCACCCAATCCCATGCTGCCATGAAGTTTAAACAAAATTAGCATTCCCGTTAAGCAGTACTTTTAGCTTTACTGGAAGCATGTCAGTCAGCCGCATGGTGCATAGCTTTTGTTTCACAGTAAGGAATAATCTACATTGTTTCTAAACAAATCTCTTGTAGTGAGGGAAAATCAATAGTAGAGCAGAGTCAGAATACATTTTTCATTTTTGGTGGACCACCTTAAGGTGATATTGTGGTCAATGTGGTTATGGATCCACACAATCAGTGGCCTGGAGGCGCTCAATGAAGGGTCTTGGGGTCAGTGCTCTATGTGCGAGCTCAATGAAAAAATATGTTGACATAGTCTCTGGGGGGGGGGGATCCAGCTTTTAAACCAGAGTGAAGGAACTGCTAAAGTCTGAGGCATTTGCCCCTTCTGGGATCCTGACACTTCTAAGGTTACTGCACCTCTTGTATCCCTCCCAACGTCTGATCTCTCATCAAGGAAATATGGCCTCTAGTCTCTGTTACCCAATGTAAAATATTGCACAGACCTTAACGGAGAGCAGTAGCCTTGATTAATTTCCCCACCCTCTTTTCCAGGGAGATAATGGTTTCTTGAATGGCAGGAGGGGCATGCACTCCAGCTTCACTGCCAGCTACTCTAGTGAATGGAATAAGTGACTGTTGGGCAGAGCAAAGTAGGGCTTTGCATTTTTATCAATCTAACCCTATAGGGATGAACCAGTTGCCTTGGCTTTAGCCATCTTGTCATCCCTTTTGTGGTATATGTCCCCCAGCATGCAGGGTGTGCTGCTGGACCCAGAACAGTCACCTGGGAATGCCACTGGTAGCATGATGGGACAAGTGAGTCCCAGATGGTGGCTCTGACAACAGGGTAGATCCATAGGGCCAGGGAAGAATGCTCTATACATTAAGGTACCAGTATCAGTGTCTCACGAGGTCTGGCCTTGTTCATCCACCAGGTGGTATCAGGCCGGAGTCAGCCTTCCCTCAAGAAATGAGCTCTGTAAATTGGTGTAATCAGGAGATTGACAGGAAATGTTTCAAGAAAGGGGAGGATTGATAGCAAGCCCTTCCTCTCCCTCAAAAGCAGATCATTGAGGAAAGTCACAGGTTAATGGTGAATAGGGTACTGCCATGCAGTCCTAGAAGAAAGAGACACAGTTCAAGGGCATCATGTGCCACCAGACAACTCCACCAGCTGCTCTGGAGAAAGTGCGCTTCAGCGGTGTCCATCCCTGCCCAGTGCCTTGTGAATTCCAACAGCGCCATAGACCACACCTGTATGGAATAGGCCCGGTGGCCGCCACAGAGCGACCTCCTCACCTTGTGCCCTCACATGAGTGTCTGCGACATCTGCACTACCCAGCCGCCAGGACATGATCTTGTTGTTGGCAAATGGGTTGCGTTGATAGGGTAGATTCGGTGCAAGTCCTCAACTTGGGAGTGGCACCCACCTTCTAACTTAGCGAATGGGCCGCAATGATTTCAAGAATTCACAGGGCAGTCGAGTCGCCACGCATCAGGCTCCAAAACTTTACTGAATCGATCTGGAATGGTCAGTCTGTTGGTGCAGGCTATTGGCTGGTCTGATGTGATTAATACAGAATTTTGTCTGAGAGCCCAGGCATCTGCCATTTTGCTGAGCTCGGCCACCAACTTTGTAAATGCTGTTTTAATGGTTAATTTGAAACTATTTACGACTGACCAAGATAAATATAGGATATGTAGAAAACAATACCTTATGTATCTGCTCTTATAATATCATTACTGGAGCACAGCTTCACCATGTCCCTTCTCTGAGCTTAAAACTACAAGTGCAATTAATCGGAGGCATGGAGAATGTTTAATATCAAAGCATTTGTGCTCTGCTGAGCAACTGATGGAGGAGAAGAAATGGATGCCTGTACACATGAACCAATGGAAGGAAGGCAGCAGGCTAGCAGTTGCCACTTCATGAAAGTAGCAATCCTCTTTTTTGTCTAGCAATATAAAATAAGTAATTTAAAGATGATATATGGTTTCCTTACAGGACTGAATCCTAAGTCATTTTATTCTGAGAAGCCTGAAGAATACTAAAGGGATCTTAGTGGTTTCTGAGAGGTGGAATTTGATGGCCTGATGTATGCACAGGCAGGTCTCAGAGAGAAGGTGAAATCTGTGCACCAACTTTTTGTGACCTGCCTATTACTTTGCAATTCAAGTTATGTACCAACATGTCACATTACAAATGCCCATTCATCGGGGGCTGCAAAATGATACCTAGTGATTGTTAATCAAGGAGGTCACAATTTTGACACGCTATGATTAGATAGGAACCAAAAGATGGTGGCATGCAGGGGCCAGCAGATCTCTATGCCTGCTTTCGCAGTTCAAAAGGGAAATAGTTTGTTTTAAAGCAGCCCATGTTTCCCAGAGGAGCGGGTGCTGCTTTACAAAAAAAGGTTTCCCAGAAGCAGGCAGTGACATGAATTGTTGTCATAAACCACTGATGCATATTTCTGTAACTTGTAAATGGGAGGAGGATATCCCTTTCAAGCAACCTCCAATTTGTGATTAAAAGTCATAAAATCCCTTTTATATATTTTCTGACTTGTAAAGGGACTTTTTAAACATTGTATGTTTGCAATTTGCAGAGTTTGAAACCACTCAAGAGCCTTGTACATCGGCCCTTTTATCTCTGGGGTTGTGATAATTTTTTGGTTCCCTTCCATTCCTTGCAAAATAAGGCTGTTGCGTGACAGAAGAAGCATTTGTGAATGGAATTTTCCCCTTCACCTTACCCCTGCCCTGCCCCAGACATCCCTTCCACCACAGCAGCCCAGCCTTAGGGGCAGGGAGCCACCCTCCCCCCCAACATTTTCCCAACATAAAGAGTGTCTGTCAAGCTGAGGAAAGGTCAGCCTGGCAGACACTCTTTATGTTTAGGTAAGGCAGCCAGGTGCTAAGCACGCTCTAAATGCATGGGCGCCTAGCTGCCTGAGCTGAACTTAACCAGGGTGAAGATGTCACAGCTCCTGAGGGCATGACCTCTTCAGCCAGGCAAAGTGCTTGGAGGACCTCCGCTCATGACGAGTGGGAGCGACATTGATAGCTTCTGACCTGGGTGCTTCTTTTTTAAGCTCTGTAGTGCCCATTGCCAAGTGTCTACCACCGACACTTCGTCACATAGTGTGGTGGGGTGGGGTCAGCATCTCTCACTGACCCCATCCCACTGTGTGACGAGATTGGTACTGCTGCCTCCTGTCAGCCAATGAGAGGAGTTAATGCGAGAAGGCAGTAATCCCAACCTTCCTGGAATCGCCGGTTACCATTAAGAGATGCTGCAGAGGCTAAGTGTCGAGCTTCGATTGACCTGTTATATCTCTTCTGTGGGGTTTGACAAACTCACCGATTACCATTGGTTACTATCTGTGGCATTCAGAAATGCTGGCTTCTTATTGGTGCATTTCTGTAAAAGTCCCTCCTTTGTTTGTTTAGCTCTCTTTCAGGCGATTTCACTCAGAGAGCATTTTGATTGGCCACCACACAGTACAGCGCGTGATTGCCTCTCTTGCCTCCTCCCATCTGGCTATTGCAGACCGAGTTCAAAGGCTTCTCTCTGTTAGAGCCCCTCCTTCCTCTTCCCTCCTCGCTGCATAGATCGTCTTTCAGCACTGCTGTAATTAGTTACAGCTTAAAACAAAGGATTCCAAGGACTTTGGTTTAGTTACAATGCCGCAGCACGCTGGCTCTTCTTACTTACGGCGCTGTTCCTGCATAATTCAAATATTGCTGTAGCCACACGTCGTCATTCAGAGGATTTGTTTGTTTTTAGGTGAGTTTTTGTGAAATGGTGGGCTTCCTTTCTTGTCTAACTGGGCAGCTCTGAGCTGCACAATGTGCATGGTGGAGCAGCTTGCTTCGTGGCCCAAGAACCAGCGGGAAGGAGCACAGACACCTGGAAACAACATTGGGTGCATACCGGGCCGGGAGCTGTCCACTATCCGGGTGACAGAGCAATTGCTGAAGGCAGACGGAGAACCTCACACACCAGTAAGTAAGATGGTCCTGCTCAGGGACATTTTAAGGATTTTGGGGGCCCTTGGGCCAAACATATTTTGGGGGCCTCTGTTCAGAACAGCTTAAAATGTATGATCCAATTTCAGCTTTCTCATAACCTCTTTTACAAGGTTACTGACACTAGACAGGCAAACTGGTTCAAATTCTAAATGTGTTTCCATCTAATATTCAGGGATAGTGATGTGTGTTTTCATTATTGTAATATAGCAGCAGCTCACTAATATTACTGCAGATAATCTCTACGATCCACTGCCATTTCGCATGTGAGGTCCTGTTTTGATCTAAAAGGAACTTTTTTATAGATATTGCATGGTGTTGAAAAACATAAATGCAACATTTCTCTACAAAATGTCTGTAATAGACTCCCACACGTTACCTGTATTAAAAATAAATGAAAGGAAAATGGTATTTAAAACAATGTATGTTTGAAAATTATTCAAAGTCATCAGGACAGGACTGTGTGGAGATCAGAGCCAGATCTATCAGGGGGCCCCCTGAAAGGCTGGGGCCCTGGGCCACAGCCCACTTTGCCCATGCCTTAAAATGTCTCTGGGTCCTGCTGTTCACATATGTAGAATGTGGAGGACGTCCCTGGGATTAGCGTGGACTCTTCAAGCAGCATGTGTTGATGAACACTGTCACAAAGCTTTTAGCAGAAACTGCTGTGTCAACGGTCAGAGGCGAGCTTAAGAGAGCTCGCCTCTGACCGTTGCACAGCAGTTTCTTCTTAAAGCTGCATGACAGTGTTCAGCAACACACGCTGCCAGTCACAGCTTGTGTTGCTTCAGACGTGAGCAGCACAGTTCCGGGATTTGCGTGTCCTTGTTGTAACTGATGCTCATGTACAGCGCTCCAATACCTTCGGGTCTAGTTTGCGCTATATAAAACTGAAGAAAAAAAGATGCATAAAACTGCAGTTACGTCCTCATGAGCAGTCTTTTTATTTTAACTATTATTTACTTCAATACATGTTCCGCACTTCGTCCATGCACAAGTCCACTGAGCCCCTCTTGGTCTGGTGGAAAGGTGGGATACCGCCAAGCCAGCGACAGAATGCAGACCAAAAATGAAAAGTGTCTGCTGTGTGTACTTAAGCCCCAATTTATACACTCTTTAGAATAATGGCAAGTTCTTAAAGGAACTCTGTGCACACATTTAATCAAAAGGTGCACGCAGTTTGTCCTTTTGCCCCTTTGGGGTAGATGTACATTTTGAAGACTGTTTGGAGCCCAGTGCCCTGCAGGCTTTGCCATCCATGCCCTTAAAACTTTGAATGTGAATGACTCTTAACTCGAAGTTCTGATCATGGCCCTACTTCAGCCCCTTGTACAACCGTGAGATTTATTATGTGCAAGAAAATAACTTTTCAACACAGGTTTGTGACCTGGCTGTTGCAGCGGAGACATCTGAAGATGTGGCATGGCCTCTTATTCTCATAGATGCCAGGGGCAATGGAATTGATATTAGATACCCTCTGACTGTGATCGCGTTATAGGATTGGTATCTTGTTTACCCTCACTCTCTCCACAGCCTTCCGTTTGCTGCCAAGAGGCAGTGAGTGCCTTGTGCAAAGAGGAATATTTTGAATTGCAGTGCAGTTATAGCCTGCTGTTTGGTTCTGGAGGCCATATTGTAATAGCGTTACCTTGTGACCTGCTGTCGGAGTCTGGTGTCCACACTTTTCATGAGAAGGTTCAGTAATGTCTGTCACTGTGCTGTTTGAAGAGCTTGCTATCAAATTAATGTGGGACCATATACAATGAGGAAAGGAGTTGGATTTATAAGTTGTTTACGTAGCCAAGTTACAAGGCCTGGAAATTTTACACTGCCTGTGCAGAGCCAGTGATTATTGTCATAATTTGTCCGTGTTACTGCAAGCAGCTCAGCTGCAGTGTTCAAAACAGGTGAAAATCATGTAGGATGTGAGGAGATTGTGCAAGTTAGTGGTAGCGTTTTCACTTTTAGAGAAGAGCGTTTGATAGTTTTACATTATGAAACCTGATTGGAAATTGTAATCACTGCATATGTGTGTGTAACTGGGAGAGAAATTAAACTGTATCCTGGTTGGTACAGAGGGTGTTATCTGGCTTGTGTATTTATAGTCCTATGAGGTGCCAGCCTGTGACTGAAAGCACAGTGAATCTGAAAGTCATTATTTTAAAACTGCATTACACACAGTATATGACAGGTTGCCTTAAAATATGCACACAGATTTACTCTTTTTTTGTCAAGTAGGTTAGAGGCACTACATTTGGTTTTTGTTTTCCAACAGTATCAGTATCCTTTTATAGCTTTTTATTGCTCAAAAGTATGTAATTTCTGATTTTATCGCTTTGATAGGAAGTCATTGCTTTGTTTTACCTGCAAAAAAGTGTCACACATTTGGCTGCTTAATGTCACTCATATGCACACTGAAACCATAAAAATGTCTCATATAAGCATTCTGAAAACTTGGCAGCTATATTTGACCAAAGTTTCCTAACTGTTTATAGAAAACCATATATTGTTTCCCACTGTTTTTAAAGGGCTCAGTATGTAGGTGACCGCAACGTATCATAAATCAAAGCATACTTTCTTTGAATATGTGCAAAACAAGTATAATATAATGTCTAACTGTTTCTAGAACCACATAATTCCACAGCACACCATGCCACATAATTCCAATACACAAATCCACTCCACACCACACAATTCCACGCCACACAATTACACAACTAACTAATCCAACCCACATAATTCCACATCACTCCACATACATACACTCCATAACACATAAGTAAAAAAATGCCATTTACAATGCCACTAGCTCTAACAAATACAAGACCTTTTGCATAAGTAAAAAACATTGCCATTTGCAATGTCAATAGCTCCAACTCCAACAAATGTGAGACCTATTGCATTTCCAATGCTTGTTTTATTGAATGTTTGGTGAGTGCGTATTTGTATGAATGTATGTTTATATACGTGATGTGAATGGGTGTGTGTGTGAGCGTGTGAATGCGTGGGTTTGAGTGAGTGTGCATGTGGGTGTGTGTGCCCCCATTCTCTAATTACCGGCCGCCACTGCCTTTCATTACAGATGACTATGCTTAATTTCTGTAAGTGTTTGCTGGTGTTGGGCACCCACACTCTTTAGAAGGGACCGGGATTTGTTTTTCTTCATCAGACTTTGACCAAAAGTGCAAGAGTGATAAAGGTAGAAAAATGAAAAAGGATTAAAAGAAAGATAGGAAAACAGTGGTAAATAAAGAAAAGAGGGATGAAAAAAACCTGCAAGAGTGAGGCAAAGAGACAGAAAATTTGGTTTTTTGGAGATGTGAGAAGAAATCCAGACTAGAGAGTCTTGGTATACAGTAACACTGGCATTCAGTGGGGCCAGTGTTGGGCTTCTAAAAAAAGCTGTTAGCCCTTGTACTTGGGTTTTCTTTCAAATATACTCACTGAGAATGACCCCTTTACTGACAAGAGTTTGTCTGGCATGGTCTCATGCACCCATATTTCCACTCTATTCTGTTTCTCTTGCAATCTGTAAAGGAAGAAAAAAGAGGCATTTACTTCACCTAAATGTTCAAATACCAAAACACGTTTTCCATTCCCGCGGTGCCCTGCCTAGGCGTTGCCATTTCTGAATTTAGAGTTTTGTGGCAATGGCCCTCTGTGCCGTTCCCTAATGTACTTACAAAGGTCTACGGAAGTCTCACCTCTAGGTGGCCAAGTATCTTAGGCTGTATTTATAAAGTGCGCACGAAAAAGAAAACTCCAGGAAGGAAAATGTGCGAACCCGTGAGTCATAACATGCCCGAATCCAATGTAAATAAGCAGACTTGTGAGCCCTCAAGATGGGACTGTTACTTTGAGAAATGTATGTCTACTTATATGTTCTGTTTTCTTCCAAACTCCAAAGCACTGCTGTTCCGCATGACGTATAGTCTGCACTGCGTAGTGCGTAACCCTCCTAGGTGAAGTGGAAAGGACGTGCAGACGTTGTAGCTACCAAGTATGGAATCAACAGGTGTCTTATGTTTTTATCGCTGTAATGTAAATGTTACAACTTTGTTAGATATATGGCTCGTGAAATAAACTGACGCTGATCTGAAAACAATACATACCTAAAACCCATAAAATGCACTAAAAAGATGCAGAACAAAGCTGCGCCCTAATGAGAACCAGGGATTTGTAAGAAACTATTTTAAGTTCTATGAAAGCGTGCCAGCTAGGGAATTGAATAATATCGTAAACTTCTGGTAGAATTGGCTCACATAGTCTTTTTATGTCTATGAAATAGTTATTGCAAATCCTCAGGCCCTTGCACGCCAAGGCTGAGTGTACTCGGCTGCTCTCAAAGCGTCTCGCTTGGTAGATGGTAGAGTTATTGTTTTATTAATTTTATATTCTTATTTTGGTTAAGTATTCTTCGTTCCCAGCCTTTTTTCTTTCTCTATTTACTTCCATCCACGTTTTTTTTCTACATAAGTGAACACAGAGGCTTCAGTGGTTTCCCCTTCCTTTCAGTACATTTGCTTCCTGCAACCCCTCTCCAATGATATGACAAGCGCAGCAAGGGGTCAGCAACTCTGCCCAACTAAGGGGATTATTTATGAGAGGCTTGCGCGGGAGGGTTCTTTTTATTTACGCTTCAGCGGCTCAAACCTCTCAATCATATCTATGAGGCAACGCAAAGCCACCCTGTGTGACTTTGGATGGCTTCATAGTTATGGAGTAAGACAAAGCAGCACATGTCTCTGCCTTGCTTTGCTCTGCGTAAAGGAGCCGTTCCATGGGCGGTGAGGTGGTGGTTCCCACGCAGCACTCATGGATTTTGCCACTGCCCCAGATTTACTTAATCATGTAAACCTGGGGCAGCTCCCAAACCTACCGCCTCCCCAGTGCAGGCGTATTTTCCTAGTTTTTTCCTCTTCACACATAGAAAGAGGAAAACACCTCTTGGGATTGTTTTTGTGCAGGAAGGTTCTCCTTCCTGCACAAAAACATTCCTGCCCGCAACTGAGGCACCCTTGCACCATGGTGCAGGGGTGCCTACACTGGCAGGCAGCAAATTGTGCACCAGCGCAGGGGAAAAGGACATAATTGCATCATATTTCATAAATACAGTGCATTCCTGCCCTTTCCCATTGACGTAGGACAGAGCAGCAAGAAGACTTGACGGGCTGCCCTACGTCAATTCCTCATAAATGAGGCCCTAAATCTTTTACATCGTTTCAGGGAAACCTGTATCAGATACAGTCGCCACCAGGGCGGGACTGGGAACACAAAGCAGCCCTGGCAAATTTTGTCAGACCAGCCCCCATACGGCGCATAGCGAGTGAGCGCAGAGAGCGAGCCTGACCACCATAGGGGGATTGGGGGGGGTCCCCCCTAGAAAATTTGGGGGAAAATGGCAAAAATGGTGCATTCTACAACACATTTTTCATTATATATTCAATTGTATTGGTTTTTAAAGCATAGTAAATGATGACATTACAGTGCACCAGGATGCAACAATCTTTATTGGGGTTGCTCTAGGATTCACTCACTATCACACTCCAACAGTGCCTCTCATCTCTTCATTGCCCCTCTCTCACATGTATTTCATTTGTTTTATAGTGCCTCTCATAGGCTTTATAGGGTGTCGGAGCATTTTATCATCACACACGCATACAGAGACAATGTATCATACGTACATAAATCAGTGTATAGAAAATGTTACATAAGACAAAGGAGACTAGAAGGTGTCGGATTCACATGTCATCCAAACTGGTAGGCATTATTTAAGAGTGCTTGGTCTAGGGAAGCACAAACTCAGGCTTCAGAACCCACAGTGGTTAGGGTTGAGTTTAGTAGTAAGAATTTATTCATACCCAAACAAACCCTTTTAAGCTAAATTACGATAATGAAATACTGGAAAAAACATTCCTTTCTAGTCTAGATCACAATTGTAACTTATAAACTGCACAGTAACAAAAGGATCTCTGTGACAAAAGCAGTAACCCACTGAGCTATGAGCTAAGCACATAAAATACTGTTCTGTGATCTGCATAGTACACACTCTTTGCAGCAGACATATTAACCCTCTGCGCTACCCTAGATATATCAAAACTGCCCTTAAACAAAACTCTAGGGTGACCAAACGTCCTGGATTTCCCTAGACAGTCCCGGTTTTCTGAGGACTGTCCCGGCATCCCAATGTTTTTCTGAAAACGTCAAGTTACCCTGCCAAGCAGAATTCAAATATATGCTCTGGTAAGGTTCTATAGGTGCCTATATTTTTGCTAAGTATCTCAATTTCCTCGTATTCCAGTGTACTTTTATTTATTTATTTTATTTATTTATTTATAAAGCGCCTGAATCACCCCCGAAGGGGTATCTCCGCGCTGTGGGTGTGCTGCAGTAGGCCGTGAGGCGGGACATGTTAAAATAGTACAGTATTAAGGAGCCTTCTGAATTGGAGGTGATCAGAGCATTGCCGCAGATGGATCGGAAGTTGGTTCCAGAAAAGAGGGGCTAGGTGAAAGAAAGCTTTCCCACCCAGTTGCGATTTCTTGAACCACGGTACGAGAAGCAGAGACTTGGTTCCTGAGCGGAGTGACCTGGAAGGTATGTAATGGTTGAATTTGATTGCCAGGTAGCTGGGGCCTTTGCCATTAAAGGCCTTGTGTACGATACAACAGATTTTAAATTTGATTTGTTTGCGTACCGGGAGCCAATGAAGTTGTTGAAGGAGGGGAAGGAAGGCATTTCTGTAGGGGGCGTTTGTAACGAGGCATGCCACAGTGTTTTGTACCACCTGTAATCTGCTCAGCGAGGCCTCATTAGCTGAAACCAGAAGAGCGTTGCAATAGTCCAGGCGGCTTAGTACTAATGCCTGGATGAGAGTTTTCCGTGTGGACATCGGGAGGAAGGGGAAGACTCGCCGTAGTAAGCCAAGTACATGAAAACAGGAGCCAGCGGTGGTTGCAATGTGCTCTTTCATGGTCAAATCCTGGTCTAGGCGTATGCCGAGGTTCTTGACTACAGTTTTGGGCTCCGGAGGGTCGCCTAGCTCCGTCGGCCACCAATCTGGAGACCACAGCAATGGTGCATCTCCAAACAACATATTCTCGGACTTCCCTGCGTTTAGCTGGAGGAAATTGTTCCTCATCCAGCTAGCTACTTGCTAAATGCTACTTGCATTTAATTTCCAATTTCTTGAGCAAACATATTATGGCAAATAGTTTTTTTTGTCATATTAATTTCAAAGTTTTTTTTTTTTTACGCAGAGTCCTCAAGTATTACTCAAGAACTCTGTGTTAAAAAGCAAACTATGGGGGATATGTACAATAGAAGTGGCGGAGTGAGGCGTTAGCTGTCATGGCTTAACGCCTCACTCCGCCACATCTGAAACGCAAGGCTGCACCATATTTACAACGATATGGTGCAGCCTTGCTTTCCCCCTGCGATGGTGCTACACTTAGCAGTGTAGCGCCAACGCAGGCACCATTGCACCATAGTGCAAGGGTGTCTGCATGCAGGGGAGGATTGTTTATGTGTAGGAAGGTGTCCCTACCTGCACATAAACAATCCTAAAATGCCATTTTGTCACTTTTATGTGTGCTGCTTCATGCAGCACACATGAAAGTCACAAAATTGCATTTTTTTTAAAGATTGTTTATGTACAGGAAGGGGGACCTTCCTGTAAAAAAACAATCCATGGCAGTTTGCTTTTTCCATGTGTGCTGCACAAGGCAGCACACATGAAAAAAGCAAAAACGAGGAGAAATAATGCATTTCTCCTCTTTCGCCAACTTAAGACCAGGTTTTACGATGTGACGTTGTGGTGGCGAGAGGGGCTTGTACATATGTCCCAATGTCTTTTGCAGTGCAAATAGTTTTGCCAGAATAGGATTTTGCCAGTATATGTTTTGTGTAAAACAAAATGCTAAATTGAATGCAAATACACTAGAATATGAGGATATAGACTTTTTAGTTGTAAAAATATCAAGACATTAAGAGTGAAGGGTAAACAACATTGTGGATATATTTATACATGTACACACATATATATGCAAAGTTTGAAGTCGAACACCTCAAGAAGACGCTCACACAGAGTACCAGTATAAAATCGATGTGCTTCCAGCAAGACATGTTTCGGCCAGCTCAGTGGCCTTGATCGCATGTACAAGTATAGCGAATCACAGAGTTTAAGTAAACTAACGTAATAAAGATAAACAATGGACTTCACACGTAAGCATAAAGAAATACTGAGCTTCGTCTTGTATCAAAATAAGTTGCCACATCAATATGCGTCAACTATATCATGAATTCATGAGTGCCCTCCCATGCATAAGTAAATAACAAATGAAAAATAAAATGATAACATAAAATATGTAGGGCTTTAGTCGCGAAGCCATCACGCACTAGGCTGTGCAAACGTCTATATGGGTACATTGTACAAATTATTGGGATATGTTGCCACATCAATACGCCTCAATAAACTTAAATTTATGTATGCAGATAAATGACACTCAAAGATAACAAACAATCTGTCAGTCTCGTGTAATTGACACCGTAGCGCACTTTTACCGCACAATGATGTGCATGGGTGCGTGGCAAACGTAACCTTGTCATACAGATATTCGTGAACCTGTACCCCTGACAGTGTCTCCTAATGAGTAGAGACTGACGATACAAAAGGGAGGCGCGGGCCTGTAGAGACCAGATTCAAAGCATTGTGGTTGCTGCAGTGTGTCCCCGGTGCGGTAAAATCATGTTGTTGCGGGGGGCAACCAATGTGTGACTGAGACCGGGGTCCCCCAACAGGCATGGGTGTGGACTAACTGATGTCCGGTGGTCAGTGGGAGAATGCCACAGGAGGTGCCGGCAGCCTAGCATGACACAGGGACTGGGAGCACAAGGTCATGGGAGGCTCGAGCGGGGAGAGTGTGGCAACAGTGAGGGGAATGCAGCTCCAGAGTATGGCAATAGCTTTAGTAGCCTCCAGAAGGAATGGAAATGGCCCCAATAGCCCTTATAGGGATGCCTTAACATTATGGGAAAATGCAATGGCCATGATGGGAAAGGGAGATCCACACACAACAGGCCACATAGTGCGTGGGCATGGTGCCCTAGGGTAGTGTCTGCATGATCATGGGCAGTGGTTACCAATCAGTTGCTCATGATAAACTGACAACAGTAAGGGAGCTTCAAGGCAATCATAAGACATCGAGTGGCACTAGCACCTGCTGTGCCAAAGAGTCATGCCATTGTGGTGCAACCCACTCATGCTCAATATGTACAAAACGTGCTCATAAAACGTTAAAAAAAGGTGCAACCAAGTCTTATTGTAGGCGTGAGAGAATACAGTGACAATAGTTGAAAAAAAGGGTAGGGTACACAGTTGGTAAAGGTGAGTGTCATGTCCTTGAGTGCCTCTTCCTTTCCTCCTGTAAAAAAAACAAAATACACTGCGATTAGTACTGAGGGATGCAAAAGTCCACCCTTACAAGACAACTGTACATAAGTGCAGTAAATAACAAATGAAAAGCAAATACACAGAAAAGAATTTCAAAAGACATTAAATCAATGGACAACTGTAACATCATCATTAGTCATTGTACAAATTGATGCCTAATTCTTTGTCCTGAGTCAGCCCTTCAGGGTAAAGTGTTTTAAGATCAATAATCAGTTGTGACTCGGAGACGCTCTATGACCGTTTAGGCTAGGGCAGAGAGCGTGGCGCTTCATAGAGAAGACACGCTGGGGCTACGTAAGATACCCATTGCTGATAACTGGGATGCGATTCTGGCAGAATTGTCCCATGTCCAAGACGGAGACGTTCCCCCATTAATGACATCCACCCAATAAGTAAGAGAAAAGTTATCAGAACAAGGTAAAAACAATAGCACATGAAACAGCAAAGATAAAACAAACGTCAACAACAGGCGGCCCCCCTCGCAGCCCAACTACCACTACGATATAGTCATTGATTATGTACAAACATTCACACAAGACACAAAAGCCAGGGTGCCCAGGCAAAACCATGACAGTCCAGAATAATATTCAGCATGTAACTCCTGTTAACCCCTTCGCTGCTAGGCCTTTTCCCCCCCTGTGCTAAGCCTTTTTTTGGCTATTTGGGGTAGTGCGGGCTTAGGCCCCTGTAACTTTTTGACCACATAAGGTATCCACGCCAAATTTGCGTCCTTTTTTTCTAACATCATGGGGATTGTAAAGGTACCCAGGGTTTGTGCATTCCCCTGGAGGGGACCTAGAAATTAGCCAAAATACAGCAACATTTTGTTTTTTTGGGAAAAATGCGAAAAAGGGCTACAGATGAAAGCGTCTTGTTTTTCCCTGCAAATGGCATCAAAAAGGGGTTGTGGTGCTGAAATCACCATCTTCCCAGCTTTCAGGGACAAGCAGACTTTTGTCAGAAAACCAACTTTTTTACACAGTTTTGGCATTTTTCTGGGACATAGCCTATTTTTGCTATTTTTTGTGCTTTCAACCTCCTTCCAGTTAATGGTAGAAATGGGTATGAAACCAATAATGGATCCTGAAAAGCCATACATTTCTGAAAAGTAGACAAAATTCTGAATTCAGCAAGGGGTCATTTGTGTAGATCCTTAAAGTTTTCCTTATAGAAACTATCAGTTAAATGAAGGAAAAATTGAAAATTAGTTGAAAAAAACAGCCATTTGTGTCAACGTTTTCACCTGTAACTTCTTCTAATTATGACAGCTATTTGAAAGCAATATACCGTTATATCCGCTGGACCTTTCTGGTTGTAGGGATATATAGGACTTGTAGGTTCACCAAGAACCCGACGAACCCAGAGCCAATAACTGAGCAGCATCTTGCAATGGTTTTTTATTATGTACCGGGTATATAGCAATTATTTTGGGAAAATGTATACATGGAAAAATTGATATGAAAGACACCTATGTATTTCTGAAATGGGAACAAAATGTAGATTTTAGAAACAGTCGATATTTGCACATTTCCGAAATTGGGAGTACCCATACTAGCATGAGAATTATAGGTCATTTTTCAAAATGACTTATTTTTTACACATTGTCTTTCATTTGGAAGGCAGAAATGCATCGAAAGTCAATAGGTAATAACAGTTGCTCTACAATTCTGTGTTACCCTAAGTCTCCCGATAAAAATGGTACCTCACTTGTGTGGGTAGCCCTTGTGCCCACAACAGGAAATGGCTCAAAATGCAACGTGGACGTACCACATTTTCACAATGAAAAATTACCTTTTTTTGCAAAGTGCCTAGGTGTAGTTTTTGAACCCTAGCTCTGCCGGCACCTAGGGAAACCTAGCAAACCTATACATATTTGAAAATTAGACACCAAGGGGAATCCAGGATTGGGTGACTTGACTGCCTCCCACCAGGTTCTGTTACCCAGAATCCCTTGCAAACCTAAATAATTGTAAAAAAAACCACATTTTCCCCACATTTCTGTGGTGGAAAGTTCTGGGATCTGCGTGGATCCACAAATTTCCGCCCACCCCGCGTTCCCCAAAGTCTTACGAGAAAAATGGTACCTCACTTGTGTGGGTCGGCCTAGTGCCTGCGACAGGAAACGGCGCAAAACGCAATGTGGTCACACCTCAATTTCGCAGTGAAAAATGACCCTTTTTTGGCAAAGTGCCTAGCTGTAGTTTTTGAACCCTACCTCTGCCGGCACCTAGGGAAACCTAGCAAACCAATACATTTTTGAAAACTAGACACACAGGGGAATCCAGGATGGGGTGACTTGACTGCCTCCCACCAGGTTCTGTTACCCAGAATCCCTTGCAAACCTAAACAATTGTCCAAAAAAACACATTTTCCCCACATTTCTGTGGTGGAAAGTTCTGGAATCTGCGTGGATCCACAAATTTCCACCCACCCCGTGTTCCCCTAAGTCTTATGAGAAAAATGGTACCTCATTTGTGTGGGTCGGCCTAGTGCCTGCGACAGGAAACGACGCAAAACGCAATGTGGTCACACTTGCATTTCGCAGTGAAAAATGACCCTTTTTTGGCAAAGTGCCTAGGTGTAGTTTTTGAACCCTAGCTCTGCCGGCACCTAAGGAAACCTAGCAAACTTATACATTTTTGAAAACTAGACACCCAGGGGAATCCAGGATGGGGTGACTTGACTGCCTCCCACCAGGTTCTGTTACCCAGAATCCCTTGCAAACCTAAAGATTGTCAAAAAAACCACATTTTCCCCACATTTCTGTGGTGGAAAGTTCTGGAATCTGCGTGGATCCACAAATTTCCACCCACCCCTTGTTCCCCAAAGTCTTCCGAGAAAAATGGTACCTCACTTGTGTGGGTCGGCCTAGTGCCTGCGACAGGAAACGGCGCAAAACGCAATGTGGTCACACCTCAATTTTGCAGTGAAAAATGACCCTTTTTTGGCAAAGTGCCTAGCTGTAGTTTTTGAACCCTACCTCTGCCGGCACCTAGGGAAACCTAGCAAACCTATACATTTTTGAAAACTAGACACACAGGGGAATCCAGGATGGGGTGACTTGACTGCCTCCCACCACGTTCTGTTACCCAGAATCCCTTGCAAACCTAAAAAATTGTCCAAAAAAACACATTTTCCCCACATTTCTGTGGTGGAAAGTTCTGGAATCTGCGTGGATCCACAAATTTCCACCCACCCCGTGTTCCCCAAAGTCTTATGAGAAAAATGGTACCTCATTTGTGTGGGTCGGCCTAGTGCCTGCGACAGGAAACGACGCAAAACGCAATGTGGTCACACTTCAATTTCGCAGTGAAAAATGACCCTTTTTTGGCAAAGTGCCTAGGTGTAGTTTTTGAACCCTAGCTCTGCCGGCACCTAAGGAAACCTAGCAAACCTATACATTTTTGAAAACTAGACACCCAGGGGAATCCAGGATGGGGTGACTTGACTGCCTCCCACCAGGTTCTGTTACCCAGAATCCCTTGCAAACCTAAAAATTGTCAAAAACCACATTTTCCCCACATTTCTGTGGTGGAAAGTTCTGGAATCTGCGTGGATCCACAAATTTCCACCCACCCCGTGTTCCCCAAAGTCTTCCGAGAAAAATGGTACCTCACTTGTGTGGGTCGGCCTAGTGCCTGCGACGGAAAACGGCGCAAAACACAACGTGGTCACACCTCAATTTCGCAGTGAAAAATGACCCTTTTTTGGCAAAGTGCCTAGCTGTAGTTTTTGAACCCTAGCACTGCCGGCACCTAGGGAAACCTAGCAAACCTATACATTTTTGAAAACTAGATACCCAGGGGAATCCAGGATGGGGTGACTGGACTGCCTCCCACCAGGTTCTGTTACCCAGAATACTTTGCAAACCTAACAAATTGTAAAAAAAACACATTTTCCCCACATTTCTGTGGTGGAAAGTTCTGGAATCTGTGTGGATTCACAAATTTCCACCCACCCCGCGTTCCCCAAAGTCTTCTGAGAAAAATGGAACCTCACTTGTGGGTCGGCCTAGTGCCCGCGACAGGAAATGGCGCAAAACGCAACGTGGTCACACCTCAATTTCGCAGTGAAAAATGACCCTTTTTTTGCAAAGTGTCTAGCTGTAGTTTTTTAACCCTACCTCTGCCGGCACCTAGGGAAACCTGGCAAACCTATAAATTTTTGAAAACTAGACACCCAGGGGAATCCAGGATGGGGTGACTTGACTGCCTCCCACTAGGTTCTGTTACCCAGAATCCCTTGCAAACCTAAAAAATTGTCAAAAAAAACACATTTTCACCACATTTCTGTGGTGTAAAGTTCTGGAATCTGCGTGGATCCACAAATTTCTGCCCACCCCGCGTTCCCCAAAGTCTTACGAGAAAAATGGTACCTCACTTGTGTGGGTCGGCCTAGTGCCTGCGACAGGAAACGGCGCAAAGCGCAACGTGGTCACACCTCAATTTCGCAGTGAAAAATGACCTTTTTTGGCAAAGTGCCTAGCTGTAGTTTTTGAACCCTACCTCTGCCGGCACCTAGGGAAACCTAGCAAACCTATACATTTTTGAAAACTAGACACCCAGGGGAATCCAGGATGGGGTGACTTGACTGCCTCCCACCAGGTTCTGTTACCCAGAATCCCTTGCAAACCTAAAAAATTGTCCAAAAAAACACATTTTCCCCACATTTCTGTGGTGGAAAGTCCTGGAATCTGCGTGGATCCACAAATTTCCACCCACCCCGCATTCCCCAAAGTCTTACGAGAAAAATGGTACCTCACTTGTGTGGGTCGGCCTAGTGCCTGCGACAGGAAACGGAGCAAAACGCAACATGGTCACACCTCAATTTCGCAGTGAAAAATGACCCTTTTTTGGCAAAGTGCCTAGCTGTAGTTTTTTAACCCTACCTCTGCCGGCACCTAGGGAAACCTGGCAAACCTATACATTTTTGAAAACTAGACACCCAGGGGAATCCAGGATGGGGTGACTTGACTGCCTCCCACCAGGTTCTGTTACCCAGAATCCCTTGCAAACCTAAAAAAGTGTCCAAAAAAACACATTTTCCCCACATTTCTGTGGTGGAAAGTTCTGGAATCTGCGTGGATCCACAAATTTCCACCCACCCCGTGTTCCCCAAAGTCTTATGAGAAAAATGGTACCTCATTTGTGTGGGTCGGCCTAGTGCCTGCGACAGGAAACGACGCAAAACGCAATGTGGTCACACTTCAATTTCGCAGTGAAAAATGACCCTTTTTTGGCAAAGTGCCTAGGTGTAGTTTTTGAACCCTAGCTCTGCCGGCACCTAAGGAAACCTAGCAAACCTATACATTTTTGAAAACTAGACACCCAGGGGAATCCAGGATGGGGTGACTTGACTGCCTCCCACCAGGTTCTGTTACCCAGAATCCCTTGCAAACCTAAAAAATTGTCAAAAAAACCACATTTTCCCCACATTTCTGTGGTGGAAAGTTCTGGAATCTGCGTGGATCCACAAATTTCCACCCACCCCGTGTTCCCCAAAGTCTTCCGAGAAAAATGGTACCTCACTTGTGTGGGTCGGCCTAGTGCCTGCGACGGAAAACGGCGCAAAACACAACGTGGTCACACCTCAATTTCGCAGTGAAAAATGACCCTTTTTTGGCAAAGTGCCTAGCTGTAGTTTTTGAACCCTAGCACTGCCGGCACCTAGGGAAACCTAGCAAACCTATACATTTTTGAAAACTAGATACCCAGGGGAATCCAGGATGGGGTGACTGGACTGCCTCCCACCAGGTTCTGTTACCCAGAATACTTTGCAAACCTAACAAATTGTAAAAATAACACATTTTCCCCACATTTCTGTGGTGGAAAGTTCTGGAATCTGTGTGGATCCACAAATTTCCACCCACCCCGCGTTCCCCAAAGTCTTCCGAGAAAAATGGAACCTCACTTGTGTGGGTCGGCCTAGTGCCCGCGACAGGAAATGGCGCAAACGCAACGTGGTCACACCTCAATTTCGCAGTGAAAAATGACCCTTTTTTGCAAAGTGCCTAGCTGTAGTTTTTAACCCTACCTCTGCCGGCACCTAGGGAAACCTGGCAAACCTATACATTTTTGAAAACTAGACACCCAGGGGAATCCAGGATGGGGTGACTTGACTGCCTCCCACTAGGTTCTGTTACCCAGAATCCCTTGCAAACCTAAATAATTGTAAAAAAAAACACATTTTCCCCACATTTCTGTGGTGGAAAGTTCTGGAATCTGCGTGGATCCACAAATTTCCACCCACCCCGTGTTCCCCTAAGTCTTATGAGAAAAATGGTACCTCATTTGTGTGGGTCGGCCTAGTGCCTGCGACAGGAAACGACGCAAAACGCAATGTGGTCACACTTGCATTTCGCAGTGAAAAATGACCCTTTTTTGGCAAAGTGCCTAGGTGTAGTTTTTGAACCCTAGCTCTGCCGGCACCTAAGGAAACCTAGCAAACCTATACATTTTTGAAAACTAGACACCCAGGGGAATCCAGGATGGGGTGACTTGACTGCCTCCCACCAGGTTCTGTTACCCAGAATCCCTTGCAAACCTAAAGATTGTCAAAAAACCACATTTTCCCCACATTTCTGTGGTGGAAAGTTCTGGAATCTGCGTGGATCCACAAATTTCCACCCACCCCTTGTTCCCCAAAGTCTTCCGAGAAAAATGGTACCTCACTTGTGTGGGTCGGCCTAGTGCCTGCGACAGGAAACGGCGCAAAACGCAATGTGGTCACACCTCAATTTTGCAGTGAAAAATGACCCTTTTTTGGCAAAGTGCCTAGCTGTAGTTTTTGAACCCTACCTCTGCCGGCACCTAGGGAAACCTAGCAAACCTATACATTTTTGAAAACTAGACACACAGGGGAATCCAGGATGGGGTGACTTGACTGCCTCCCACCAGGTTCTGTTACCCAGAATCCCTTGCAAACCTAAAAAGTGTCCAAAAAACACATTTTCCCCACATTTCTGTGGTGGAAAGTTCTGGAATCTGCGTGGATCCACAAATTTCCACCCACCCCGTGTTCCCCAAAGTCTTATGAGAAAAATGGTACCTCATTTGTGTGGGTCGGCCTAGTGCCTGCGACAGGAAACGACGCAAAACGCAATGTGGTCACACTTCAATCTCGCAGTGAAAAATGACCCTTTTTGGCAAAGTGCCTAGGTGTAGTTTTTGAACCCTAGCTCTGCCGGCACCTAAGGAAACCTAGCAAACCTATACATTTTTGAAAACTAGACACCCAGGGGAATCCAGGATGGGGTGACTTGACTGCCTCCCACCAGGTTCTGTTACCCAGAATCCCTTGCAAACCTAAAAATTGTCAAAAAAACCACATTTTCCCCACATTTCTGTGGTGGAAAGTTCTGGAATCTGCGTGGATCCACAAATTTCCACCCACCCCGTGTTCCCCAAAGTCTTCCGAGAAAAATGGTACCTCACTTGTGTGGGTCGGCCTAGTGCCTGCGACGGAAAACGGCGCAAAACACAACGTGGTCACACCTCAATTTCGCAGTGAAAAATGACCCTTTTTGGCAAAGTGCCTAGCTGTAGTTTTTGAACCCTAGCACTGCCGGCACCTAGGGAAACCTAGCAAACCTATACATTTTTGAAAACTAGATACCCAGGGGAATCCAGGATGGGGTGACTGGACTGCCTCCCACCAGGTTCTGTTACCCAGAATACTTTGCAAACCTAACAAATTGTTAAAAAAACACATTTTCCCCACATTTCTGTGGTGGAAAGTTCTGGAATCTGTGTGGATTCACAAATTTCCACCCACCCGCGTTCCCCAAAGTCTTCTGAGAAAAATGGAACCTCACTTGTGTGGGTCGGCCTAGTGCCCGCGACAGGAAATGGCGCAAAGCGCAACGTGGTCACACCTCAATTTCGCAGTGAAAAATGACCCTTTTTTGCAAAGTGTCTAGCTGTAGTTTTTAACCCTACCTCTGCCGGCACCTAGGAAACCTGGCAAACCTATAAATTTTTGAAAACTAGACACCCAGGGGAATCCAGGATGGGGTGACTTGACTGCCTCCCACTAGGTTCTGTTACCCAGAATCCCTTGCAAACCTAAAAAATTGTCAAAAAAAACACATTTTCACCACATTTCTGTGGTGTAAAGTTCTGGAATCTGCGTGGATCCACAAATTTCTGCCCACCCCACGTTCCCCAAAGTCTTACGAGAAAAATGGTACCTCACTTGTGTGGGTCGGCCTAGTGCCTGCGACAGGAAACGACGCAAAGCGCAACGTGGTCACACCTCAATTTCGCAGTGAAAAATGACCTTTTTGGCAAAGTGCCTAGCTGTAGTTTTTGAACCCTACCTCTGCCGGCACCTAGGGAAACCTAGCAAACCTATACATTTTTGAAAACTAGACACCCAGGGGAATCCAGGATGGGGTGACTTGACTGCCTCACACCAGGTTCTGTTACCCAGAATCCCTTGCAAACCTAAAAATTGTCCAAAAACACATTTTCCCCACATTTCTGTGGTGGAAAGTCCTGGAATCTGCGTGGATCCACAAATTTCCACCCACCCCGCATTCCCCAAAGTCTTACGAGAAAAATGGTACCTCACTTGTGTGGGTCGGCCTAGTGCCTGCGACAGGAAACGGAGCAAAACGCAACATGGTCACACCTCAATTTCGCAGTGAAAAATGACCCTTTTTTGGCAAAGTGCCTAGCTGTAGTTTTTAACCCTACCTCTGCCGGCACCTAGGGAAACCTGGCAAACCTATACATTTTTGAAAACTAGACACCCAGGGGAATCCAGGATGGGGTGACTTGACTGCCTCCCACCAGTTTCTGTTACCCAGAATCCCTTGCAAACCTAAAAAGTGTCCAAAAAACACATTTTCCCCACATTTCTGTGGTGGAAAGTTCTGGAATCTGCGTGGATCCACAAATTTCCACCCACCCCGTGTTCCCCAAAGTCTTATGAGAAAAATGGTACCTCATTTGTGTGGGTCGGCCTAGTGCCTGCGACAGGAAACGACGCAAAACGCAATGTGGTCACACTTCAATTTCGCAGTGAAAAATGACCCTTTTTTGGCAAAGTGCCTAGGTGTAGTTTTTGAACCCTAGCTCTGCCGGCACCTAAGGAAACCTAGCAAACCTATACATTTTTGAAAACTAGACACCCAGGGGAATCCAGGATGGGGTGACTTGACTGCCTCCCTCCAGGTTCTGTTACCCAGAATCCCTTGCAAACCTAAAAAATTGTCAAAAAAACCACATTTTCCCCACATTTCTGTGGTGGAAAGTTCTGGAATCTGCGTGGATCCACAAATTTCCACCCACCCCGTGTTCCCCAAAGTCTTCCGAGAAAAATGGTACCTCACTTGTGTGGGTCGGCCTAGTGCCTGCGACGGAAAACGGCGCAAAACACAACGTGGTCACACCTCAATTTCGCAGTGAAAAATGACCCTTTTTTGGCAAAGTGCCTAGCTGTAGTTTTTGAACCCTAGCACTGCCGGCACCTAGGGAAACCTAGCAAACCTATACATTTTTGAAAACTAGATACCCAGGGGAATCCAGGATGGGGTGACTGGACTGCCTCCCACCAGGTTCTGTTACCCAGAATACTTTGCAAACCTAACAAATTGTAAAAAAAACACATTTTCCCCACATTTCTGTGGTGGAAAGTTCTGGAATCTGTGTGGATCCACAAATTTCCACCCACCCCGCGTTCCCCAAAGTCTTCCGAGAAAAATGGAACCTCAGTTGTGTGGGTCGGCCTAGTGCCCGCGACAGGAAATGGCGCAAAACGCAACGTGGTCACACCTCAATTTCGCAGTGAAAAATGACCCTTTTTTTGCAAAGTGCCTAGCTGTAGTTTTTTAACCCTACCTCTGCCGGCACCTAGGGAAACCTGGCAAACCTATACATTTTTGAAAACTAGACACCCAGGGGAATCCAGGATGGGGTGACTTGACTGCCTCCCACTAGGTTCTGTTACCCAGAATCCCTTGCAAACCTAAAACATTGTCAAAAAAAACACATTTTCACCACATTTCTGTGCTGTAAAGTTCTGGAATCTGCGTGGATCCACAAATTTCTGCCCACCCCGCGTTCCCCAAAGTCTTACGAGAAAAATGGTACCTCACTTGTGTGGGTCGGCCTAGTGCCTGCGACAGGAAACGGCGCAAAACGCAACGTGGTCACACCTCAATTTCGCAGTGAAAAATGACCCTTTTTTGGCAAAGTGCCTAGCTGTAGTTTTTGAACCCTACCTCTGCCGGCACCTAGGGAAACCTAGCAAACCTATACATTTTTGAAAACTAGACACCCAGGGGAATCCAGGATGGGGTGACTTGACTGCCTCCCACCAGGTTCTGTTACCCAGAATCCCTTGCAAACCTAAAAATTGTCCAAAAAACACATTTTCCCCACATTTCTGTGGTGGAAAGTCCTGGAATCTGCGTGGATCCACAAATTTCCACCCACCCCGCGTTCCCCAAAGTCTTACGAGAAAATGGTACCTCACTTGTGTGGGTCGGCCTAGTGCCTGCGACAGGAAACGGAGCAAAACGCAACATGGTCACACCTCAATTTCGCAGTGAAAAATGACCCTTTTTGGCAAAGTGCCTAGCTGTAGTTTTTAACCCTACCTCTGCCGGCACCTAGGGAAACCTGGCAAACCTATACATTTTTGAAAACTAGACACCCAGGGGAATCCAGGATGGGGTGACTTGACTGCCTCCCACCAGGTTCTGTTACCCAGAATCCCTTGCAAACCTAAAAAGTGTCCAAAAAACACATTTTCCCCACATTTCTGTGGTGGAAAGTTCTGGAATCTGCGTGGATCCACAAATTTCCGCCCACCCCGCGTTCCCCAAAGTCTTACGAGAAAAATGGTACCTCACTTGTGTGGGTCGGCCTAGTGCCTGCGACAGGAAACGGAGCAAAACGCAACATGGTCACACCTCAATTTCGCAGTGAAAAATGACCCTTTTTTGGCAAAGTGCCTAGCTGTAGTTTTTGAACCCTACCTCTGCCGGCACCTAGGGAAACCTAGCAAACCTATACATTTTTGAAACTAGACACCCAGGGTAATCCAGGATGGGGTGACTTGACTGCCTCCCACCAGGTTCTGTTACCCAGAATCCCTTGCAAACCTAAAAAATTGTCCAAAAAAACACATTTTCCCCACATTTCTGTGGTGGAAAGTTCTGGAATCTGCGTGGATCCACAAATTTCTGCCCACCCCGCGTTCCCCAAAGTCTTACGAGAAAAATGGTACCTCACTTGTGTGGGTCGGCCTAGTGTCTGCGACAGGAAACGGCGCAAAACGCAACGTGGTCACACCTCAATTTCGCAGTGAAAAATGACCCTTTTTTGGCAAAGTGCCTAGCTGTAGTTTGTGAACCCTAGCTCTGCCGGCACCTAGGGCACCTAGCAAACCTATACATTTTTGAAAACTAGACACCCAGGGGAATCCAGGATGGGGTGACTTGACTGCCTCCCACCAGGTTCTGTTACCCAGAATCCCTTGCAAACCTAAAAAGTGTCCAAAAAACACATTTTCCCCACATTTCTGTGGTGGAAAGTTCTGGAATCTGCGTGGATCCACAAATTTCCGCCCACCCCGCGTTCCCCAAAGTCTTACGAGAAAAATGGTACCTCACTTGTGTGGGTCGGCCTAGTGCCTGCGACAGGAAACGGAGCAAAACGCAACATGGTCACACCTCAATTTCGCAGTGAAAAATGACCCTTTTTGGCAAAGTGCCTAGCTGTAGTTTTTGAACCCTACCTCTGCCGGCACCTAGGAAACCTAGCAAACCTATACATTTTTGAAAACTAGACACCCAGGGTAATCCAGGATGGGGTGACTTGACTGCCTCCCACCAGGTTCTGTTACCCAGAATCCCTTGCAAACCTAAAAAATTGTCCAAAAAAACACATTTTCCCCACATTTCTGTGGTGGAAAGTTCTGGAATCTGCGTGGATCCACAAATTTCTGCCCACCCCGCGTTCCCCAAAGTCTTACGAGAAAAATGGTACCTCACTTGTGTGGGTCGGCCTAGTGTCTGCGACAGGAAACGGCGCAAAACGCAACGTGGTCACACCTCAATTTCGCAGTGAAAAATGACCCTTTTTGGCAAAGTGCCTAGCTGTAGTTTGTGAACCCTAGCTCTGCCGGCACCTAGGGAAACCTAGCAAACCTATACATTTTTGAAAACTAGACACCCAGGGGAATCCAGGATGGGGTGACTTGACTGCCTCCCACCAGGTTCTGTTACCCAGAATCCCTTGCAAACCTAAAAATTGTCCAAAAAACAAATTTTCCCCACATTTCTGTGGTGGAAAGTTCTGAAATCTGCGTGGATCCACAAATTTCCGCCCACCCCGCGTTCCCCAAAGTCTTACGAGAAAAATGGTACCTCACTTGTGTGGGTCGGCCTAGTGCCTGCGACAGGAAACGGAGCAAAACGCAACGTGGTCACACCTCAATTTCGCAGTGAAAAATGACCCTTTTTTGGCAAAGTGCCTAGCTGTAGTTTTTGAACCCTAGCTCTGCCGGCACCTAGGGAAACCTAGCAAACCTATACATTTTTGAAAACTAGACACCCAGGGGAATCCAGGATGGGGTGACTTGCCTGCCTCCCACCAGGTTCTGTTACCCAGAATCCCTTGCAAACATAAAAATTGTCAAAAAACCACATTTTCCCCACATTTCTGTGGTGGAAAGTTCTGGAATCTGCGTGGATCCACAAATTTCCGCCCACCCCGCATTCCCCAAAGTCTTACGAGAAAAATGGTACCTCACTTGTGTGGGTCGGCCTAGTGCCTGCGACAGGAAACGGCGCAAAACGCAACGTGGTCACACCTCAATTTCGCAGTGAAAAATGACCCTTTTTTGGCAAAGTGCCTAGCTGTAGTTTGTGAACCCTAGCTCTGCCGGCACCTAGGGAAACCTAGCAAACCTATACATTTTTGAAAACTAGACACCCAGGGGAATCCAGGATGGGGTGACTTGACTGCCTCCCACCAGGTTCTGTTACCCAGAATCCCTTGCAAACCTAAACAATTGTCCAAAAAAAAAATTTCCCCACATTTCTGTGGTGGAAAGTTCTGGAATTTGTGTGGTCCACAAATTTCTGCCCACCCCGCGTTCCCCAAAGTCTTACGAGAAAAATGGTACCTCACTTGTGTGGGTCGGCCTAGTGCCCGCGACAGGAAACGGCGCAAAACGCAACGTGTTCACACCTCAATTTCGCAGTGAAAAATGACCTTTTTGGCAAAGTGCCTAGCTGTAGTTTTTGAACCCTACCTCTGCCGGCACCTAGGGAAACCTAGCAAACCTATACATTTTTGAAAACTAGACACCCAGGGGAATCCAGGATGGGGTGACTTGACTGCCTCCCACCAGGTTCTGTTACCCAGAATCCCTTGCAAACCTAAAAATTGTCCAACAAAACACATTTTCCCCACATTTCTGTGGTGGAAAGTTCTGAAATCTGCGTGGATCCACAAATTTCCGCCCACCCCGCGTTCCCCAAAGTCTTACGAGAAAAATGGTACCTCACTTGTGTGGGTCGGCCTAGTGCCTGCGACAGGAAACGGCGCAAAACGGAACGTGGTCACACCTCAATTTCGCAGTGAAAAATGACCCTTTTTTGGCAAAGTGCCTAGCTGTAGTTTTTGAACCCTAGCTCTGCCGGCACCTAGGGAAACCTAGCAAACCTATACATTTTTGAAAACTAGACACCCAGGGGAATCCAGGATGGGGTGACTTGACTGCCTCCCACCAGGTTCTGTTACCCAGAATCCCTTGCAAACATAAAAAATTGTCAAAAAACCACATTTTCCCCACATTTCTGTGGTGGAAAGTTCTGGAATCTGCGTGGATCCACAAATTTCCACCCACCCCGCGTTCCCCAAAGTCTTACGAGAAAAATGGTACCTCACTTGTGTGGTTCGGCCTAGTGCCTGCGACAGGAAACGGAGCAAAACGCAACATGGTCACACCTCAATTTCGCAGTGAAAAATGACCCTTTTTGGCAAAGTGCCTAGCTGTAGTTTTTGAACCCTACCTCTGCCGGCACCTAGGGAAACCTAGCAAACCTATACATTTTTGAAAACTAGACACCCAGGGGAATCCAGGATGGGGTGACTTGACTGCCTCCCACCAGGTTCTGTTACCCAGAATCCCTTGCAAACCTAAAAATTGTCCAAAAAACACATTTTCCCCACATTTCTGTGGTGAAAAGTTCTGGAATCTGCGTGGATCCACAAATTTCCGCCCACCCCGCGTTCCCCAAAGTCTTACGAGAAAAATGGTACCTCACTTGTGTGGGTCGGCCTAGTGCCTGCGACAGGAAACGGCGCAAAACGCAACATGGTCACACCTCAATTTCGCAGTGAAAAATGACCCTTTTTGGCAAAGTGCCTAGCTGTAGTTTTGAACCCTAGCTCTGCCGGCACCTAGGGAAACCTAGCAAACCTATACATTTTTGAAAACTAGACACCCAGGGCAATCCAGGATGGGGTGACTTGACTGCCTCCCACCAGGTTCTGTTACCCAGAATCCCTTGCAAACCTAAAACATTGTCAAAAAAACACATTTTCCCCACATTTCTGTGGTGGAAAGTTCTGGAATCTGCGTGGATCCACAAATTTCCACCCACCCGCGTTCCCCAAAGTCTTACGAGAAAAATGGTACCTCACTTGTGTGGGTCGGCCTAGTGCCTGCGACAGGAAACGGCGCAAAACGCAACGTGGTCACACCTCAATTTTGCAGTGAAAAATGACCCTTTTTGGCAAAGTGCCTAGCTGTGGTTTGTGAACCCTAGCTCTGCCGGCACCTAGGAAACCTACCAAACACACACCTTTGTGAAAAGTAGACACCCGAGGGCTTCCAGGGAGGTATGGCTTGCATGGATCCCCAACGTTTCTTACCCAGAATCCCTGCAAACCTCAATTTTAGCTGAAAAAATCACTTTTTCACACATTTTTGTGTGGGAAAGTGTGGCATCACTGGCCTCACACAAATTTCCTACCACCCAGCGTTCCCCAGGTCTCCCGATAAAAATGGTGCCTCACTTGTGTGGGAGGCCCAAGTACCCACGACAGGCAAGGGCCCAAAGCGTAGTGAGGCAACATCAAAATTGCCTATCTCAAAACCAACTGGTTTTGCAGGAAGTCACCTGGGTTTTGGCCCGTGCTCGGCGGCCATCTAGGAAACCTACCAAACCCACACATTTCTGAAAAGTAGACACCCTGGGGCTTCCAGGAGGTATGGCTTGCATGGATCTCCCAACGTTTCCTTACCCAGAATCCCTGCAAACCTCAATTTTAGCTGAAAAATCACTTTTTCACACATTTTTGTGTGGGAAAGTGTGGCATCACTGGCCTCACACAAATTTCCTACCACCCAGCATTCCCCAGGTCTCCCGATAAAAATGGCGCCTCACTTGTGTGGGAGGCCCAAGTACCCGCGACATGCAAGGACACAAAACGTTTTGAGGCAACATCAACATTGCCTATCAAAAATGTTTTGGGCCCTTGCCTGTTGCGGTTACTTGGGCCTCCCACACAAGTGAGGCACCATTTTTATCGGAAGACCTGGGGGAACGCTGGGTGGTAGGAAATTTGTGTGAGCCCAGTGATGCCACACTTTCCCACACAAAAATGTGTGAAAAAAGTGGCTTTTTCAGCTAAAATTGAGGTTTGCAGGGATTCTGGGTAAGGAAACGTTGGGGATCCACGCAAGCCATACCTCCCTGGAAGCCCCGGGTGTCTACTTTTCAGAAATGTGTGGGTTTGGTAGGTTTCCTAGATGGCCGCCGAGCACAAGGCCAAAAACCCAGGTGACCCCCCTTGCAAAACCAGGTGGTTTTGAGATAGGCAATTTTGATGTCGCCTCACTACGTTTTGGGCCCTTGCCTTGTGCGTACTTGGGCCTCCCACACAAGTGAGGCACCATTTTTATCGGGAGACCTGGGGAACGCTGGGTGGTAGGAAATTTGTGTGAGGCCAGTGATGCCACACTTTCCCACACAAAAATGTGTGAAAAAGTGATTTTTCAGCTAAAATTGAGGTTTGCAGGGATTCTGTAGTGAAACATTGGGGAATCCACGCAAGCCATACCTCCCTGGAAGCCCCCGGTGTCTACTTTTCAGAAATGTGTTGGTTTGGTAGGTTTCCCTAGATGGCCACCGAGCACAGGGCCAAAACCCAGGTGACCCCCTTGCAAAACCAGGTTGTTTTGTGAAAGGCCATTTTGAGGTCGCCTCAATACGTTGTGGGCCCTTGCCTGTCGCGGGTACTTGGGCCTCCCACCCGAGTGAGGCACCATTTTTATTGGGAGACCTGGGGGGACGCTGGGTGGTAGGAAATTTGTGTCAGCCCGGTGATGCCACAACTTTACCACACAAAATGTGTGTAAAAAGGGATTTTTTCAGCAAAATGTCAGGTTTGCAGGGGATTCTGGGTAAGAAAACGTTGGGGGATCCACGCAAGCCATACCTCCCTGGAATCCCCCGGATGTCTACTTTTCAGAAATGTGTGGGTTTGGTAGGTTTCCCTAGGTGGCTGCCGAGACCCGGCCAAAACGTCATGGGACCCCCCTTGCAAAACCAGGTCGTTTTGTGATAGGCCATTTTGAGGTCGCCTCAATACGTTGTGGGCCCTTGCCTGTCGCGGGTACTTGGGCCTCCCACCCGAGTGAGGCACCATTTTTATCGGGAGACCTGGGGGACGCTGGGTGGTAGGAAATTTGTGTCAGCCCAGTGATGCCACAACTTTACCACACAAAATGTGTGTAAAAGGGATTTTTTCAGCAAAATGTCAGGTTTGCAGGGATTCTGGGTAAGAAAACGTTGGGGGATCAACGCAAACCATACCTCCCTGGAATCCCCGGGTGTCTACTTTTCAGAAATGTGTGGGTTTGGTAGGTTTCCCTAGGTGGCCGCCGAGCCCCGGGCCAAAACGTCATGGGACCCCCTTGCAAAACCAGGTCATTTTGTGATAGGCCATTTTGAGGTCGCCTCAATACGTTGTGGGCCCTTGCCTGTCGCGGGTACTTGGGCCTCCCACACAAGTGAGGCACCATTTTTATCGGGAGACCTGGGGAACGCTGGGTGGTAGTAAATTTGTGTGAGCCCGGTGATGCCACACTTTCCCACACAAAAAGTCTGAAAAAAGTGATTTTTTCAGCTAAAATTGAGGTTTGCAGGGATTCTGGGTAAGGAAACGTTGGGGGATTCACGCAAGCCATACCTCCTGGAAGCCCCGGGTGTCTACTTTTCAGAAATGTGTGGATTTGGTAGGTTTCCCTAGGTGGCCGCCGAGCCCGGGCCAAAACCCAGGTGACCCCCTTGCAAAACCAGGTCATTTTGAGATAATGTGTTGTTTATTTCTGCAGCGGGAAAATTTTGGCACAATATTGCAAGGAAAATGTGACAGACATTTTGAGGTTTGCAGGACATTGTGGGTACCATAACTTGTTGGGATCCACAAGAGAGATATTACCATGTACTCCCATGGGTGTTTCGTTTACGACAATATCTGCAGTTGGTAGGTTATTCTTAGACGGAATGTACACCTTGTCAGACAGACTAAAAAGACAAAGATTACTGCACATCCATCTATTCCTCAAGCACACACACATACTGGTTGGATTTGGCACGAGAGCAAGTGATGGTTCAGTCTATACAATTTTATTAACAAGAGATTTCACAAAAATGAAATGCACTGTCAATAATTGAAAGGACAAAAAACTGAACCAGTGACTCGCAGCTCGTGAGCTGTAAAGCCACGTCAAGGCCCCAACCGCTTTACAGGCCATTCACACACCTTTCATACGTGATACACACAAGACCATTCACACCACCAGGCACGAAACAAACACATTACAACATTCACAAAAAGGGACAAGGTACACCCTGCTTGAGAAAGACAAAAAAAATATTACTGCACAGACATCTAATCTTCAAGCACACACACATACTGGTTGGATTTGGCACGAGGGTGAGTGATGGTTCAGTATATACAATTGTATTAACAAGTGATTTCACAAAAATGAAATGCACTGTTAATAATTGAAAGGACGAGAAACTGAACCATTGACTCACAGCTCGTGAGCTGTAAAGCCACGACAAGGCACCAACCTCTTTACAGGCCATTCATACACCTTTCATACGTGTGACAAATACAAAACCATTCACACCACCAGCCGCGGGCCCATCACATTACAACACTCACACCAGCAGACAGCGCCATTCAAGGGCCCATCACTTTCACACGCCCACATTCCTAACACAGCAACCACACAAGCTGATGGATTGCGTGGAGTGTCGCTCGGCTAGCAGTGTGTGTAGTGACCAGCAGCAACATGTCACTACTCACACACTGCCAGCCGAGCGCCAGTCCACACACACCGCCAGCCAAGTGCCACTCCACGCACACCGCCAGCCAAGCACCACTCCACGCACACCGCCAGCCAAGCGCCACTCCACGCACACCGCCAGCCAAGCGCCACTCCACGCACACTGCCAGCCAAGCGCCACCCCACACACACCGCCAGCCAAGCGCCACTCCACGCACACCACCAGCCAAGCGCCACTCCACGCACACCGCCAGCCTAGCACCACTCCACGCACACCGCCAGCCAAGCACCACTCCACGCACACCGCCAGCCAAGCGCCACTCCACGCACACCGCCAGCCAAGCACCACTCCACGCACACCACCAGCCAAGCGCCACTCCACGCACACCGCCAGCCAAGCGCCACTCCACGCGCACCGCCAGCCAAGCGCCACTCCACGCGCACCGCCAGCCAAGAGCCACTCCACGCGCACCGCCAGCCAAGCGCCACTCCACGCACACCACCAGCCAAGCGCCACTCCACGCACACCGCCAGCCAAGCAACAGCCTACAATCACCACCATCACATTTAGGATTTTTTTATACAAAAAAGAAAACACAAACAAATTGCAAATAGATACAAATCTACTAACACAAAATCAGAAACTAAATACATTGCACTAATGCCAACCTTGAAACAGAACAACAATTCTTAAACATTACAGACCAGGCAGTTCACTTTACCACTCATGGTTGCTCCCAATAATTCTTTTGCTTGTGGTACGCTCTATAACAAGCAGGCACACACAGCCCAGGGTTAGAAGGACACTCAGGGCAGTACATACGAGTCTCCTTCCGCGTACCTCTTCGCCAACAGACTCTACATCTCCTAGTGGGAAAGTCTTTTGAGGGTGTAGGAGGAATGTGATCAGGAAAGTGGCGATCTTTCAATCGAGCCACATCCTCCACCACTCCAACTCTAGGAACACTTGCCTGTTCCACAACAACAAGGCTGCCTATGACAGACTGCTGAAACAGAACAAAAGTCAACTTTGACGCAGGAGAACACTCCTTGAACACAACAAAAGCATTGAAAGTTGCTAAATTGAAGAGATGGACGGCCAACTTCTTATACCAAATGTAAGCCTTACGAATAGCAGTGTAAGGTTCCAACCTCTGATCTACTCTATCAACACCACCCATGTGCTTATTGTAGTCTAAAATGCACACAGGTTTGCGCACTTCAGCAATCTGACCCCAAACAGCCACAGGTGAAGTACTCTCATCATGGATGGTAGTCAGCATGTACACATCCCTCCTGTCCACAAATTTCACAGCTAGCAGTTCCTCACTACGCAAGGCACTGCACTGTCCCCTCTGAAGTTTTTTGCAAACAAGCTCTTTTGGATAACCTTTACGGTTAGAGCGGATTGTGCCACAAGCAAAAGTGTCCACTTTGAACAATTCCTTAAACAATTGCACAGCAGTGTAGAAGTTATCAAGGTACAAATGGTGGCCTCTGTTAAACAGTCCTCTAGCAAGATCCCACACAATTTTCTCTGAAACTCCAAAAGTGGACGGACAACCAGGGGGTCAATAGTGGAATCCCTACCAGTGTACACACTTAAATTAAAAACATATCCTGTCCTACTCTCAGACAACATATACAGCTTAATTCCATAGCGTGCCCTCTTGCTAGGAATGTACTGCCTAAAACCAAACGGCCCTTGAACAGGACCAAAGACTCATCAATAGATATTTCTTTCCCTGGAGTATAGATCTCTGAAAATCGATCTACAAAGTGATCAAGAACAGGCCGAATCTTAAAAAGACGGTCACATTCAGGGTGATCTCGTGGCAACGCCAAACCATTATCAACAAAATGCAGCATCCGAAGCAAAAGTAAATACCGATCACGAGTCATAACTGCAGGAAATATGGCCGTTGCCATCAAGGGACTGGTAGACCAATATGAACCCATGGACGGCTTCCTTATCAAACCCATCAAAAAGTCAAACCCAAAAACTTCTTCATCTCTTCCAGATTTGTGGGACTCCACTGGGTAGCTCTAGAATGGGGCCTAAGTCTGGCACTGTTGTCCCTCAAAAACTGTTCAGCATACAAATTAGTTTGCTCAACAATCTCACCCAAAAATACATCATCCATAAACAACTGAAAATACTGTATAGGCAAATAATGTTCACAATCCACTCTACACCCTGCATAACCACTAAAGGCAGGCAACACCGGCTGCACCATGTTTGGATCAACCCAGAGTCCAGCACTTCCAGTAGGAAGCCTAGCAGCCCCAGGCTGCAATCCAGATGCCTCTTGCACCATCGGCACAGTAGTATCCTCCTCTAAAACAGGCACTTCATCTGCACTGAGAGTACCTTCATCATCCAATCATTCCATGTGGAGAGAAAACTCACTGCCTGAATCTTCCCTCCCTCCTCTCCCTCAGACGCACTGTCAGTCTCATAATCCTGCTCAGAGGAAGATTCAAGAAGCAAACCAACCACCTGCTGAGCAGTAATTCTACGGCTAGCCATAATGCTTACTAATAAAGGTTACTTGTCAAACAAGTCAACAACAACAAACCCTTTGTAAAAAAAGAAATAAACAAAATGTAGCTTTATCACAAAGACCTATATACTCCAACACTATACCACTCACTTGACAGAAGCAGCTAGACTCACCACCACCTACTCTGCACAGACACAGTAAGGATCAACAATATCCCACTAAAAAGAAGAAAAAAATAATTACACATAAGACAATGCAAAACATCGCAAAGAATTTCATGCTCTGAACACTAACAAATATGCTGCCATTATGACACCACTTACAAAAAATTCATTCATGCATGACAATAATACTCATTTGGAGTACACACAACAAAAATATTTTTCTTACCAAATAAATGCAATTACGCAAAACTGCAGAACAACCACTGCCGAAACCGCAAACAGGAATCAAAAGCTTTACACTAGAATAAAAAGGAGAAAAAAACATTACAATCACATATGCAAATAATGCACCAGTCCACACACAATCCACCAGCCAAGCTAAGGGGTAGGTGGGCCAAAGAGTATAAATAAAATATTCACCCTCGTAAAGGGGAGCAACCCTTGCCCTTTTGGCCACTCCCCAACACAAAAATTAAAAAAACCCTGGTGTCTAGTGGCTTCTGCCCTCCTTGGGGGCAGATGGGCCTAAAAACATACTGCTATTCTGCCACCCAAAGGGGTCACTCTCCACAAATAAATGCCTGGTGGACTAGTGGGAAGATACCTTTATCTTCCGCACACGATCTCTCACTACTCAACTCTACTCTCAACTCTATTCACAACTGGATGTTAGCTCCCCAACTCATTCTGAATCCCGCCAAAACTGAATTCCTCCTCCTCTCTACCTCTCTCTCACCTCCTCCTGTTCAATCTTGGATGGATCAGCTGAACCTACTCAAGAACAAACCCATCATTGTCGACAGCGCTAAATCCCTAGGTGTCATTCTTGACAAAAGACTCAACCTAATCTCCCACATCAACTCTATTGCTAAGAACGCACGTTACCAGTTGCGCCTTCTATGGGGGATCCGTCGGTTCTTCCCGGAGAAAGACTTAAAAACCTTGGTACAATCTCTGGTTCTGTCAAGACTGGATTATTGCAATTCTCTTCTGACGGGCCTACCCAAATCCCACCTCTCCCCTCTCAAATCCATCCTCCATTCAGCAGCTCGCTTCATTTCAGGGTCTAAACGAAGCGACCACGTCACTCCTATCCTGTCCTCTCTTCGATGGCTTCCGATCGAGGCAAGATCTATTTACAAAACTGCCTGCATCACACACAAAGCCTTACACACGTCCTCCCTCGTTACCTGGCGAATAAATTGAAATTGTCCGGTGGCTCGCCATGCGGAAAGCTTCTGCTTGCGCCCCCCGTCTTCAAAAGGGAAAGATCGATGGCGCAATCCGGTGAGAATCGCTTCCCCCATTGCTCCGTGCCACCTCCTCTACCCGGATCTTCAAAGCTGACCTCAAATCTCTTCTCTTCCAAAGACACTATACTTTCACTCTCAGCCCCCTCTAGTTCGCTCTTCATTGTGTTCTGAGTGCCACTTATTGCAGTATACCTCTATATCATGCACATGTGTGTGTGCCCGGAAGCTGTTTCAGCCCGGGCTGCCACACACGGGGGGTGGTGTATGCACTGCCAGCAACCTGCCAGGCCAGTGCACAACACTTGCCATCACCCTCTCTCTGCCTGCCATATTGCGCTCCATGGGTAACCCGATTCAAGGCCCCATTCTCCCGATTTATAAAAAAAACTGCCCCCCCAGGGGGGGCAGAGCACCAAAAAAATATGGCCCCCAAAAGGGGAGCGACCCTTGCCCAAGGGGCCGCTCCCCAAAAAAGTATTTTCACGTTTAAAAAAAAAAAAAAAAATCCCTGGTGTCTAGTGGGCATTCCTGCTGCACGATCGCATGATCGTGCAGCAGGAATGCACAAAAGAGGTAACGGGGGAAAGAAAAACCCTTTCCCTCGATGCCTCTTTTGTTTCAAGCCCCCCCTCCCCGGAGCCAAAACTCACCTTATTCCCCGACGCACTGGAAGCAAATGGCTTCCAGCGCGTCGGGGAGCAAAGGGAAACCCCCAATGACGTCAGCGCGCCTCACGCGCTGACGTCATTGAGGGGGGGGGGGCGGGGGGAGGCAGGGGAAGCCCTTCCCCTGCCTTCCCCCCAAAAAAAACAAAGATCGGATTCCCACGGGGGGAGCGCCAGCGCTTCCCCGTGGGTCGATCTATGACGAGCTGGACTCGTCATGAGCACACGACCACTGTGTGCCATGACGAGTCCAGCTCGTCATAAGCATCGAAGGGGTTAATGTTATATTTTTCTTTGATCCCTACCCAAGGTTTACCCTGTTTTAATTTACAATCATAGACGAAAAACTGGAAGCGAAGCACAAGTTATACACACTTTAGTGAAACGGTACAGTTTCTATAGAAATGAGGAAAATGTTATAAATGTAATAAAGTGTTAAACACGAGCTGGAAGGAAAAAAGGGAAAAAACTAAAATGAAAAAAAAACATGATGGTACTTTATGTTTATTAAATAGTTGATTTGATCAGCTGAGCTATGTACAAGGCAACTATAATAAGCATTAACTGGATGTATATTTGAAATCAAAGTATAACTGGTTATAATGTGAAAACTAATAAAAACTGATTTAAGAAAAAAATAATAATAATCAGTTGTGACTCTCTCTTCCTCAACCTCAGAACTCTGTCCCCCCCACCCGAGGCCCATGGGGATTTGTTCAATGATGAAAAAGGTAAGCAAATTATGGTCACCACAGTGTTTATTGGGAAACTGCCTTGCCATGGGGTATTTGGGGTCATTGTGCTCGATGGGCCTCAGATGTTGCAAGACCCTCTTTCTGGCTGTGAACATAGTGCTGCAGATGTGTCTCAAGTCACACGGACACACCAGGGCATAAGCCACATGATTCTTGCTGCAAATAAGAAATTGGTGGATATTGCGTGTGTTACCATTAAAGATGGTGTAGATCTTAGTAATGCTGCTGTCTCTAAAGGCCGTGCACTGACCGCAGGGTTAGAAGCCTTTGAGATTGTGGTGACTCGCCCCTCTGGTCAGCGTAATGTCACTCTTGGCCAGAGTGTCTCTGAACGATTTGGTTTTGCGAAAAGTGATACTGGGGTGCTGTTCTGCATCCCTCCCAATCTCAGGGTGGTTTTTCAGAATGGGCCAGTTTTTGGTTAGGATCTGTTTAACCCTCCTAGAGCTGTTGTTGAATGTGAGTATGAGTCGTGGAGTGGATTTTTCTGTCTCAGTAATGGTGTTGGTAAACAGTAAATGATCCCTCTGCATGGTACCTACAGATGTGACTGCTTTCTTCAAAACCCACTACGGGTACCCCCACTCTCTGAATCTATTGAGCATGATGTTCTGTTCTGCTCGAAATGCCTCATCTGTGCTGCAATTTCTCCTAGCCTGGAGAAGCTCTCCGTAAGGGATATTCCACTTCAGGTTGGACCAGTGCCCACTGAGAGCCTAGAGGAGACTATTACCAGCTGTGGTTTTCCTGAAAAGTCTGTTATGTATGTTATTGTTAACATATCCACAACGACATCGAGATATTCAATGCAGGTGTTGTTTGTGGTGTCTGTGAACACTAAATTGAGTGTGTTTCTGTTTAGCTTGAACAGGAACTCTGTGGCCGAGGCACTCGACCCCTTCCAGATGATGAACAGGTCCTCGATGTACCTCAGACACAGAACTACCCTGTCCATGTCATTGGTCAAAGTGGTATCCTCACCCAACTGCTGCTCCCACCAGCCCAGGAAAAGATTAGCTTGGCAGGGGGCAAAATATGTACCCATTGTAGAACCGAGGATTTGGCAGTAGAGGGTGCCATTAAACAAAAAGATGTTGTTGTTCAGGCAGTCTCATATCATTTCAACAATCGTTTTGGTGTGTGCTCAACATTTGATGGATCTGGCTCTTAAGAAGTGCTCACAACAGCAATGCCCTTTTCATGGTCAATGACCGAGTATAAGGAGCCCATATCTAACGTCGTCAAACAAAAATCTTGTCCCCATGCCAGGCCATGGATTTTACCAAAAAAATCTTTGGTGTCTTTGAGATAGGAGGGTAGGGTGGTGACCAAATCTCTAAGTATGGAATCCAGATACCTGGACATGCTCTCAAAGGCAGTGTCTCTTGAGGACACTATTGGTCTGCCTGGGGGGTAGATGGTACTCTTGTGTACCTTCTGTAGAAGATACAACGTGGGCATTTTGGGATAATATTTCCTTAAAAAACAGTACACATCCCAATCAATGAGACCACGTTCTTGCCAGTCTGTCAATTTATCCCAAATGGCCACAATGCTGTCAGCGTAGGTGAATTTATCGATTACCTTGTAAAAGGTTTTGTCGATTATTTGTCTCATTGCCACCTTAATGTAAGTGTCTCTATCCAGGAGTACAATGTTGCAACCCTTATCTGAGGGGCGTATGATGATATTTTCATCATTGGCCAATGAGTCTATCGCTTGCCAGTCACTAAGGGATAAATTGTGTTTGTTGTCATGTTAGGGTTGTTTCCTCAGTCTCTTAAGTTCATTGGTTATCCTATCATGAAAAGTGTTGATACCGTCATGAGGCATAGCAGGGAGGAAAACAGACTGTAGTTAATGCATATGACCTCCAAAACAAGTAGGCGCAAAATCAGGCGAGGGGGCAAAGGAAGGAAATCAAACAAAGCCGCCGCAGATTACCAGGAGCAAGAGAGGCGGCAATCACAAGTAAATTTGAACAACTTGACCATAGTAACTACCATGGAATCCACAGTGTTGCAAAAAGGTCTAACTTTTTGTCCTATCAAAGGGTGGGATTATACACAGACATGCATCGATCTCTACCAGTTTATCAGAAAACTTAAATGAAAGAAAATTGATATGCAGCATCCTAAATGCAAATTAGGAGAGACCACTAACATGTGGACATCGACGGATGTGTTGACCGGAAGAGATTTGGAAACTCTACAAATCCTACACGAACTACAAGAGCTACCTTTATCCACGGATATACAGAAGACCGACAGGGTGTCAGTATTTCTAGATCAGATAGGCATTGAGCAAAAAAGTGGGAGGAGCAAATTCAAAGCAAAATCAAGATTTATCCCGAAGATCCCCTTTGATGCTATAGATTGCTTCCAAGATGCTGTTATCAGAGAACTAGATAAATTGAGGACAAAAACAAAGCCGAAAACAATGAAAAGGAAGCATAATCTGACAAGAGAACAATGGGAGACTGTTATGTCACTCAAAAATGATACGTCTTTGGTTATCAAACCATCAGACAAGGGTTGAAATGTCGTGTTGATGACCAAAGAGATGTAACAGGAGGTCAGTAAAAGAGTTAATGTCAAACTAGATGTGGACGAAAAGTGAAGCAATGAGCTTTCTACCGCAGTAAAGATAGGCATCCTTCCAGCCTCCCAGGGAAACTAAGCCTTCTGAGCTACTGATGCCTTATATTTGCTTCATAGGCATATCAGATTTTTCAACATCTGAGGCCACAAAATCATCCACTTGTTCTGATGTGCACTTGATGGTGCATTGCTTGTGCTAAACTATGTAAAAAACCATTCTGTAACAGAGCAAATTCACGGAATACATGGAATTTAGCTATATTATTAATTATGGGTACCTGGATGACTGTGACTGCAACCATGGAAATGTCAGAGGACGTCCCTCCTGGATACTGTAAATTTTGAGCAGATTGATCTGATGGAAAACAAGGAAGGGATTTTATTGCAATTATAACAAAGTTCCCTACTCTTCCCCGATGCCTATCTTTACTGCGGTAGAAAGCTCATTGCTTCACTTTTCGTCCACCTCTAGTTTGTCATTAACTCTTTTACTGACCTACTGTCCCCTGGATAAAAGGCACAACTTTCCCTTGCCTTTTATTTTAAACGGTAGCTCCACTACCTCCGATTGTTCACTAATTGGTGATTATAATTATTGGGTGTTTGGTCCTGACCATATCTGAATTCCTGTATGATCTTGCTTCCCTCAATCTTTCCAAATCATTCTGGTTCAGACTCATAATAAAATACTATCAGTTTGAGGTTTCAGATCATCCCTAGACCTCTGATTCTATTATCATCCTCTAATTTGGTCCAACCACATTGTTATTTTATTCTCAGCTCCTCTTATGGCAAAAACGTAAAGGTTAAAAATATTAACTTGGAAGTCGTCGAAGTGTCTGAAGCTGTCTCCCGCCCTGTCGTTGCTTCTTTCTCCGAACAATATATGCCCTTCTCTAAGTGGACTCCCAATGTAGTTTAGTCCATTGTTCCTATTAAAGAAATAATTGCCCTTAAAATTGAGGAAGTCCGATCTTTGGTTTAATAAATTCTTGATGAATGCTAAAAATAAAACCAACCAATTAGAATACCTCTGTCAGAGTTTTCACGACATTGAGTAAAGCAAAAACACAAAGCAGCCATCAATGCTTATGAGAAACACATTAATAGTGAAGGATTACTATTCTAAGAGAATCGTAGATCTTAAAACTCACAAAACCCGTCTTTCAAACATGAAAAGTGCTGTCTGATTCTCCAATTCCTCAAGTTATTATAGCACGTAATTTTCTTAGTCTCATGACTCAAACCATCACTCCAATTTCTACAGTTTCACCTTTCGTACCATTTGCAACAGAAACTTTTTCTTCTCTTGATATCTTAAAATCATGATCTCCCGGTCCTTGTCTGACAACCATTCTGAAACAAATTGATTAAAAAAAATCTTGAAATTACACACAGTTCACTTAAACCTCTTTATCATTTCAAGAATAGCACCAGAAAAATGTAAACATCTCAGCTGTTAAACAAACAAATTAAGGACATATGGTAAATGACTCCGTGCATTCTGCCAATCCTCTAATGTAGAAAAACAAGTGCAGGCCAGAATCCATCCAGGACGTAGTACTGAGTGGGTCCAGCTATCAGCCCTTGATGACCTCAGGATGAGGCATTGTGTGCAAATTGGTTCTTATCAACCTGCATCATTTGACACTATCAATCATTCCATCCCTTTGAATATTTAGAGGGCTACAGGCTTCTCCTGCTCGGAATATTCCTGGGGCCATATTATAGAAAGTACCCTGGGGTGCAACGGGCATGTGCCCATGCTTTGTGTGCCCCTGGGGCACTTTGGTATTACAGAAAAGGCCACAGACGCTTGTGCAGCCCCTTCTGTAATACAGAAAATGTGTGCCAATGCTATCCCAAGAGGGCTTTTCCGCATGTGCATCGGGGCGTGGCCCCATGCAAATGAGGGATTTTCTTCACCTCTGCACCCACGGATGCGGGCGCACAGGCAAAGAAGCTGTCAGGAGACGCACTGAAATTGTGTCACAAAAAGGTGGAGCACTATCAATGCGCCCACTGATGATTGCCCCTGGAGGGGGAGATGGGGGGTCCTATGGACTACCCAGACATCTGCTTGCAGGCCGATGCAGTCACTCACTGCATCGGCCTGCAAGGGGATCTCTAATCCCTCTTGCTGCCTGCACAGTGAAACACAGAGTGGCTTTGAAGCAGTCCCTTCATATTTCATTGAATGCACTGCTCCGAGGGCAGCACAAGTTTATGGCTGCCCTGAGGGCAGTGCATTCTGCATAATAAGGTGCACTTTCCCTGTTTGCACACTGCGCAGCTATTTAAAGGTGCACCGTGACGGAAACAGGAAAAGCGCGGCCTATCTGTAATATGGCCCCTGCTTCGAATGCTTGCTGGTGAGTTCCATGCAATTATTACTTCTTTTTTGGCCCATGTGACTGCTATACACTTTTGGGTTCCCCAAAGGATCAGCCCTGTCTCCTCACTCCTTCAATCTGTATGTTGGACCACTGTCCAGCCTCATCCACTTTAAAGGTGTGGACTTAAACATATATGCCAATGCAATCAGATTATTATTAGACCGAGAGGTAATCTGACATTGGTAATGCAATTTCAGCAGTGTGTGAGGTTCATCTGGAAGTGGATGGGGAGCCACAGGCTGAAATTTCATGGAGACATGACAGAGGTGATGGTAATAAAGTGTAAAGCATATCAATGCTAATGTAGTTACTATTGATAATTAATATTTGCGCAGTACACTGTCTGAAATTAGTCTGGCATTACCTGCTGGTCAAAGGTGATATATACTTTACCATCCACTGTGAACTTGGTCTGCAATGTTGAAGTTAGATCTGACTCCATGGTAGCACAGATGTCTGTCTTGATTTCCTCTCGTTCCTTCTATGTGCGTAGCCTAAAGAAAATGTCCCATTACTCACTAAGACTGGCAAAAGCCTGCAAACTTTGTTGTCGTCGGCACTGAAATAGATATGGCAATTCCTTATATCTTGGCCTCCCTAACCATCTGGTGTTTCATAGTAATGTTCTCAAAAACAAAGCTGTGTGATTGGTCAAGCGAGCAAATAGATGTAGCCAATCTCAGCTTCTTTCTAATGTTGTTCCTTGGTACCTATCAAGGAGAGAACTACTTTTAAATCTCTTTTTACAGTGCATCGCAGCCTGTATGGGCACTCTGTGGCTTAATACAAAAAAGCTTTTGTCCCTGTGTCCCTGCTAGATTCTTAAGGTCCTATTCAGATTATCTGCTTGTGGTCCCCAAAAGAGTTAGGCAAGGTGTATGCTGTTTTCTGGTTAAGCCTCAGTGCTGTGAAATAATTTGCGAACTGAGCTGTGTTTAAATGCCAGCCAAGCAACTTCAGAAAAGACCTGAAAAACGTGAGTATTTTCAGTTGCTGAAACTACCTGAAGGTGTTTCTTTTCTGAAAAGTGCTAAGGAGCTATATGGTGAACGTGCCCTGAACAGGCATCTTTTAATATAGCATAACATTCACGTCATGTATTTGAAGTCACACAAACTGAAATCTAAGCTGCTAATCTTCTAGATAAACAACCTGTAATCCTAATTAAACAAGCAAGTTATGCAGTGGCCAATATCAAAATCCCATATGGTTGTCATATAAGTAGTAGATTTGTATATATCCTGGATGTTTTGAGGTGGCAATGCTTTCGAGCTTAGAAAGAGAAGTAGAAAACCAAGGTGAGGACACTCATGATAGAAATAAGAAGGAAAACATTTATAAAGAGAAGTATTAGGGGAGGTTGGAAAATGGGAAAAATAGAGGAAGAACAATCATAAGATCACCAAGGAACCTTCTTGGATGTTTACCATTCCAAGCTCCATGAAACGGGGGGAGGAGAGATTGAGAGAAAGGTGAATGAGCAGAGCAGTGCAGGTGTGCTGCGTCAGACTTCTAGGGGGTTCCCCTATGCTAGCTTGAGGATAATAATTGCATACTCAAAAACGTGTATACACTACGAAAGCACCCATGTTCAGACCCTCACTTGCACCATCCATGCACCTTGCTGCATAACTGGTGCGTCATCAAAAACAGCTCAATCTCGACCGATAGATATCCTGTAGAGTAGCAGCCAGGGGCGTAGCTTCACAGGGGGTGTCTGGGGTGTTACACAGGGCCGGACTGGCCATAGCGGGCACCGGGCTTTTCCCCGGTAGGCCGCTAGGGTGGGGGCCGGTTTTGGGCCCCTGGGAGGCCGTTTTTGTTACCGGGGGTCAGCAATATCGGCCCCCTGTAACAAAATCGGCCGAAACCGGCCCTTGCAAACTGCTCGGCTGCACTCCCCCTCACCCCAGGGGGGGCCGGCTGAGCAGTTTGCCAGGGCCGGTTTCTGTTCCCAGTCCGGCCCTGGTGTTACACCATCCAATTAGATGTATTTTCTGGAAAATAGTTGTGTACAGGTGCTTTCAGTCGGGTATGTTGAGATGTCTGTCGGATTTCACCAGGAATTTTTACATACACACAGACAAAAAGACAGACACATCCTCTCCCTCTCTGTTTTGAAAGTCTTCAACAATGTTGGTTATTTTGCGCATTATTGTGTTTTCTCTCACTTAGTACCCCTACCAATCTGAATGAGTCTCCCTTTCCACTGCCCCTTTAGTCCCTCTATTGCACCCTGCTTGTTGTACAATGTATTTTAGCATGATATGCCAGCGTGATTGTTGGAAAATCTGAAGCTCACACCCCCCAATCTTACTCACCAAACTACGCCCCCGGCAACAGCTCTAAGCCTGAGCTCCCTGCAGTCTGCTCAATGTGCAGGGTCCCCCTTGCTGTCAAAGGGTGAGCTCTGAGATACAGGCAGGAAGCCTCAGCAGCCATTCCACATAATTTTTTTAACCCAGACAGCACACTTCCATTCACGTTTAATGGTGAAAGCAAAGAAGAGCAATAGAGTTTCGAGCATTAGGCCCAGGTTTGGCCAATGCAATTGTAAGTTTCAATTTGAAATGCCTCAGACAGATGTTTGATATTCTCCTTGGTCTACTCTGGTCTATTCCTCTGAGGGAGGAATCACTCCAGCCCTCAGAGTCACTAAGGCACAACTTATGCCCTGAGTTACTCACAAAACAAGCAAATCAGTAGATTTGCAGAGGTTTTGCAAGGGTACAGTCAGGTGAGGAGATTTTCTCCAAGAATTTTCTTAAAATTTCAGTAAAGATGCTTTTCTAGTATACTTGTGTTTACATTTCTGCCCACCTCCAGGCAGCTCTAAACCAACATATGGGAAACATATTTGTAATTTGTCTTGTGTGTGAGCCTTTTTCAGCAGTCCCCAGACAGTCAGGGATTACTAGGGACATAATGTATAAACATGTGCCATTTACCACTGATGTCCAGTGGCCTAACACTACTATTAGCCACAAAACTGATCACCAAGTATACCTCTTCAGCACTTGACTTTCAGGGTAGTTGAGTCAGGCAGTCCATGGCTTACACAGGGAGGAGATGTGTGGTTACAATTTCTGGACTCAATAAGCCACAAACACAGGTCAATACCAAAATCTCCAGTCAGTGCTTGGTCTTTTAAAATAAGTACTTTCCTATAAATCACCCAAAATGCAATACATAAAAGGTTTCTCCAAAAAAAAACTAATTATTATGGAGATTATCATTACTGTGAGAGTGGTATGAACCACCCTTGCGTGGGACATCTGTGCCAGATGCTCTTACACCACAGTCACTGGGATTCCGTGGGTCAAGAGAGGAAGCTCAGGGAGTCATTCTGGTATGGTTTGAATCACGCCCCAGTTCTTCTTCATCTGGAAAGTGGGGTCTTACACTGTTCACCCTACTGCGGGTTCCTCTGAGGCTCACAATACTGTTAGTGTTGTCCACATTTCTGACAAAGGTCGTACCATATGTTGTGTTTCACGCTGCTCACAAGGTGTTCACTGCATGGCCCTGATGATGGAGGAGCAGTGATCCTTTTATCAGCCTGACCGGCTGGTGTGCAGTAGGATCTGCATCTTCAGCAGATCAAGTGAAGGCAATGTCAGTACAGGTCAGGGAGGTGAGCTCATATATAGATGGACTCGGTGGTTGGAAGTTCTTCCTTGCATCCTGGCTTTAGGGTCCTAGGACCACAATATCCCAATGACCCTATTCTTCTCTATTTTAATATCCCTGACAGATCCAAGAATAAAGGGAAACCGGGATCTGCCAGTGGATTTTTAATCTTTAACCCCCTGGCCAAACATTTCTTTAAGAGCTCCCTGCAATATGGTCGAGCCCACCCCGACTTATAGGCGTCGGGGTGTCCCGATGATGAAGCATGACACCACTAGGGTGTGTGAGGGAATATAAAACAAAAGGAGTTGCCTCCTTTGCCACTTTTAGAGTGGTGTAAAATCATTAGCTTCATTTAGGGATATTCCACCATTGGTTAATCAGTATCTGTTTGTATTCAATAACCGATCTACATGGTTAGGGTATAAGGGGAGTATTTTTTGTGGATTAGTGTTATAAGACGGGAGGGTGTACTCCTCTTTCAGAGTTTCTCTCGGCCCTTCAAGTAGTGAGTGGATCTTCCTCCGCTACATTAGTGTATTACGTTCACTGCATGGCCCTGATGATGGAGGAGCAGTGATCCTTTTATCAGCCTGACTGGCTGGTGTGCAGTAGGATCTGCATCTTCAGCAGATCAAGTGAAGGCAATGTCAGTACAGGTCAGGGAGGTGAGCTCATATATAGATGGACTTGGTGGTTGGAAGTTGTTCCTTGCATCCTGTCTCAAAGTCACCATCCAAATGGCAAGGTGCCCACCCCATATCGTAGAGGCTGGCACTGATCTCTCCATCACAGAAAATTTACTTTTTGATGATGTTGAGCTTCTGAATGTGGTCTAACCTGTTGCAGTGCATCACAATCTCATGGCGCTTTGGTGCTTTCTCGTAACACCTTGTGGCTTTACAGACATGAGTTCCCAAATACTCTCTGACCGTAGAAGCATACAGTTGAGTCGTATAGTCATGGCTCCTCAGTGACTCATGGATTTCATCCACGTGGAGTGGCACAAATCTCACTCTGGCACAAACCATACTTCTCCTGCTTGTCCCACCTCAGCTACCTACTTCGTGGCCTCACTCCTCCCATGTCCTGCGTAAGTTGTTGGTCAACTCTCCTTCTAGTTACTCCCAGAATATAAAAGCAGAATTTCCTAGGTATGTAGTCCCAAACCAACATTTCAAAGCAGAGTTTCCCAGGTATCTAAGCCTTAACTTAAGAGGAGTTGGTGGTGAATACTCTGTGCTGAGAATAAAATGTTGGCACACTGACTGGAAGTTTCTACCATCTTTATATTTACACTGCAGACAGACTGGGTCCAAACTGAGGTGGAACGGGGAGCAAAATAACGGGTTGGGATGCTACCCCGAGCAATTGCCAGTGGTTAGACAAATTGCAAGCATTCCTCCCACCACCTTTTGTGTGTTTAATAGAAATAAACAAATATAACTTTGCTTGACTTTGTGCTGCAGAAATGATGAACAGTGCGCATGCCGAAGGAGACATCCATTTTGAACAAGAAGGCGTTGAGGCCTAACTTAGGCCAAGTGAACATAAGCCAGAAAAATGCACTTTTGCAAGTCATTGTAAATTTGTTTCAAATGCAATAGCAGAATGCCAATGTATAAATATAAATTAGAGAGTAAATCCACGTTCTGCACACTATTAATAATGCACAAAATATGAACTGAACAAAAATCTAACAGTGGTAACACCCTGCTCCATGGCCTCCCAGACTCCACACAAGTACCCCTGAAGAGCATCCTACACACTACAGCACAGGCTAAATACCTCTCACTTCTCTTGTGCCCGTGGACTGGTCTGGCATTACATTTGTTGTGGAGTGCTATTAGGTTGCACGCATATTGCAAGATAAATGGGTTATTAGGATTTTCAATATTCACAAGCAATAGGTTCATGAATCTTGATAGGCTGTCCGTTGTAAGACCTTAGCCGGGCTGAAGTACAAGTTAGTCAAGAAATAGTCTGGTCTGGGAAAATGAGAACCCTAAAAGTATAACCTTGCCCGGGATAGAAATTTCTTTAATTATTTAGGTATTTATAGACTGACACTTTTAGAAATTGTGTTTCTGGTTGACTGGGGTATGAGTTCTGGTCAAGCAGTAACCACAATCCTAGTCAGGGTAAGGCACCAGAAAACCTCAAATTAACCTGTGCTCACCCTCTGGTAGCATAGCACAGAGCACTCAGGCTTAATTTGAAGGCAATGTGTAAAGTATTTGTGCAACACGTCAAACAGTAAAACAGTGAAAACACCACACAAAAGGATCCCATATCAAATTTGAAAAATACAGTATATTTCAATAAATTAAACATGACCAAAATGACAAAAATCCAATGAGGGAAACCAGAGATATTGAATTTCAAAGATTTAAGTTAAAATTGGCCAAAAAACACAAAGCGCCAACAAGGGGTATCTGGTCGAGCCTGACTGGGACAAAGTCACAAGTTCAGGCTGACCACGACGGAGTGCGGGCCAGCTACAGGGATCAGGATAGGCCTGCTAAATAAAGTACCTTAAATCCTGATTGTGAAGAGTTGTGTGGATTCAAGACACAAAGCACTGCGCAGTCAAAGCGACGCATCAGGTGATCTACGCAGCAGCGGTGATGCCTCAGTTCCGATCCACGCAGCAGTGGTGATGCTTCAGTTCTGATCCACACAGCTGCATCAATGCGTTGATTTGGCAGGTGATGTGTTGGGTCTCCTGGAGTAAACACCTTAGGCCCACTTACGAGGGTCCAGGCCTGAGGTGGCACCACTTGGCAGGGTAGACTCAAAGCTGGCAGAGTCCAAGTACAGCTGCAAGGTTGTTGGAACCCTGTTATGTCCCTGAGGCTTCAGATCAGGAGGCCTGCCAACTAGCCCTTGGAGTCATTCTGGGTTCTGGATTCAGGGATGAAGGTCCAGTCCTTCTCACACAAATAAGAGGGCAGCAGGTCAGCACAGGAAAGCAGGAGTCCAGAAGAGTAGCAGTCAAGCAGAGTGGCAGTCCTTTTAGCAGTACAGCAGTCCTTCTTTCTGGTAGAGTATCCACAGGTCCATAAGTGTAATTAAGTGGTGGTGGGTGAGGCCCAATTCTTATACCCAGTAGCACCCTTTGAAGTGGGGAGACGTCAAAGAGATGCTTTTGAAGTGCACAGAAGCCCTCCCTTACTGCCCTGGCTCCAGACTCACTACAGGGGGGTATGCATCCCTTTATGTGTGGACAGGACAAAACCTATTCAGGTGTAAGTGAGTCTGTGTCCAGCTCCTCCCTCCCATCCTGTCGAATGGCCCATCATGTCACATCTAAGAACCAATTGACCTAAATATATACTCTTTCAACAATATTTTAAGTTGCCAAAGATGCCAGGTCTAACTGTACTTGACTGTGAAGTATGAGAGCTCTCTACAGATGAACATCTAATACATTACAATAATTACCATTAAACAAAACTAAGGGCATAAGTAGTCCTGGAAGGAAATAAGTTTCCTAGAACATGAAGAAACTAAGGGGCATATTCTCATGGAGCCATCGCCGATTTATCGGCACCTTAGCGCCGCAAAAGTGGCGATAGACTTATCGCCCCAATCACAAGCTGGTGCAAACTGTCGACATCGCCAGTTTTCCCGCAATAGCTGCCGCAAAACACATTGCGACGGATGAGAGGGACAACTAACGCTAATGATATGCAGAGTAGGCGTTCCCGTGCAAAAACACACGAAAACACCACTTCGCGATATTCACAACGAGCAGCCAGATCAGCGATGCGATCCGAAAACAGGCGATAAGGCGCGTTAGCAGCAGGGATTCAACACCTGCCTCTTACTGGTATTAAGCAGGTCGACAACCTGCAGTATGAAAGGGAGCCCAGCCTAGAGCCACATCTGAAGACCAACAGATGCCATGGAGACAATGATCATGCAGCCTGGAGACCCAAGAGGGCCACAACACCCACCGCAACCACCCCCGGACCCTCCCCCCCAGGTCATGAAGTCCAGTAATCAACGGTAGTGGAAAAACAGAACTTTATTACAAATACATAAACAACAAGACGAAAAGCACAGCCAAAGCGTTCCATTCCAAACGGGGAACTTCACCAGTGCAACTTGTGGATCCAATAAACTGCAAATGCTGCGGGAACTCCCCAATACCATTCCATATCCCGAAATCAGTAGTCAGAAACCTGTTGGAGAAATGGTGACAATGGTCAAGCGTCCTCATAGTCACAAACGTAATCTGGTACAGTGTATTGCACTTGGACAAACCGGAATGCATACAGGTATGATGAATCCAGTCCAAACATACTGTAACAGAAGTCCATGTGCCCATAACCTCCGCAGGAAAGAAAAGGAAGGTTACGACCACACAAACATCTGTTACGGTCTCATCATGCAGGATTCATCATACCTGTAAACATCACGGTTTGTATCATCTTGATACCCCTGCACCTTCACTTCCCCCACGTTGTGCATGAACAGCTGGAGACCATGCAAGGGAATCACACCATAGCTGCCTTACCGCACGTGTCGGGGGCAATTGACTGTACACATGTACCACTTGTGCCCCCTGCCGACCCTGCACACAATTACCGCTACAGAAAGCACACGCATTCCATCAATGTGCAGGCGATAGTGGACCCCCGGGGACCGTTCACCAATGTCGTCGCCAACTTCACAGCAAGTGTGCATGATACATACATCTTCCGACAGTCCATCATCAACCAGCGCTTCCAGGATGGCACCCATGGCAATGGACTGCTCATTGGTAAGTACTAACTGAACACACCACACACCTCAACTCCACAATCACACAACTCATAACTGTGGGAGAGCACACGTAACAAAATCACATACAACATGCCAACCAACATGCCCAACTACCGGACACGACAACACAAGTAACCGTGGTAACAGGGGCCAGACATGTAGACAAACCATCCACAAAGGCAGAGCCCCTCTGCCACACAATTGCAGAATGTGGGGAGAGGTGGGAACCAAGAATGTGCGAAGGAGGCAAGTGACCCAGCACAAAGAAAGGACACAATGCCAAGTGTGGCGGAGATGTGCTGGACAGACTGCAGCATGCAGAGCACAGACATGTCCATGTGGACATCTACTGCTGGTGTTTGCAGTGTAGTGGACAGTGGGCACAAACAGGTGACCCCAGGCAGTGTGGAAGACCTTGGACATGTAGCCATGTGGTCCCCCCCTGTAAGCCTGAGCGGAGCGGCCTTGCCTGGCGTATGTCGCGAATTAATAGGCCGGGGCCCTGGGCGTGGTCCAGTTCTGGGATGGCCACCACAGTAACTACTGCGTGTGTCTCTGTGTCCGCCATATCGTGACCATAGGCCTTCACACATGTGCCTGACCACATTCAACAGCCGCATTCACACTGGAGACGAGGTGACTACGTCCCAAGCCAACCCGCGCACATCTCGTCAGCACATGCAGGGTCGTGTCTGCCAGGGCGGCGCCCCCCACCCAGCCACTAGGCCGCCGCTGTGACCGGTGGTGCCTGTGCGATCCTGTGCGCCTGCTGCACCCCAGCCCTGGTCCCCAGACCGGTCCGCCGCCCAGCGATGTCTGCCCGCCCCTGCGCACCCAGGCCTCACTGCTCACCTGCCGCCACCGGCGTGTCTCCAAGAGGGCCCTCCACGTGCCGGTGCAACCTCCTCAGCCGATCACTGGATTCCACACCACAGGCCCCCAGCGCACCCTGCGGCACCGCACCGCGGAGTCATGTGTGTGCTGACTGCTGCCTGCGCGTACACTGTGGTCCAGCAGGGCTCACAATTCAATTCGAGTCTTGATTTGCTGGACGCCGTATGGAGGCCAACGCATTATCGCAGGCTGCACACCCGCTCAGCTCTTCAGGTGGGCCTAACTCTGTGCACTGCAAGTCATCGCCACGTGGCGGTAGGCCCGTGCCGGACGCAGGCCATCTGGTGCCACTAACTCAGTGCAACGCAAGTCACCGTCCAGCCTCCAGGCCTACTGCATCATCGCAGGCTGCACACCCGCTCAGCTCTACAGGTGGGCCTAACTCAGTGCAACGCAAGTCATCGCCACATGGCGGTAGGCCCATGCCGGACGCAGGCCATCGGGTGCCACTAACTCTGTGCAACGCAAGTCACAGACCCCTCATGATTGAGTACCGTGGATGCGGACGCCATCATGTCACCTCCGGCAGTGGGGGATGTGCTGTGGTGGGCCCCTTTTATTGGCAGGGTCACATGTCCCGTGATGCCTGTGCTGGATGGGTGTGGTGTGGATGTAAATCAGCCCTCAGGGAGTGGCTGTGGCATGCTGACGACTAGACCAGTGACCAGCAGATCACTACAGGGAAGACCCGGGACATGTAGCTGTGTCATCAGCCCCTGTGAGCGTAAGCGGAGTGGGCTGGGCTGGCGTATGCCAGTCCAGCGTAGGGCTGTGAACAATGAGCCCGGGGCTCTGGGCGTGGTTCAGTTCTGGCCTCGACAAGGAAGTAACCAATGCCCGTGTCTCCGTTGTAGTGTCTGCGCCACCCGGACCGCAATCGGCAATGTTGCACCCTGTGACCCAAGCCCCACAACATGTTCAAAATGGACGTGAGGGGGAATCAGTGACCCTACATTCATCCATACTGTCATACTTGAAGGATCATAGACATGACACATCTGTGTGAATTTGAATGTTTTATTCACATCCAGTGGAGTGTTGCAGCTGGAGCAGTACAGGGCCATGCACACCCCACTTGACATTGTTGCCCCGTGGAGGGCCAGCCAGAGTCCATTAGGGAAGGACAAGTTCATCGGAAGAGGAAGAGTTCATCCACAGTCTGATTGCTGTGTCATTGGTAACCAAACAGAATATGGCAGTCCATGTCGAGGTCCAAGGTGAGTGCCACAGAGTGTATCGGGGGACAGTGGAAGGTGATGCAAAGGGCCGAACCAAGCTGAAACAGGCCATATGGCGGAGATGAATGCTACCGCTTCCTCATTACCACAACAGCAGTCTCATCCACATCATCGTCCTCTGATGTGTGATGTGCCTCACCTGTGGGTGTTGGTGTTTCGGCTGCAGCACTGTGTGGCAGTGACACATCAGGTGCCGGAGGTGGAATGTCTGCCGCACTGTGGGGCACTGACACATCAGGGGGCGGAGATGTGGATGGTGTAGGAGCAGCAGCATTCATCTGCACCAGGCCTTGTGGCAGCAATGGCAAGATGAGGATCTGCAGGGCATGGAAGATCCCAGCCACATCTCGCTGATGTGCAGCCGTGGCAGCCATCCTTTCCGCCTCCATCCGCACCGAGTCCTCCATGAGCCTCCGCATGTGTCCCAACTCACGGCTGAGATCGCTGGAGCCAATCTGACTAGACAGGTGTTCTTGTCTCCGAGTCATGACTCCAGCGTTGTCAGCCATGGCTCGTTGGAGACCATGGAGCGGACTGTGGGTGTCTATTAGGGACTGTAAGTGGTCCCTGATGGGTCGTAGACACCCATGGATGGCATCAAGTTTGGCTGCCATGAGGTCGAACCCCACCCGCACCTGCTCAGCCATCTCCTTCTGGCCCTCCAACACACGGCGTTGAATTGAAATGCCATGTGTTGGTCGTGGGGATCCTGGGAGACAGCCGGGGTGGTGGGTGCTTCCTGCTGTGTGGTCTGAGCAGGGGGTGGGGTCGCCTCGATGCAGCTGGGCTGCCCTGCTCCTGGAGGTGGGGTGCCAAAGCTGTCCATGAGCTCTTGGAGGGCGTCGGTGTCGAAGGTGGGGAGGTCCTCCTCGTCATCAGTGAGGAGGTGTTCGGTCTGCTCTGCAGGAGGTGATGATTCTCCCTCTGCAATGTAAAGGGGAGATGCAGTTTAACAGTGTGTTCCATGTATGTTCACGCATTGGCCAAGTTTCCGAACAGACTGCATGACAATGTACATTGTGACTGTTTAGGAGGAGCTGCCTATTTGAAGCGGGACAGTGGACATTTGTGCACCATCAGGGATGTGGGGTTGTACTTGTCCATTATCATGTCATAGTTTCCTGCTATGTCAAATGTGATTGGCCAGTTTCTACACACAAGCGGCAGCAGTTGTGTCCTCTGTTCTGTTGTGAAAGTGTTGCAGTTTGTACCACATTGTTGTCAATGTTGATGTGCTCTGATTCTTGTGTGTGTGCTGCATTGTGGGAGAGTCGCCCCTGCAGCTCAGACTTTGCTTGGCCTTCTCCCTTTCAGGCGGTGTGCCTTTGACTTCTGTGCTTATGCAGTGCTGAGATTTTGCATACTTGGGTGAATTGGGCTCTTGGTGGGAGTTGGGACTCTTGGGCATGGTTTGTCCGCAGATGTCTTGTTGCCGTCAGGGGTTGTTTGTGCACATGGATGTGTCAGTGTGTGACCTGCTCCTTTCCGGATGTGGACCACACTCAGCCACCTCGGTGTCGTGGCGTGCAACATGTCAAGATGAGTGGCCTGCAGACATGCTCATCATCATGCAGTGTCACTTGCATTGTCAGTGTGGCTCACGGATCCGCAGCTTTGCTGGGTTCAGCACATGTGCATGTGTTTGTTGTGAAATTGGTGATGTGTGGGGAGGGCCCCCTCTGGGCACATTGTGAACGGGGGACTACTTGCTGTTTCTATGTGTGCTGCAGTATGGCAAGGAGATCAGGGACATGATCCAGAGTCATTGTGGTTGTGCAGTGTGCCATACTTCATTGTGCATGTGTGCCATTGTGCCCCTCTCCCCCCATCCCCCCAGTCCCTGGTGGTTACTCACCCTGTTGCTGTTGTGTCAGGTCATGTTGAGCAGTGTCCTGTCCCCCGACTCCAGCCACAGTCTCCACACTGATGACTGTGGACACCATTTCCTCCATCTCATCCAGCTCCTCCTGTGGCGCAGGGCTCCCACCCCCAGTCTGCATTGCTGCTTTGCGGTTGTTTGCGAGTTTCTGCTTGGTTTTGCGCTTCACATCATTCCAGCGCCTCTTGACCTTGTCCATTGTCCTCCTCAGCACTCCGACTGCATTCACCTTGTCCACGATGGACTGCCATGTTCCATTTTTTGTTGCCAATGACATAGTGGAGATGACGAACAGTTGTTGATGGTGTTCTATCACCTCCGTGATCAGGATCCTGTTTTCCTGCGGACTGAACCGCGTCTTCCTCTTCTTCTTCTCCTTGCCCTTCACTGACCCTGAGGTCCCCGGCTGGTCCTCCGTGGGGCTTGTGGGGTTTGGGTTGTCCTCTGTACTTGCTCCGGCTGCCTCCATTGTGCTTCGCAGTTTATGTTGTTTTTTTTTGTTGCTGCTTTTATGGTGATTTCTCCCGCCTGATGTGGGAATTGCAAGCCTGGCGCTGCTTGTCGCCGATTTTTCTATCGCGGTTGGGCCCATCGCAACTTTTTTCGCATTCGGGTTTCCTTTTTTATCGCTGTCGCGGTAGTTGTATTGCGGACATTTGAGGCGTTATCGGAAAACTATCGCATGTTACCGCCGTGTTGTGAATACAACGTTGACACGGAGTTATTTCCCCGCGATAGACGGCAATATGAAAAATTGCGTTAGCCTATTTTGGCGATGTTTATCGCATGTTCTTGTGAATATCCCCCTAAGGGTCAGGTAGAGTGGATGGATGACATAATGGCTTTGAAGAGTAAATATACTTTGAAACAATGGCTTTTCAGTGCCTCCCTGAAGAAAGGTTAGAATTACTTCTACTCACTTCCATGCCAAGGGCTGGCGACAGTCTGATAAACCAAACAACAACTTATTAGCAGTTTTTGCCTCTTCTACTCCAACTCCAGTGTTTCTATAGGAGGCAAGATTTTGGAAATCCAAAAATGACAGCATTTGCATCAAATGTGGAAATGGAATCCTCTTCGAAACGTTATGCTAAAACATGACACTAAACAGGAAGTCATACTTTCTATAGAGAGTAATTGAACCATTACTTGAGTAAATGGTTAAGCAAAAAATACCCTATAAATCTATTCCAGAAGCAGACTTTCAAGCAGGTCTCTACAAACCTTCTTTGTCTCTTCACACTAGTTCTTAGTTGCAAGTTTTTTCTTTTAAATGTGAACCTTAAATGTATTTGTATCTATCTAATAATTTCTTAGATGCTGCACTTTTTCTTGTTCGCACGAAAAGTTCTTGTCATTGGAGTAAACTAAGCATGATAGCCCATGATGCTCTAAGGGCCTGATTACGAATTCCTCTTAATATTCCAACAATGAGTAAACTCCAATGTATGCATGGGTCGGAATTACGAAATTGAAGGTATTTAACTCATCCGATAATTATCGGGTGCATTAAATAACTCAACCTTCCCAAAATTTCGGCCAGTTAAACCTTCTGAAATATAACAGTGAAAACCATATGAGATTTATGATACACATGAGGATTTTGATGCGTTAAACACCTAAATCCGCATGTTATTCCCCATGAACGTGTAATAGGTGTTATTTAGCGCACCCGAGAAATAACGTACCTCATGGTATCGAATATTTATCTGGACTGTTAAATAGTTCCTTAGCTCATAATCAGACCCTAAATAGGGAAATTATGCTCAACAGATTAGGGGCTGAGTTTGGGCATGGTTGTGAGGCCTACCAACATGTTTGTTATTCCACCCGCTGAGCATACCTGCTTGTAGTTATATGGGGTTTAAGAAACGCTAACCAGCAGGCACAGCCATGTTTCTAACTTGTTAATGATGATAACACGATCATTACACCAGAAATAAATGCCTTTCTGTACTTCATTCGTTGAACTAAATATATATTGTTGAGCAATCGCTTTTACTCATGCATTAGTCAAACATGTTGAGAACGCATATATACACAACTTGGAATCACTACCTTAAAATGTTACTTAGGAATGACATAATTTGCTCAAGAACCAGTTCTGAATGACAAATTTCAAATATTGCAAAACCTTGCTTCCCAAATAAGGCTGTGGCATTTACTGTGTAGACAACAGTCCAGGCCTGCACTGCGCTGGCTGTCCACTAAAAATCTGCTTTCAGCATCGGGGCCCAGTCACTAAGACATATACAAACGTGCTCCTTGTTTTACTTCTATGAATCGAGTACATTCAGAACTTTATAAGATTCATAAAAATCCCAAAGCACACACACCTAAATGAACGAAAATTGTTGGAAGTTTCCATTGTGGAAAATTTCACCTGTTTATTTATGGTTTTTCATAAGCCTTCTTGTACTTATTCCATCACAGGGTAAGTTATCCTGCTCATGGTGTGTACCCCAATCTCCTATAATTCAGAGTCATAATCTTTAAATTTGATCAGAAATAAGCTGGTCTACAGCGTCCCTGACAACATAGGGTAGTGTGGTTTGGTAACTTAAGCTGTGTGACTAGTGATGCAGACAACTACACTTTGGCAGGAAACATGCTTACTTTTAAAGCCTGCAGACACACTGATGTCAGGACTGTGGCAAGGCTTGTAGGGACTGCTGGGTAATCCAGGGCATTATTCAGATACCCTGTGTTTCATGAAGAAACCACTGAAATGTAACCCAAGTGAAGTTTCAATAGTCTTTGTAAATTTAACAACTGTTCACTTGAGCATGGATAGCCTTATCAGTTTGACAAAAAGGAGAAGGGGACATTAATTCACACAGGCATGTTGTAACGGCGCTAAACCAAATAGCGTGAACAGTATTGAGTTAAAACAAAATAAGTGCGGTGCAAAAGGTGGGGGAAATATCCCTATAAACCCCCAAAACAGGACCCGAAGATCCAAGACAAAACAAAATAACAGATCCTATGCACACGCAACAGTAAAATATATATGACACCGTTCCTGGAATTTGCAAAGTCGAGACAAATCCTTAATCCTTTATGGTTCAATTTTAATATGATTTCTCTTGCGCAAACCAGCCAACGCGCGTTTCGTCAATGGGTAATCTCCCTATGACTTCTTCAGGGCTTCCTGCACAATTGATTACAGCTCCCAATCTCTCCACCAGTGATAATTCCAACCCGGTTGGGCATCAATCAGTATTTCATCTCATATATAATTAATTCCAATATTTAAATCTTTAATCCAGATAATATCTGATCCGAGCCTCTTATCACATTAATCTTGTAACTCAATGCGGCACTCTCATTCGGAATACCCACTCTACAGAAACTGGCGGCGGAGTAAGCCAACTAGACCCAGACCGTGGCGAGTAAGCCAAACGTCCAGTGTACTCTCGGGAACTCTGTCGGTTGAGATGAAATACTGATTGATGCCCAACCGGGTTGGAATTATCACCGGTGGAGAGATTGGGAGCTGTAATCAATTGTGCAGGAAGCCCTGAAGAAGCCTTATCAGTTTGATAAAGTGTGGCAGTGTTTCGAGGTTGGGACATTTTGAGGACCAACAAACGGCTGCATCTCAGCAAAACTCGGAACACTCAAAATCCCTCGAACACAAACGTCATGCATGGGCAGCGAACATATGCAGGGGTCTGCTGGCCCTCTAGCAATAGCACATTTGAGAAAAGGAGCTCATAGGGAGAATATAAGGACATTACAGGAGGAGAACCTAGTGTGACGACATGCTTCTCATGGGTGGGCCACTCTGTGGGGGAACCACGCCCATACAACCGCACCGTTGCAAGCTATAGCAGAATACAACATTTTCAGAATGAATGGCAATATGGGCAGTGCTGTCTTAGCGCATGGGCACGCTGGCCAGTTGCCCAGGGGCCCCACTAGCATAGGGGCCCCATGCAGACCAGAATTTAACACTCATTTTCCGCTAATCATTTTTATTCCTGTGAGTAGTTGTGTAGGCAGGGCCCAGTGCACTGCTATGCCTGAGGGCCTATATTGCTGTTAAGACGGCCCTGAATATGGGTAATGCCCGAAAAGACTGAAAAGTGATGCTGTAATATGTGCGCATGAGTGTGAGCAGATGAACCTGATGCCTAGGTGGATCCATTCAGAGGGTCAAGGAGCCTTCCCCTGAAATCCAAGGAGCCAAATATAGTCTGACTGTTCCCCCATTCCGAAAGTAAAGGCTTAGGGTCCCATTACGATGATGGACGGAAAAGCCCTCCGACCGCCATGGAATCGGGAAAAATCCCCCCGCATGACCCGCAGCATTTCCGTCGGACAAATTACGATGCAATGTACGCAAAATCAGACCGCGGCGGAAGGATGCCACAAAAGACCGTCCACCACGGTCGGAAAAGCTGCAAATCCGACCGTGTCGGACGGGGAAAGCTGTTCAAAGGCTTGAAAAGGCCGCTCCTGCCGCGGCATGACCGCACGGGCAATTACGATGAGAATGCGGAGCTGGCGGACCCAGCACTGCGTCCGACCGCCGCGCACGCACATAGGCCAAATGAATTGCGGACGGAACCAACTTCACAACAACGCCCGAAGTGTGCCTGTACTCCCTGCCGCCCACAGTCACAACACACACGCCACAATGATACACCCCAACTTGCACCTGGGAAGGAAAGCCATGCGCAGCATGGAAGAGACATCTGGAGGCCATCACCCATGTGGACATACCCACAGACCACAGTAGAAAACCAACCCCATCTTGGACCAGCATCCTTGCACACCACAAGCCGAGACAGTACACCATTGACACACACTGCACTGCACAACACCACATACACATATCACTACACAACAACACTCTCACCCACACACCACACATATCTTCACCACTACCTTGCACCCCTCATTCATCTGCACCATGCCCCCAAAGAAAATGCCCAAAAACACCGAATCAGAGTTGAAAGTGATGGCAGACGAGACAATCAGGATCGAACCACATTCGTCTGGGCACCTGGTCCAACACACCCCACTTGCGCGCAAGAATCAGATGTGGGCAAGGATCCACAGCAAAGTCAATGCCGTAGGGACCACCCTACGCACTGTGCGTGACATCCGGAAGCGATGGGGCGACCTCCAGGGCCGGGTCAAGCATCGGGCCCAGAGGAACCACGCAGCGGCCCAGAGAACTGGTGGCGGCCCTCCCATTCCACCACTAACCTTCACTGAATGGGAGGAGAAGGTGCCTGCCATAATGCATCCAGAGAGCCTCACATGAATCGAGGGGGGTCTGGAGGCTGGTAAGTGCCAACAAAATGATCACATCACACTACAATGCACCGTTGTGCACAACAAGTGAGCCCCAATCGCCCGCCCACATCAAACCCATGTGGAATGCACGCTTACAATATGAATGGATCACAAGGACAGCATCTCCTCAATCAGGTCCACCTCACATGTAAGTGGTCAGCTCATGCACCATGGCCTCCCTCCCAAACAGCATGGCTCACCCTCCCCACCCGAAAGCCATGTGTCAGCTAACTCCGTCGACAGTGCATCCCAACAGGTAGCTAGCCATCTTACTGGGGAGTAGTCATTGAAACCTGACAGCAAGAGCACGACTCCCACAGGGCCCTCTGTCTCCCCTCACAAACAGCATGGAGCCAAATGACCCCCACATCACGCAATGGGTAGCCAACTCCGGAAACCCCCATAAGTGTATAGGCCGTGCACCTACAGCTTACACCATCGAGAGGCCACATAATTCACAGTGTCACTGATGAAGTCACATGCAACTGCAATGCAGAATGCAAGAACGCAACCCAAAAAGCCAATGTGCAAGTCCCATAGCCACAAAGCAGAAAGACTCGGGTCAACACAACACATGCATGGGAACTCTGTCAGCCCTCACAAACCACAGGAGGTTAAGCACAAAAAGCACAACACAAATCACGAAGTCGCAGCGCAGTAGTCAGATACACATCAAAAAGACACAAATGTCCAAGCATTAACTGAATGGGATGAGCAACAAGTTCGTACCAGAGGACATGTCCTCGGTAAAACAACATCGGTACACATGAAATTGGCCCTTTAGCCATGTCACATCGCTAACGAGCAATGTAGGTACCCAGGGCTTCAAGTGGGATGAACAAAGTGGGGGGTCTCTCAAAGGGGCCTGGCCAATGTATTTAAGGGCGTGGCCCAAAAACCTCAGACCTAAATCTGGGCTTAGCATATTGGGCTACCCGACTAGCACTTTTCTGTCACTGCCAATGCACCCAGATATATGATACAACAAGTAACATGAAACCTACCACAACTCCGGACTACTGGCCTTGGCAATGTTTGTCAGTTGCATGAGACAAAGAAGCTGCAACTATGGCCTACATCTAACATCGGAAAATCTTCCACTTAAAGCCGTGATGACACCACAAGGATGTTGCTGCTCATGAGTCTCCAAAGGAGTGAATTCCAGAGACAAAATGAATCCCCAAAGGATTTCACCTCCCCACAACGCTCACCTGGCATGACGTCATGCCGTAATGACTCCGCCAGTGAGAAGCGAGGAGTGTGACCATGCGCACATTGATGTGCCTGCTGGATATGCATTCCAGCTGAAAGAACGGACCGCCTGTGGCAGGGCACAAAACAGAGCACCAAAGAGACCCGTACCGAGGCCCACTCAGAAAAAGGGACGGTGTACAGCACCGGTGAGAACCGGCCCACTGAAAGCACTGTATGTACATCAACATCATGTGCGACTGATGACATACTGACATGAATGCCTAGTAAAGCCAAGACAAGAGTCATGTCACCTCAATTCAAATGTGCCAGACATGAACATCTAAGTTGTGCTGTGTGCAGAACATGCTGACAAAATTGACCTAACTCCAAAATGTGACTCAATAGCAACTGCAGGCGACCGTGCCATGGACGAGCCCAGCCAGACCCCCCCCCGGAAGTTGAAGCCTCGGGTGCATAGTCCCTGGTCTGTTCAGGTGAGGAGGACCTACATGGCCCCTCCTGCGTGCACAGGCCAGGCATTACGTATATGGGAACAGTTGCACAACGTGTCCTTTTTGTGCCAATGTTCTGCTAACTCCCCCATAAGTGATTGTGGATAGTCAATCGTGGCCTCACATTCCCACAGCGAAAGCATACTTCCATGAGTGTGCATGCACAATGGGCCTCTGTTTAGACAAGTAGTCGCTCCCACACCAGCCCGAAGACCTTCGGATACCAGGTGTCTTGACCGTCCCGCGCGATTCAGCCAGTGCTGAACACGGCTCACCCCCTATTTTCGGGGTGAACTGACACACAGAGTATTGATAGCGTCTGATACTGAAGGCCGTTGCACACTTTTTATCAGACTTGTGGGCTCTGGCCTTGTTCCTTCCTTCCATGCTTTTCCGGGAGTACCACCGGGTGTCAGTCCTCCAATTAGCACACTGCATTTCGCGGTTTCTGATCATAAGTTTGGCTGTACAGCTGAGCGCTGGTTCTGAGATTGCTCTCACACCATATCTGACCGTCCAGTGGGCCAGGCCGAGCCCGGTCAGTTGCAACTGTACCGTGCCCGCATGCAGCTTCTCTTTGGATGTGTCCCACTGGCTGTGCTGGGCATCAGTTATAGGCTGACGTTCCGCGATGCCTATTTCACCTGCGTGCAACCCGTCTTTTCCTGCAGAAGATGTCTGTTCGAGTGGGCCATGGATGTCTGCCTTTCAAACACATCCCTTGCTGACCTGGATCATGAGCTGTGGGTGACTCCTTTGTTGGTCCACGTGCAAGACTGCTTTAGTGAGACACGTTTATGGGATGCCTTTCAATGTGTCAGGCAGGCTGACAGCTGCGCCTGTGCGTTTGCACAATGGCTCATGTGCAATGCCTACATCAAACCTCTTCCAGGTTGCGATGGGATGCACCTTGCAACCTCGTGGTGCGAGGAGCACATCTGTTCCTTCATACTGCTGGATTGGATGTCGGTCCTCTTCGCTGAAGATGAACTGGATCGTTTCTTGGAACTGATTGCCTTTGAAGCTGCCTGTGCCTTCTTGGACTCGTAACTACTTCACAGCAACAGGAACTGTTGGTGACTAATTCAATCATCGTTTCCCTTTCTTCACACCTCCTGACAAGAACTGGCAACCAGCTCTATGACTTTAGCCCTGTCGACATTGGCTTTGACTATGCTGAGCTCTGCGGTCTGTTTCGCTTGGTACCACAGACCGGAGCAAGTGGAGTCTGTCATCTGACCATCGTGGACATTGTCGTCTGGCATGAGCCTGGCTTCCATTATGCAGATGTGGCGCACGAACATTACATGGCGTTGTTGTTTTGCAAGTACCCAGGGCTCGAGTCGGGTGTACACGCAGGTACACGGCATCCCCCCCTCTTTACATGGGGTGGACGCCGTCCCCCCTGCCAGGACGCTGGTCCCCACAGGAATATGCATAACTTGTCCCGGTGTACTCTCCAGTTACCGGGACACGTTCAGCAGCACCTGCACGTTGACTGCTCTCCATTCCCTGCAGCAACGTGCAGGCAGCGAGTGAGCCTTTTTTCACCTCCAGCCGGGCCGAAGTAAAGGGCCCATCCGGCCTCCTTCTGTTTGTACATGCTGACTGGGGGTCGCCTTGAACCTTACATTTGGATGTGGATGCCACAGAGGGAAACATAGGCACACAGCTTGCCTTCTGTTCACAGGGACTTAAGGGAGGCATGCTTTTGCCTGTGTTCTGTCCATGTGTATCAATGCAGACACTGTAAGACTGTCAGATGGGTTAGTCTGTCCCAGTATTTGCACAAATCATTTCTGTCGCACTATTTTACTTCTTTCTTAGCGCTACGTCGTAACGTTGTGAGGTCATTTGCATTTTGTCTTACTTGGTCAGTCCCCCACTTCTTTTTTGGGACCTGTGCCCTGCAAGTACCTTAGTATATGTCTGTCACATGAGAGGTGTCCGCAGAGCTTGTCCTCTGCGCGGTCCTAGAGTACTGTCTGTACATTCTGTCCGTGGTCGGAGGACATTATCCCTTGTCATTCTGTTCTGGTGTGGCCCTGGCACCCCGACCCAACCAACTCTCACAGCTGCAAGAGGACACGGATCCCCTTTGGATGACATGGGAATGCGGGCTAGATGCCCCACACTTGGAGAGTGATCCATCCAGTGATGAGAGCGACACAGCAAATGTGCTGCAAATGTCACCATACATAGACAGAGGGATGGGTTCTGCTGACAAAGCCCATAGACCAGGGACATCCCATACAACTCCTACCTGCAAGGGGTGGGGGGATATGCTCGTGGTTCTACGTCCAGAGTGATTATTGATGCAACATCTTGCTTCATGTTAAATGGACATGTCACTGTGGTTACTGGTTGGGTACTCATGCATTATCAACCTGTTGTGGCACGTATGTTGCATGCTTTGACACTGTAGTAAAAACTTCACATTTGGAAATGTTTCTTGTGTTCGACTTGTCTGCTTGTGTACAGGCGCTTGAATGCCTCAGACTGAGTAGGAGAGCAAGCGAAGCAGTATGGCAATGGTGTCCTGTGCATAGGGGTGCTTCGTTGTGCTCAGTCCCTGCATGCACAGGTTCTCAAATCCTGCGCATAGTCCAGTATGTGTACGAAATCACATGAACATTTGTCAAAGTCTGTGAGACAACAGCAAGGCACATAGACACAGTCATAGTCGATCATTGTTGAATCACACTCAACGGAAGTAGTTGACGATGAGCTGTTGACGCTGGTCAAGGCCTTCTTCCTCACCACTGTCATCGTCACTGGGCATGTGTGGGTTGGGAGCGGGGGTGATGTTGCTGGTCCGCCAGATGTAGCAGTCATGTGCCGACCCCGGATACTCTGCACACACATGTGAGATGATCTGCTCCGCCTGTCGTACCACCTAGCATGTTGATGGAGTGGAAGTGTTTGAGGATCCTATAGATGGGTTCACTTGCCTGTGGTGGTACGAGGCCAATGTGTGTACCATCAATGGCTCCCATCAACATTTGGTATGCCTCCCAGGCAGGGCCGGCTCCAGGACTCTTTATTTGTGTGGTCCAACGAGGCATTCGGGTGGGCCACTGCATGCCCGATTTGTCACTTATGTCTCTCGCCAGGCCTGCTTCAGGGCCCTCCTTTATCTATCCTCAGTTTTACAAGGGCCAGGGAGACGCATTCTTTCCTTCCAAATTCTCTTTCTCGATGTTATCACTCTCATGTACTGTGTTTATCCATGAAGGGTCCTCATGATGGGAGGAGGAGGTTACCTGAGGTGGGAGTATCAGGCAAGTGACACTTCTCATGCTCCCACTCATGCCCTCCTCCTCAGCTTCCCTCTCTGCCACCCTCGTCCAGCGCCCCTCATCTCTCCATAGCCACTCGCTCATGTGCATTTCATTTGTTGTATGGCGCTACTGATATCAGGGTAGGGTGTGACAGTACTTTACGTCACGCACACATTGTACAGAGACAATCAGTCATGCAAGTATGTAAGTACATCAGTCTACAGGGAATGTCACGGATGCCAATGAGGTTTACAAGGTGTGGTAATCACATGTCATCCATACTGGTGGGCAGGATTCTTGAGGGCGTTTGGTCTGGAGAAGCACTGACTCGGGACATGTGTGAGAACATTTGCAGGCAATGGCAGCTAGGCACACTGCACGCCACACCAGTACGTGTGTTGGGAGTGCTAGGGTTTACAAGTATGTCTGATTTGCAGACAATGGACACGTCAGATTGTCTGCCTATGTCACTGGCCCTTCACAGGACGACCCCTGGCGAAGAGACGCCAGTCAGATGTCAAGGGATATACAAGCGATGTTCACGGGTTGGATGTTTCTTTACACAACATTGGTACAGTGCGAGAGACCTTTGTCCTTTTTGACTCCTTCCCTCATTTCAGTCCATGCTGGCCACGAGGCATGACGATGTATGTAATTTCACTCTCCTTTCTTGGACATACCATGTGTGTGAAGACTTGACTCAAAGGTCACACTCTCTCATCCCTTCACAGTGTAGTGAGCAGCTGGTCACTGTTCTAGTTGTTCTGATGTACCAGCCACTCCCAGAGGGTTGGCTTACTCTCCACCCCACAGCCACCCAGCACAGGCGTCACTGGACCTGTGACCCTGCCAACAAACGGGGCCGGATGCACGTACCCTGGGCCAGTTCTCCCATACAAGTACAGTGTCTGTGTGGTTACCTTATATGCATGGGAGCCTTGTGCCCCACAACATTACACAAGGAAGAGGTGTGGCGCAGCGGCCATGGCGACTGACTCCGGATCCTGGGGCTCACGGTTCGATCCCCGGCGGCAGACCAGCCCAGCACCATGTGACTCTGGGCAATAGCTCGCTTAATCTTCCCGACGGCCCCCAGCGCCGGGACACCTCTCCGGAGGTAGCTGTGCGCTTTACAAATACTGAACATTTACATTTACATGTGGTGCACCAATCACTTTAGGCAAATGAGTTGTGATGTGTGATGTAATTCGCAGGGCGCCAATGCAGATGCAGTATGTGTTCGCATGCGCGGGAGTTGGCATCCACAGTGATGACAGGCATTGGCTCCAATTGAATGTTGCAGGGTTGCGGTCGCAGCTTCCGGGCCGCCGCGGTGTGGCACACACTATGCGAATGAGCCATCAGCCAATGGGTGCCTTCGGCGTACATGTTTAGATGTTGCGGTGTGCCCGCTCTGCAACTGCGAGGCTCGTCATTGGCCCCAATTGCCTTCAGGGGCACCGAGGGTCACTCATGGGGATTGGGTGGGCCTCGCACTTTGCATTTGGCAGGTTGCCACATTCATTGTGGTGCCGCCACGCTTGCTGGGAGTTGTAGTTGTTTAGGGGTTGCATGCGTGGAGATGTTTGGTACGTACCTCTGCTGTTGAGCGCGGCAGCGTCTTATCTGCCGGAGGTGCAGCAGGTAGAGCAGCGGGTAGGCCTGTGGCGCTGGATTCATGGCGGCTCCGGTGGTTTAGATGGCTTCTGTATCGGCTCTTCCTCTCCGTTGTTGTATTTCTGCCATCCGCAACGTGGTGGTTTTTACGCTGCGGTGGGAAGGGCTGTTTGCAACATCGTGATCTGGTTGGCGGACGGAACGTGTTTCGGCACGCCGGTCCTGCTCTGTTTGCTCCGTTCGCCACCCTTGCGTACGTAAAAAACGTGCGGAGCCTGACAGACTGCAGCGGACGGTAAAAGGCCTCTGTTGGACCATTGTGATTTGGTGGTCGCAATGACCGCACCTGGGGCGGAAGACATGACGGTTTTCCGCCACCGCCACCAGCACGGATGGGCTTCCGTCTGGCATCGTAATGAGACCCTAAAATAAGTAGCAGGATAAAGGCAAGGAAAGATTGAAGGAAATAATCTGAAAAGAACTTTGTAAGTGCTGAGGTGCAATAGGTGTTTTGTGGACGAAATATGGCAGCCAGACCATGACAGCAGTGAAGGGAGAGTGGCAATGAGATTAACTCCCAATAAGAATATAAAACAACCAACAGAAATAAATCAGAATGAAGATAGCTACTTTGCAGCACTCATTGTAAGAGATCAGTCCTATATGTGTAGACATATAACTATATATATAACTTTATTTTGGCTACCAAGCCATAAAGGTTTGCAATCACATAAAATCAAATATAATCAATATTTTAAATATTCTTCCTATTCACACAGGTTAAAACTGTACATAAAATTGGAGGGTATTTATTCTGATGACAGTGCGTATCAGTACTATATATAGCTTCATGTTGTATTAAGTTTAGCGTAAGGTGCAAATAGCAATCGATAAAATCATTTATACATTTTGGAAATTGAATAATAATTCAATAATTTATACAATAAGATCCCTATAACAATGATAAAAACAACCAAATATTATTAAAAAGGAACTTTCTAAAATATCGATGGTTAAAGTTTGCAATCAATTAAGGCCTTCTTTCTTTGATTCAATGCACAATAAAGGTATCGAGATACCGCAAAGACTTTGGGGCCGATTACGATGGCGGGCGGATCGCCTCCGCCGGGCCCGCGGTGGTCACCGCCGGCCCGGCTGGGGCGATCCGCCCGCCATCCAGACAGGAAAGACCCCCCGCCATATCATGATGGCTGGGGGGTCCGCGGCGGACGGAAAGACCGTCCGCCGCTTTTCTGCCGGTCGACTCGTCGACCGGCGGAAAACGTGTTGAATATGGTGGCGGTGTCTGGAAGACACCGCCATCCACATTACGATGCAGGGTGAGAGCAGCCTTTCCATGGCTGCATTGCCGCCATGGAAAGGCTGGCGGTTCCTGCTGTTGGGGGCCCGTAGCGGGCCCCCATATAGTTGGGGCGTGGGGGGTGCACATGGGGGGTACCTATGGTACCCCCCTGCATTTGCATGTACAATGTGGCAGGCACCGCGCGGTGCCTGTCACGTTGTGCATGTAAAAGCACGACATGTTTATTTTACAGTGCGGCGGGTGCTGCTTGCAGCACCGCCGCCGCAATGTAAAATATACGGGATCCGCCCGCCAGTGTGGCGGGTGCATCGCAATTCGTATTGCGGGACCGCCGCACCTATGGCGGGCGGTCCCTTTTGCAGCTGCGATGGCGGGCGGACTTTGTCCGCCCGCCATCGTAATCGACCCCTTTGTTCTCTTGGATCACTTTTCAGTAGCCTTGCAGCTTCCCAAAATTGCCTCACTCCCATGAGTTTGCAAATGGCAATTATCCATTTCTTGTGTACTATCTTGTAAAGGGGACAAAAAAACAAAAAATTATCTTCCATCTCAACAATTTGTGGACAGCTAGGACACAATTTGGAGTTGAGACACATATTACACCATTTTGAAGTATGAACTCTCAACGGGAGAAGACCAAATCTATATTGTACATATAGGCATTTAACATGAAAGGAATACATTCTATTCATATAGGGCTCCAACCTTGGTACACATTTATGATTCAAAAACTGACCAGTTATACCACCCTCCTAGTGGACTCTCCATGTTTGCTTTAGGACTTCCTCCCAATATAGGTGCTTTGCTTTCTGGGCATCTGCTTTGGAAATCAGCTCTGGTAACGTCCACAATTCACCCATTCCTATTCTATTTGATATTTCCCTTATTGCCTTCAGCCGGGGAATGCTCACATCCTTGTCAAGAGCTAGCAAATCCTTTACAGAATCCCTGTATACTGCTAATTCTTGAGTAGACCAAAGTCTAATCCAATACAGCAACGGTTTAAGCAAGATTGTTAGATGTATTGGGTTTATAGCTAGGTCTAGTCTCAGTGGTGTAATGGGTGCGCTTGGAGGGAGTTTAAAAAGAGCCCTAATGAACTTGTTCTCAACTCTAGTTAAGGGTTTTGATTTGGCGTAGCCCCATATCTCAGCTCCATAGACTGCAGCTGTTAGTGCCAAAGCTCTATATACTGTAATGGCAGGAGACACTGCACCCCCAGAGGCTGCCTTATATTTCTTCCCCATTGCAGAGGCTTTCAGGTGTTTGTTGGCTTTACTTATTTCAAACTGGGCTCCCCATGTTAGATTATCTGTTAGTCTGACACCCAAATAATCAAAGTGTGAGACCTTCTCTAGGGGCACCCCCTCTATTGCCACATTCCCTATGTACTATCTGTGGGGCGTTATTGTCATAAATTTGGATTTAGTTGGGTTCAGTTCTAAGCCCTTTTCCTCACAAAAAGTGACAAAAGCATTTAATTTGGATTGAAACCCCATTGATGTTCTCGAAATTAGTAGAGTGTCATCCCCAAACATCAAGATCGGGGAAGATGCTCCTGCTAGTTTAGGGGCATCATGCCTACGTTCAGCCAGCTTGCTTAAATCTCCATTGATATATAAGCTAAACAGTGTGGGGGCAAGAACACACCCTTGTCTCATCCCTCGCTTAGTAGCAATCCTGTCCGTCACGTCTCCTGTCCTATTTCCATCTCACCTTAGCCTATGTTTTTGCATGAAGAGCCTTCAGTATCCTTAATAAGTCTATAGGAATTCCATACCCATCCAGAACTTCCCATAGGGTTTCCCTCGGTACCAGGTCAAATGCCGGTCTCAAATCAATGAAAGCGACATATAGATGGTCTCGCCTCAAGGTGACATATTTCCAAGATACCACCTTGAAGCGAAGGACCTGGTCCAAGGTACTGATCTTGGTTCTGAAACCTGCTTGCGCATCTTCAAGAATGCTATTCTCTTCTATTCAGTCATGAAGCCTAAATAACACCTGCCTGCAAAAAATCTTTTGTGTGTTATCCAGCAGGCTTATAGGCCTGTAATTAAAGGGGTTATCTCTTTCACCCTTTTTATATATGGTAACAGCTCCATGCCATGTGGGGGGATTTGGGTCGCCTTTTAAAATGCTGTTACATGCTGCATTTAAGTATGGGGACCAAATGTCTGGTTGGGATAAGAACAGATCACCTGGTTTACCATCCATTCCAGTAGCCTTTTCTTTTTTCAACTGTTTTAATGCCTGATCAGTTTCAGCTAGAGTAAAATGTAGTTGAGCTGCATTAGAAGTGGGTGACGTTCCCCACAGTCCCATCCATTTCTCCCACAGGAGAACTATTAAACATTTGTAAATGGTCCTGACCCTAGTACAAGCTACCAAAGTGGGCGACCCATATATCTTGGTTTATTACTGATTCTAAGTGATTAACAGAGCGTGGGTTAACTGCTTTTAGTTTCCCCCAAAACGTTTGGTCCCCCATCTCTAGAGCTTCTGTAATTGGTGATGATTGTTTCGCTTCTCATTCCCTGTTAGCTCTAGATAGTGCGATCTTGTACCGATTCCTCGCCTTGGCAATTTCTAGTCTTTTGACCTTTTTTATAGCTCTTAAAAGAATATATTTTTCTAACCAACAGATTTTTGTGTACCGGGGGATGGGGGGGTTTGGCGAGTACCTCTCCTCTGTTCCTTCACAAAGCATGGTCTTAATAGCTCCATTAGTACACAGTGGATACTAGCAAAATTGACAATCTGAGTGTTCGTGAGGTCAGCCTGTAAAAGGTTTTGCACAAATAGATCATATAGATGTATCAGGTCCTTAGTTTTGTTACAAATGCTGCCCATCTTTGCATTTCTTTAAGTTATTGGTCATTACTAATGAGTCCTTTATTATAACAGTGGCCAATTTTGCATCTCTAAATGGGGCCATAGAGAAAGTCGCACTTAATGCCTTGTGGTCGCTGTTAGTTTTGGGAGTTACCTTCATATAATATAGATCTGGCCATATATCGTTGTCCACCAATATGTAGTCTATTCTTGAGGTGCTTAAACCTCTTTTAAAAGTTGGACACGGTGGGCAATCAGATTGTGTATTGCCATTTGCAAGTTTCAGGTCATGGTCAATAATTAGATTTACAAATTGAGCTCCTACCTTTGATATTTTCTTATTAACGAACGAAGCTGCCCCAGGTATTTTTACTACTGCCAGGGAATTGGCTTCAGGAGCATTGCAACCAGGGACAGACGGAATTTGTGTGTTGCAGTCTCCCGGCTACAATTTTTATGGCTCTCTGATTAAACTGCCTTATCAAATCATCTATTTTATCTACTATGGGAGATCAAATATTTGGAGTGACTGATCGAATGTACATAATTAATAGGGATATGTATTTTGGTCCTGTTGGAGTAACAATTTTAATTTCAAGGGCAAGCAGATCTCTGGAATCAGATGGAACAAGTCTCAACACTGGAAACAAATCTAGACTAAACTATATCAAGAGTCCGCCTGACGGGCGCCCTCCCAGAGAAGGGATTGCATTTTCACTAAAAGTCAGGAAGTCAGATCTATATATTGAGTTAGTAGCCCATGTCTCCTGAAGGAGCATAATATGGTGCCTATCAATAAACGAAACCCACTCTGGATCTGAGAGTTTTATTTTAATTCCCACGACGTTCCAGGATAGCAGATTTAGGAAATCACCCTTTTGTCGAATCTGGCCCTTGATATTGGTAAAGATTTTGGAGGGTTGACTCCCCTTGTGATAGTAAGTGTACTTTGGAATTTAGGGAACTTCTTCCCTCAGTCCTTGCAGCGGGGTTTGTATCGATAAATGGGTTACACAGTACCCCTTCGCCTGTAGATAAAAAGTGTCTTTTATGTTTAGGGGGAGACTTGGAATTACGCTCCTCTTTGTCAGCTCCAAGTCAATCAATATCTGATGTGTCCGTTGAGTGTGAAAACTCCCTAGATTTACACTGCCTTTACGCTAAGTAGGTCTGCTGTATGCCCAGGAGGGTTCAATTTTAGTCTTATCTGTAAATTGCTGTTAGATCTATAGCGCAGTTCAAAGGCAATTATCACCTGATGGAGCCTTGTTTCTAAAAACCACACCTGTGTAATCCACCCGTCAATCCTCAACGGCAAATCGTTTGACATTGACTATATCCTACCTTATTTTTGATCTACATCCCCTCATGTACCTTATCCAGTGGGTCACCTTTATCAGTGCCTCGTGAGTTTCAGGAAAGTCTTTCTGGATTTTAAGGACATTAATCATGTAAATATCAAAAAGTGTATCATTGCTGTTATTAGTGATAGCCTTTCTCTTTCCTTCTTTACTATTTAGTGAGGGTGTGTCATTAGATCTAAGTGTCTTGTCCATCATTAGGGGTTTTGCATATATCTGGTCATGTGGAGGATCACGAGCCTGCCTGGGTGTAACATATACTGGTATCTTTTCTGTCTGTTATGTCTCAGGTGCTGTTTATTCGCATATTTGCCTTGTTCTCTATATGGATTACAATTTACAGTGTTATTTGGATAAGGTAGAGGTAACCCAGTATTACCACCTTCCCTTAGTTGGAATGACTCTTTAACTAGAGCAATGAGACTATCCAGCTTGTCAGTTAATACTGAGAGTGAGAAGTGCTTTGTAGTCTTGATGGTACTGCCCCCTGATGAGTGGCAGTGCCTCCTGGCTCGTGGATTCCTGGGGCTTGGAAGCCTTTGGCTCGGGCCTTTAACACTGGAGCGGGCCTTTAATAGCCGGTATAGCCCGCTACGGCGGGCTATAAGGCTATAATAATAAGTGAGGCTAAAGCTTGCCTTATATTGCCACTTCTTAAACCAAACTGCATATGAGGGGGAATCCAATTGGTTCCCCATCATGAACTGGCTAAAGGACAAGCCTTGCATTCATTTATATTTGAGACTGCGCAGCAGAGTGCCCTTCTTACCACATAGCCTGCAGAGACAGAATATTGAGTAAAAATATCGAGTTGTACAAATATCGAGTCATTAATATCGTGGTTCAGAAATATCGACAGCAAGAATATTGTGGTTAAGAATATCGACTTAAGGTAAGTAATATCAATTTAAAAAATATCGAAGTCTTTAATATCATTTGCTAAAATATAGTTGTTAAAAATATCTTGTTTTATTAGTTATTTATTTTAATATATATTTTATATGTATGTGATATATGTTTTTTTGTATAAGAATTGTTTGTATTTTTAATATATGTGTTACATTTTTAGTAGTTAATTTTTTTTTATTTGAATTTTGCGTTTTTAGTTCGGTAGCAGGTTGTGGGTTTATAGTGGAATAGGGTGAGAAGTAATTTAATTATATTAAATGTATTGATTATTTTTTATTTATTAATATTTGTTTAATTGAGATGTTTTAGTGTTAAATGTGTAAAGTAATTTATTAATAATTAATTAATAATTGGTTGTTAGGGTGGGAAGTGATTTATTTTAAATTTATGATTTAATAATTGTTTGTTAATAAATTTTAATTAATTCATTGGTAATTAATTATGGTAATTGTGTAATTAATGTTAGGTGTGTGTTGTGGTGTTTATAAGTGTAAAGGGTGGGAAATAATTTATTTTTAACTGATGAATTAATAATTGGATGTTAATTAATTTTAATTAATTGGTAATTAATTATGATAATTGTGTAAATAATTTTAGGTGTGTGTTGTGGTGTTTATAGGAATAAAGGGTGGGAAGTAATTTATATTTAATTAATTAATATATAGTTGTTAATTAATGTTAATTATTTGATATTTATTTTGGGTAATTGTTTATTTTTGTGTGTGTTGTTTTTACTTTTAAAGGGGTAAAGGGTAGGTATTAAATACATTTCAAATACTTTATTATTAGTTGTTAATAGTAATAGTTTTTAATTTAAAAATACGTTTTAAATGTGTTTTATTATGTTATAGTTTAATTTAGGTGTGTGTTGTGGATATTATAGTGTTAGTGTGTGTAGTCAATTAATGTTTATTAGTTTTTTTATTAATAATATTTTTTTAATTGATTATTAATTTTGTTAATTATTGAAGAAAATGTAATTAAAAATGTTAAACTGTTTGGTTATTGGTGTGGTGTTATAGGGTAGGAAATAAAATAAACAAATTTATGTATTAATTAATTCTTTTGTTTGTAAATATTTAGTTCAAAAGAATTATTTTTTATAAATGTATTTATTATTTTATTTTATATAATATTTGTAGGTTTTTGTTATATGTAATTGATATTATAATATGTTTTTGTTTTGATATCTTTAATATATTTGATTTTTCATTTTTTTAATGTTGTTTATTTATTTTTATGATTTGTTTTATTTTGTAATATTTTTTATTTTTGTTTTAACTGTTTGAGTGGGAATGCAAATTTTGACCCATCCGCTATCTAACACTTATCCTACTGTTGCATTCAGTGGAGTGGGAATAGAAATTTTTACCCCTCTGCTATCCAACACTTTCTCTACTGTTGCACTCTTTGGAGTGGGAATAGTAATTTTGCCCCACCTCTATCCAACACTTTCCCTATTGTTGCTCTCACTGGAGTGGTAATAGTAAATTTTACCCCTTTGCTATCCAACACTTTCCCTACTGTTGCTCTCACTGGAGTGGGAATAGTTACCCTCCGCTATCCAACACTTACCCTACTTTTGCACTCAGTTGAGTGGGAATAGTTATTTTTGCCCCTTTGCTATCCAACACTTTCCCTACTGTTGCACTGATTGTATTGTGAAATTTAAGTTTAAATATTTTTTAGTAGTTTAATGTTGTAATTTATTATAGATTTTTGTATTTTTATATTTAAAATCATTATTATATATTGTTATTTTGTATATTATTTTAAACTTTTAACATAAATTAAAAATAATAGTTTATTAATTGTTTTAAAGTAAATATATATGTATACATTATTATGTTTATGTGTTTATTTTTTATTAAGTTTATTTGTTATATTTTAATAAAATGTATATTAAATGTATTTTATTTTGTTAAAATTATATTTCATATTTAATACAGTTAATATATTTTATTTTTATTTATATTTATATAAAAGTCGATATTTTATACATCTATATTTTTTACATCGATATTTTTGTACTTACCTTTTTAAGTATAGGAGTCGATATTTTTGTTGTCTATATTTTTTACTCGATATTTTTTACATCGATATTTTTTACATCGATGTTGTGTCAGTGAACCAGCCTGGAGCTCCTTCAAGATGTGTAGAAGGGGACAGTGACACATGTCATCTGGATATCCACAATGGTGGTGTCATATACTGAAGGCATAAATATGTATTGATGGTTGGGTAGCGCTGTTTAAACAAAGAAATCCTTTGTCATATAACTGTGCACATTTTCATGCTCCTAGAGTAAATATTAATGGAAGGCAATGACAAGAATTGGTTTGTGACCCCAGCAGGGGTGCTACACTGGGACTGAAAAGATTAGGATACGCGCAGGAGAGGATGTGGTAACCGATGGCATAGCAAGCGAGTCCTGCAGCCTAATGCAAGCAAGGAAAAATGGGCACCTCTACTTGCAGTTTGATAGTCAAACACAGACATAATTCAGTTCAAGTGGGTCCCTTAGACCTCTAATCCCTGGTACTAATACAATATTTGAAGCTTCACTCCGGATGGCGAGAGAACCATGGATATTATCTGTGAAAGGTGAAAACTAATGTATCATCACAAAATGAGTTTATGAAGATCCATCAGTAGAGATGTGGACGGACATAATTTAATCATTGAGGAAAGTAAGGATTGGTTTATGGCATTAATAAAGAAATATTATCCAAAAAGGGATGGGTATTGAATAGTAAATCTGCCCCAGCCCACAATTTATGAACTTTTTGAATTTGACACCCCCTAATATATGCACTGTCCCCAGTGTTCATCGAGCTGGAGTTTGAGCAATTCTGCCCTCCACAAATGTAGGCACTTTTCCAGATGTTTGTTGGATTTGATTTTAGAATGGTAAAACGGACCCTTGCAAACACACACACTTTCCCCAGTATTTGTTGGACTTAAGTTAAATTTGTAGACATCCTAGACATATGCTCCTTTCTCTAAGTTAGTTGGATGATGTTAGAATAATAAATCTGACCCTCTTAAATATATGAACTTCCCTAATGTTAGTTGAACTGGAGTTAGAATAATAAATCTGAGCATCCTAAGTATATCCACTTTCCCAATGTTTGTTGGAGTAATGTTGGAATACTAAATCGTACCCCTCAAAGATGTGCACCTTCCTAATGTTAGTTGGGCCAGAGTTAGAGTACCAAGTCTGCCCCCTCAAATATATGCACTTTCCTCAGTGTTATTTGGACTGGAGTTAGAATAGTAAGCCTAAACTCCCAAAATATACACATTTCTCCCAATGTTAGTTGGACTGACATTAGAATAGTAAATTAGACCCCCAAAATATATATACTTTTAACATTATTTCTTGGACTGAAGTTAGAATTTTAAATCATCCCCCAAGTGAATGCATTTCCCTCAATGTTAGTTGGATTGAAGTTAGAATAGCTTATTTGACCTCCTTTCTTCAAATGTATGCAATTTCTGCAACATTCACAGGTCTGCTATTAGAGTAGAAAATATAACCCCCTCCCAAAAAAATGCATGTACTTCAATGTTAGTTGTATTTGAGTTAAAATAGTAAACCTTACCCTTGGGGGGCCCCCAAAAAAACATATGCACTTCCCCAAAGTTTATTGGAATAGGAAGTCTGCCCCCCGATTGTAACACCCATCTGTGCATTTTCCTTAATCATTGGTAGATTGGATTTATATTACTGTATTTTAAATATGTTTTAATTTGAGCTATGTTTATTATTCCTTTTTGATTGGGGTTAGATCAATAGAAATTACTTACCATTGAATTTTGTTTTCATATTTTTTCATCTTGCTAAATTTAAATGTATATTTTTATATATTTCTTTATTTATTGAATATTTTTCTGGGTTTGTTTTTAGTATTTTAAATCTATGAGCTTCTTTCAATGTTTATGGAGTGTATAAATAGTAGTTTCTGTTATATTTTCTTTAACTTTTTTTACAATGGTTTAATATTTAAAGAATGTAGACCAGATTCACAAAGGTAAACTTACACTTTTGTGTAAGTTTAAGATTGTTTGCTATTCGCAAAGAGATTTATAAGTAGTATCTGTATAAATGTGGAGTCTCCATACATAAAAAGACCTATGTATTTATTTTTGGCATTAAAATTGTTAAAAATTATTCATGTTTAAATTGTTCATTTTTTAAAATCTATTGATACTGTTATATTCATTTTAATGTAAAAATGATTTCCAGTGGCATAAACAAATCGAATGTAAATTATTTATTGAGTTTAAAAATATTTCTATTATTAATCCTTAAAAAAAAGATATGTATTTATACAGATAATAATGTATTATATTTTTGAAATTTATATATATATGTATATTTACGAATCTGTTTTTAAAAATATATTTTTCATAATAATGAAACTTGTATTTTACATTTTAAAATTGTTATTGATAGATAGATAGATAGATATTTACTAATATAATATCGATATTTTAGACCTTGATATTTTTGTAATCAATATTATGGTACAGCTTATTAGAAGTGTGTAAAGTCAATCTTTTTATGTCGATATTTTAACATTGATATTTTTGCACAACAATGTTTTTAGGGCCATACAACCAATTTCTGCACTGGGAAAACTTAGAATGTGCTGTAAAAATGCATACTCTACACTTTTTGGGAGGGTACATTTCAGCAAGTCCATTCTGCTAAATTATAGTGTGGGAAAATGTCCTTGAATTACTGTGTGCGTGCAGATTTTGGTGTAGAAATCACCAAAACCTAAATGTAACTTCCCACTGTAAAGGAAAACTAAGAATAGGTTTAGTTTATTGTATTTGCAAAATTCTGTAGCACGGGCATCATATTTTATGAGTACGATAAATATTGCAATCACCTCTGAGACGCTAGTAACCATGGCCTAAGAGAAGACATTTAAAACAAGTACTGAAATGAGCTTCAAATTAAAAAGGAAATATGTTCAAGAAAGACCCTGCAGGTGAAATGCCACCAGCCTCTTGCATTCTTTCTTTCCCCACTTATATTTCCTTCCAGTTTCTTATCCCCAGTATGTTTTCCAATGGGCTCTTATGTTTAGCAAATTCAGCAGCGGCCCATGCAGGTGAGAGTGGTGGGGCCGGGTGGAGGGGGGATTTCGACAGACGTCGATGAGGGGAAATGAATTATTTATTTAATTTTCCCTTGTGGTCGTCTGTTGAATCCCCCAACCCGGCCCCACCGCCCCACCGATCTTACCTGCACGGGCCGCTGCTGAGCAAATTGCAGGAAATTCAGTACAATATATCTGTTAACTGAACTCTCAATATATTGTTAATGATACCAGGCCAGAAATCTAGTTTGCCTAGACAATGTTTATATTTTATAAAAATTAAGTTTAAAAAGTTGATTGAATTTTTGAAACCCAGCTCTCAGTTTAAAATTATCCTAAAATTAATGTATTAGCTGCAATTCACAGCACCTATTTTTTTAAATATCTATCTAAATTCATGAAGAACAACATTATAGTAATAGTGTGTGAAAACATAGACTGAAAAAGAATGCCTCAAAAAAATATAGAATGCTAAAATATTGACCATACATTATCTTCTCCCTGCAAAAGCTTTAACATGCATCTAATTTCAGTGTAAAGCTCTTTCTCCCAAAATGTTAAGAACTGAGTCAGATGGTAAACCACCCCATTAAAAATGAGGTAGAAAGTGAATTTGGGTATATTTAAGAACTAAAAAGGGTCAACTTTTTGTTGGGGGGCATTTGTGTTTATTTTATGTATACATTTTTCGAACTTATATATTTGCAATTTCTAGTTTTCCAATCTATTTTTTTCACATAGAATCAACAAATCTGTATTCCAGAACACAATCTTAAATGTAATGTAACATAGAATGCAAATTTGATTTGACCCAGCCTGAAAGTGCCTGTGGTTTTCAGTTTGTCAAATTGGAGTTTCCCTCAAAAAAGGGAATTTGGGTCGCTTTCTAAATAGACCTTCACATAGAATAATGGAATCACAATGAAATTGGTATGTTTACTTTAAAGTTACCAGAGGTCAGAGTTAACACTATGAAATCGTGCCCTGATGGCCCTTCATTGTGCATTTAATGAATGTGTATGTTTGTATTGTAAATGTGCCCCCTTACATATATTTTTACATACATAATTTTATTCTCTTCATTTTGTTTTTGTTAACAGGTTTTCACCAGCAATCTTCTTCTACTTGATCAGTGTGGTCCCATCGCTGTGGCTTCTAGAATTTAATTACATCCCTGAGGTATTTTTATTATAATATAGTAAATTATACAGGTATGTGTTTTTTAAATAAGGCGGGGGAAATACAGTTTTCTGCAGATAAATCTTATCTGCTTCATTTCCTATTTAAATTTAGACATACGGACAATCCAACTTATTGGCAGGTTTTATGCAGTTGTAAGTACAGTTTTCAAGCTTGAAATTCCACCTAATCTTATTCTGTGAATCAAGATGAAGAATTTACTTTCATAGTTGCACTTTTGTGCACCTCATCACAACATATATGAATAAAAATATTTGTCAAACTACTATTTGCTTGCTGATTATGTGAGTGTAGCATTACCTCATGTGGAGAAATAACCAGCTTTGGAGGACTATACCAGTTGTTAAAAACCGTAAACCTGAGTTACAGGCCCCAGCCACACATGCGGGCCTATAATGAAGGAGATGGCTTATAACAAACAGTGTATCCCGAGACTAAATAGCTATAAGGTTATATAAATATTACACCCACTGAAGCCAGACTGTTCTAATTTAAAATGGAGTAACAGAAAGACAAACATTGTAATGTTGGAGCAGAAGGCTTTTATAGCAATTATTAGCCCTGAGCCACTCCATTGTCTTTTATAGAGCTTCCAACATTATAATGTTCTAATGTAATGTTATGTAATACTATACTGTGGAATAACATGTGTTAATATTATGGGGCTCATTATGATGTCAGGTGGAATCACTTCTGCCCGGCACGACTCGGTTATGGGACCGAACGACACCCGGTCGGAGGTCCCGACCGCCCCATTAGGATGCGACTGAACACTGTTCGGTCGCATTCCTATATTTCACTATGGAAGCATGTATTACGGCCGTAAACCAGCTGTAATGCATGCTCCCATAGTGAAATGGGAGGTGCAGTTCATCCCTGCACCCTGTGGCAGGCACCTCAAGGTGCTCCCTCAGCCTCCAACTGGAGGCCATACACGAAAGGGGGCATTGCTGAGGGCCCCCTAGCATGCTTTCCGACATGGTTTCCATGTCGGACAGACCAACTTGGAAACCATGCCAAAAACCGTGATCGTAATCTCAAGGGTGGTAAGAGCCGCTCTTGAGATTACAAGCCGGATTCTGACAGGCGGACGGGCTCTCCAAGACGGAAGCCAGCCGGATTGACCGTCCGGTTTCCTTTCCGACCGCCTCCATCATAATGAGGAGATCAGAAAGGAAATTGACCGGCCCATTACGATGCGGTCGGAGCCTTTACGGGCTGTATCGTAATCGGCCCCTATATGTGTCTTATTTGCTCCCAATGGAGACTTCAGAATTTAAGCTGTTGAATTGAGTTCTAACTGAGCTCAGCAGAGTGTTTTAAGAAATAGCTTTTTGATACAGACACATTTTGAATTTCAATCTAACCATTGTGTGATCCCACACTTCTAACTCAGCTCTTCTGCCTGTGTTCTCTTATTTTGTATCCCATAACATTTCTCAGTCCAGAATGCATACCTTGGTACAAAACCTCTATAATAAATGTGTCCACTGTGTAGTAATTCAAAATTGTGTCCATTTGACGTGGGAACTCATGCTTCTTTACGAACATCATACCCCATTTTGAAGAAATTGTACTGGGAGGAGTTAAATAGCAGACATGGGCATGATATAGAGAAAGTGCTTCTGCCTAAAGAAATCAAAGTAATTTATCAATGAAGTGTATCAATGTCATATCTCATTATGAACAGTGGTGGTTGGCTAATTAGGGCATTTATATCACAGTCCCACTAATTTCTAACCACCACCTATGTTCTGTGATTAGCTAAGCGGAGGATCTGAACACAAACTCTTGCCTTAATTATCGACTTTCTTTCCCATGCACACTGCCTGTAGCTGCAGGGCACCTAAGCCATCATCCTCTTTCAACTTGCACTGTGCATGTAGAAAACACTGCAGTGAGGAAAGGACTGCCCATATAAACCCTCCTCCCATTTTATTGCTTCACACTCTCAGCCATGAACAGAGGAGTTAGGGACCTGACATCGATAAGCTTACAATCTTAACAGCTTCTTTAGCCTGTCCCTGCTAAAGTGCTATTACATCTGTAGGGGTACGCAGCAGATTTGCAATGGGCTCTGGCATAATGCTGGCTGTGGCATAACTTGCACCCCCATTGGCCATAAATGGCATATTGACAGCTCAGCAAAGCGATGCCCATCACTGACATGTTGCCAGCAGTCTCAGGATAATGGAGGTTATGGTGTACTTGGTGTTATAATGGTCTTCATTACCATATTACGGGCCTTCTTGACATTACTGCTAGCAATCCATGGTATTTTGGTGGCTTTAGCATGATGATGCCTATGCCAAATATATTGTGGTCATTAGTGGCATCATTCTTGTTGTCAGTGGAATAATGTTGGCCCTGGGATAATGGTGATGAAAATACCTGTCGAATGGCATGATAAATAAGTTTGAAAAATTGGAAACCCTACAGGTGTGGCTGAAGTACATATGAGCTCTGGGTGAAAATAGCAAACTGATTTTAGGGTGCCAAGCATTTATTTACTGGAAATTAACAACTGGCATTTCAAGACAAAAGTAATGCCCCTTACTTTAGGAAATCCTCCGACCCCACTATGAATGTCCATATTCATGAAGATAAGTTGGTGTAACATTTCACCAGTATATACACTATTCAGAACAGGGATCAGGACCCTTCGGAAGATGGTCAGGGGAGCCCCGTAGGGCAGATTACCACTTTGAGATTTCAGAGGGCACTAAAGGAAAGTAGTAGGGGCAAGGCCCGGGGCCCAGATGGGGTCCCACTGGATGTATTTTTGATCCTCAAGATCTCTGGGCACAACTGCTCACTAATGTTTTAATGCTATTCCTAAGCCCCCCCCCCCACACCAAGAACACCTCCAATTTTTAAAAAAGGTGATGAATCGCTGCCCAAAGACTATAAACCCATATCCTTTTAAGATTCAACAGTAAAGGTGATGGGGCGTATTTTACTGCACAGAATGGAGGATTGGGCTATAGAGAACAACGTCTTAACAGACATCCAATCTGGCTTAAAAAATGTCTGGGCACACTCTATCAAGGTTTTAATTTGTCATTACTTATAGGGAAATACACGGCTGCTAAAAATGGCACAATATTTCTCTCTTTCATGGATCTATCAGCAGCCTTTGATTGTGTATCCTATTCAAAACACTGGTCTATTATGGCTGAGTCAGGTGTAGAAGAGGCCATAATTAATTTTATAAGACAATTGTAGAGGGATGCCAATGCATGTGTATGTTATGGGCAAAACGGCGAATGCACTGAGCACTTTAAAATTAGAAGGGGCGTAAGTAAGACAAGGGTGCATACTCGCCCCTTTTCTGTTTTTACTGCACATGAACAGAGTAGAGATATTGTTAAGAAGAAAAGCACAGGATATATAATATATTGGGTCTCACCCTCTCCCCATACATTTATAAGCAGATGACACGGTTTTAATTGCTAGAACGGAGAGAGGACTTCAAGGCTGATTGATGATTACATAGTCTTTATGCATGACGTGGACTTAAAAATGAATGAAAACAAAACTTTCACTATGATTTGCGGGGCAAGGCCAAGGAAAAGACCAGTCCATATTATTACTATTGCTAAAGTTTGTGAGTCTACTCCTTTCTCGTATATCTCGCAAATTTATTAGATAATAAATATATATGGAAATCTATGACAGCCAATAGGATGTCTATGTTTGTACAGTCAATAAATGGTATTCAAATATTTACAAAAAGACTGGGCTCTAAGCTGATCAGGGAGCTATCAAATATGTATGCCAGTAAATGTGCAGCGATTGCCACTTATGGGGCGGGTAGTTGGGGTATGGTGGATTTACAAGGAATTCAGAGGGTAGAAACTGTGTATAAAAAGAATCTATTGACAGTTCCTCGTAGTTGCTCCAAGAATTCATTATGAACTTTGTGCCCCATAGATCAAGGATAAAATCAGTCGTGCACCCTTGTTATTATGGTACATCATTTGGAGAGGATACAGTTTTAAATAAGTTGATTCTGAAGGACTGCTTGTAACTTCATGCCACCCTTGATATGACCTGGCTTGCCAAAGTTAAGTCTATCTGTGAGGAGATGGGGCACCCTGAATTATTTAGGGAACCTGACTCATGCTTGAAAATTAATAAGGTCCCCTTAAAGCCATTGTTTATGAATAAGGCCCGGTAGAAAAGATTGGAGGAGGATAAATTCAAACCATCAGTAATTGCTTACAATTTGGTGCATACTCAAGAGGGCCTTCCAACTTATTTATCCTCAATTCAGAATGCACAAGACTGGTACGCGTTGACTTAATTCCGTTTTCAATTCCAGCAGTTTATGGTAGGTTATCCTGCTAATTGTTATGCGTTAGCGGGTCTGAGCACTTGACCATGTGATAGGATTTCCTCCCAATCTACTTTGCACATTATTTTCTTTTGCACAGTCTAAGATATCCTGAGAATTTTTTTTTAACTACCCCTTCTTAAAAATTTAAAATTTAGACACTTCAGACCGGCTTTGTTGTTTTTACAAAAACAACATAGTCCTCTGTTATGCTGTGTGTTGGCCTCTTTTATCTGGCAGGTTCTTAATTTGCTTAAACGTGCACTATCACTGAGATGATCTGATATTGGCTTTTATACATGGTTGTGCCCTGTTTTATTCTCGATATATGTTTTTAATCAAATAATGACTGTGTCAAAGAGATCTGTATTAAGTTATTGGATGCAAAATGTCCTTGAGTTTTTATTTGATTTTTTTGCTTTTTATCACCATCATAAACTGTTGAATTGTATTTTTAGGGCTTTTATGCTACAGAAATGTAGCAAATAGAAATTATTGATGAGGATGATGACAAAAGTTGTGTTTTACATGAAATTTTAGCTGGTTTATACAAAAGAAAAAGTTTGTGTTTGACAGCAGATTGTGCGGGTGTCCTGAAACTGGAAAGCTGATGTTTGGGGGCAAAATGATTGTATTTCTGCCTTATATTGAAAACTGATATTTGAGTTATACTTCAAGATGGGTTTAGGAGGCTTATGTCTAATCTTGGTGTATTGGTTCCAGTTGGCAGTTACATCTATGGCTGTTATTTCATGACTCACATGGAAGCATTTCATCATCAATACTGTTAAAGGTTTTTATGATCTCTAATGCCGTGGGAGGCCTGAACATGTACAATTTGTGTAATCTACCTGCTGTTTGATTCTGTGAAATCTCTGTAAAATACTGTATGTGTCTTGGGTCCTTTTTTAATCTAACTCTACTGTTGACGACTTGTGGTTGCGAGAATTGTACAATGCTTGCTTTTTCCACCCTTCACCTTCAACAGTGAAGAGATACTTGGAAGAGTCATGTTGAAAAAATTAAAAGAAGTGGCCTATAGAAGTGCATACCTATGTTCTTTTTACTTTCTGTAATACCTACAGTTACATAGCCATTTTGTGCAATTGTAAGAAATAAATACAACATTTTGCTACCATTTTTTCAAACGTTTGTTGGGAATGGTTAAACTACATAACAACACACACATAAAGCTAATGGCTTACACCTCAATAAATTGTTAGCTTGTGTATTTTCTACAGTTTTCTAACTATATATGAAAGAAAATTAAACTGTAAAATTAGTTTGGAAAATGTTCATGTAATGATGAATTGGCAAAGCAGTATTTACATTGTAAAATAAGTTTTTCATTTTTCTCTTCATATTTTGTATTTTTCTGTTTCATGTGATATATTTCTTGCTGTGTTTCAAATTATTTTACCACCTTGCTAAAAGTTCCAAAGGAGAGAAACTTGTGTCCTTTGAATCACGTTATAATCACAATGCTAAAATGCTGTTCTTCACAGGAGAACAATGTTAGCAACAACTATTTATGTGTTAATTGCAATGTGTTTTCTACATTTAGTTACATTTAATGCAAAAAAGCAGTGGTCTCAAATCCCATATTTCACATGACGAGATCTTGTTTCAATTATATAATAGCCTTAGATTCACTCTGATCACCTATACTCCATCTAATTAGTCATTAATTTAACTCCTACTAGTTGAATGGTTGTAAGCAATTTCCATATCAGTTGTAAATAATTGTTCAGAAAAGATGAGATTGGACACCTGCTTACATTTTCTGCAACTGTTTTTCTCATCTACTTCTTGCAATGATAAATGAAATATCATAAGTATCTTTCTATCAACTTGAAAAAAGGAAGTCTGGAGTAATTGTTGAATTTTCAGATCAAGTTTCTCAATCCAGAGGAGATAGCCAAGAATGTGTCTTTGATGATAACATAAATTAGTCAGAGATGACAATGAGTTCTTACATATTGTTCAGCAGAAGTGAGCAGGCTGTTTTCATCCTGAATTGACATTAGAGTCATAAGAGCCAGAATGAAAATAACTTACTGGATCTGATCATGAATAAGAAGAACCAGACAACTTCTAGTGCTTGCACTGAGCAGTAAATTAAACTTACATCCAGAATTCAGTTTTTCAGAAGGAACTTTGACAAATGTTCATATTTGTGTAAGAAGCAGGATATTGCAACAAAGTGAAGCTGTGACCTTCAAAGCCTGCAGTTAGCCACTGGGATACACAAAGATAACTATGAGCCACAAAGTAGTTAAGGACGATACAATTGACAGTGGAAAACAACATGTATGAAAGCCTCGTTATCCATTTTTACACCAGTGCTGTTCAAACCATATGTGAAGCTGATAGGAGTCTTGATGAGCCAGGTGGTATGCTCTACTCCCTTGTGGTTAGAGGCCACTGAACTGCATCTCAGTGTCTTTACTACAGAGAGCCTCAGGCAACTCAAACATGTCATTGGGCGCATTAGGAACTAGAAGATGCTGAGACCCATTCTGTGACAGATTTCCTGCTTCTGGCAGGGAAACCTAAACATATGCCCATAGATGCATAGCTGAAGCAGTCTTTTGAAGGGTTTTGGCTTCACTCTCAACAGCTGCAAGATCCCTGAATTTCACTCTTAGCCCATGTCTGTCATCATCTAAATTGAACTGAGCGATTCCCAAATCAACAAGTTATCAGCTCCATGAAAACACACATATATGCAGAGAGAAGGCGTGAAGTGTTCCAGAAGGATGCTATGCTGGCTTTGCTGCTGCAAGGGGATAATATTCATATGTACTATAGCAGACCATGATGTAAAAGTGCAACAGTGAGTCCCATCTTCAGAACAAATAAAGATGGGAAGATCCCTTCCCTAGCAATCCTACATGGGCGTACACTCTCTCTACCTGTTTGGAAACATGTGGGGCTGACATTGCAAAACGTTTTAGGGGTACTTTAGGATCCAGTCCAGCCTGGGAAGGAATCCTATGAGGAAAATAGAAGCTGAAGTAAGACATTTTACCTACCAAGGTGTGTTGAATGAACATTAGTATTGCTAGCTCCCTTAACTCCTCTCTTGCTTTCCTGGATAATTTATTGTATGCACATCTCGTTTAACATGCAACCGTGCTGGTGAGAGACCACATTATAGCAATCCTGAGAGGAATTCTCTGCCTACCCCTGTAGGCCAGTCTATTTACAGGAAATTGTTTCTGGTTCACAAGTTGCTACTTCCAAAATTCCAAGCAAACCACGCCAAGATGTTACAAAGCTCAGATTCTCTAGGTGTAAACTAGCCACACTCCTTGAAGTCCCAAAATGTAGGGAAAAATTATACCAAGTCATAGGAAGGGCCTAGATGACATATTATGATCTGCCAAAGACCTTCAGAACCGTCCGTACCTACATAGGGCCTGATTCACAAACTTATTTGAGCACGTATGTTACACAAAAAGACGAATTTATAAGTGCAATTTTAAGTTTGTGATTTAAGAACCTGATTTTTCATTTGTGAATAGATTTACTCATACAGAAGGTTACTTCAGTCTTGTGCAATGCTATCTGTTAATTAATCTTCTCACAAGAGCAGAGCATGGGTATTAGTTAGTGGCGATGGCCAAAAGGTGAAAAACAGGCGCACATTTGACTGTTTGGACAATCAAAAACATTTTTTCAGATTGGTTTCAACTTATGTGAAGAGTAGGAGTATATCCATTTCAAGGAAGAACTGAGGGTGAACACACTCGAATTTGGTGAGGATTTAAGGGAAGAGATTTCTGGAGAAACAGAAAAATAAATTCATTGTTGAGTTCAAAAGCACATGTGAAAATGTCTACTTACTACATTTTCGAATGAGTAAGAGCTTATGTATTTGATCTTTGGAAGACATCACAGTCTCAGCTTCCCAGCAGCACACTTAGAATTATCTGCAAAAGTCACATGACTGTTTCTGCACTGCACAGTATTTTGGAGCAGCATATTTTGATACCATGACTACTGCCTCTACCGGAAGGCACAGTGCAGATGTAGAAATTTGGAATAATATGATGCTGGATTTGTTTTCGGGCCACACTCCCCTTCTTGACTCGCACTCTCTAAATACATTACAGAAAAAAGTAAGGGGCATATTCACAACAAAATGTTGCAGTGCAGAGCTGCACCAAATTTGGCAGTGCCGCGCTGCGACATTTTCAAAATAAAGGGATGCACTGTATTCACAAGAATACAGCGCACCCCTGTGTTTCCCCTAACGCTGGGTCAAAAAAAGCTGCATAGTGCAGGCACCCTGCCACCATGTAGCAACGGTGCCTGCGCTGTAGGGATGATTGTTTATGTGCAGGAAGAGAAACCTTCCTGCACATGAACAATCAATAATGGTGATTTGCATCTTCTATGTGTGCTGCACACATGGAAAGAGCAAAAAAGGAGGAAAAAATGATAATTTCTCCTCGTTGCGCCATTCTAACGCCTGGTATTCCATGGTGTTAGTTTTTGGGGCTGCCTCAGCCTTGTAAATCTAGGGCAGTATCAAAAAGCAATGGGTGTTGTCGTGGAACACCCACAGCAACACCCATTGCACGCCCCTATGCTGCAGAGAACTGTGGCGGAAAGGGGCATATTTACAAAGTGGCATTAAGCCACACAAAGTGGCTTAGCGCCACCTTGTAAATATGGAAAATGGTGCTGCGCCACCGGAACGCCAAAAAAGTGATGCTCCGGTGACGCTGAGGGCCTGTAAATATGCCCCCTTGTTGCGGGGGCTCCTTTTGTTTTGTTGCACTTACTTTTAAATGTTTTTGAGCTTTAATGGATTCATGGACAGCAGTGGACTCCTACTATATGTCCTCAATTAACCACAAATGCTGGTTCACTAAACATCTTGGACCCACACTCTTACTGTATATCTTTTAGGAACTTCTGAGTAACACATCACCTGCCATTTGTTCATAACTGCTCAAAAGGCATTTAAAGCAAGCATAACAGAATAAAATATAAAAGCACCCCTTATCAATTATGCTACGGAACCCATTATGTTTCTCAGTAAAATGTCAATTTTCCCCTTCCTGTTACTATGCGGTTTGGCATGAAAATAATCCCAAGGCATTATATTCCTGTCAACACCTACCGCTTCCAGCACCTAAGGGCATCAGTCAACAGTCAGCAAATGGGAGACCATTGAAGTGCAAACCGAGTTATGCAGGTTATAACATCTATTCAATGCCTCATCTGAGTGTGACTTAGAAAGCAGTAGTTTTCCGGTGCAGCATCCTAAACTAAACCTAGGCCAAAGGTGCAAATTTGCGCCAAATGTAAGAGAAACCCAGCTGGAGCTAATTTCCGACTTTCTTTGTAAATAGGACACATAAAATTTGGGGGGAAAACCTTATACTTGTATACTTTTTCAGTTGATTTTGTAAGCATTCTTTCTGAGGATTTTCTTTTTCTGCTGAGAAAGTTTTTTTAAATAAATTCAAGGACTGTTTCCTTTATTTTACTACTAATATTTTTTAAATACATAAATAGATAAAAGAAACTAGATACTTTGGCTAAGAAATGCTAGACGCTGTGGCTAAAATAAGGGATATAATGTGAATTAGAAAATATAGGCACATAAACAAACTAATATTTATAGTTGAATACTAACATAGAGGCGTCGTGGTATTGGGTTTGAACTATACACTAATGGCCAGAAGTACTACACATTTTCCAGATCACAAATGCTCCGATTCGACGTTTGTGAGCACAAAAATAGCTTTTCTGAAAAAGGTTTTCTGATGCCTAAAATGGGATTGCAAATGTATACCAATTCGGTATCTGAAAGGGGCGTGTTGTAGGCGCCGCTTCCAAATACTGACTCGGTATGCTATGTATCAATGTTTTTCAACCAAAATCCGGTTACAAAACATTGGAAAGTTACAGAGACCAGAGAGGATGTGGTAACCTATTCCTAAAAGTGTCTCTTAGGACCCCTTTCTCTTTGTGAATTAAAGAAAAAATGGAGGGGAGCGTGGCAGCTGCCAACTCTCAAACAAACCAAAATAAAAGCTTTTCTTTTAAACACACCTCATTACCTTTGAGAAAAATTGGTTGCATGGAAAAAACAGTTTGCTTTATTTAAGGACATCATAGACATTGTGGTCTATATACCACAGCAACCACCGTCACTGTAATGGTCTCCAATTGTAAAGTGCTGCAATTTGCAACCTACCTTATTAATATTCATGAGGTAGATCAGAGTGATTCCGACTTTTACAAACTGACCTGTTAGTACATAGGTCAGTTTGTAAAATTCTTTACTGCTTGCAAATATTTTAGTTAATAACCACATTTTTCATATATTATAAGGTATGTGATGAAGCTTCTAGGCACTTACACTTTTCACTTTAGTAACTGAGATGTAACCAAATTAAATGCATTGTCCAGAATCACACACTTTTGGGAGTGAATGCATTGTCAAGGATCACACACTATGGGTAGTGCATGTAATCGTATACATTTAAAAATGTATAAAGCAGAAATGGTTTGATGTTGACCAGATAAAAGAGACAGGCTTACACAGAAGTTCTGCTACTAAGGTGGAAATTCTGTGGCAGTAAATCCGCTTTTAGGCGCAGAGTTGTTGATATTCCAGGGTGGCTTAGTAAAGAACCAAATATTGGGAATTCATTAAACGTCTTCATGTTGTATTCCACTCGAAATTCACTTGCAGAATTACCCCTGCCAAGGCGAAAGAAAGTGTATATTCAGGGCAGGAACTAAGAAAGAAACCCCCCAAAAGGCATGTGCTTTTGTTTCCCAGGTAAAAACAAGAGAAACCTCAAATGCAAATACACTTTTGTGTTCCAAATATGGATGGGAAAATGTACACAGATACCCATGAATAGTCCAGGAATTATGTTTGAATTCCTAAAACTTCAGAAATGTACTCCAAATTTGGGAGTCCATTTCTGCCTATTTCCCCTGTAATTAGTGAATTTGACCATTTATGTCTATTATTATTTATTGTAAAATAATCTTGACATTAAATTTGAAGGGACAAAAATACAATTTCAATGTTTTTGTTATTATTTAAAGTGGCCTGTGGATTAGTCTACAGAACATCCACATCTTACCACATCCCCACTAGAATGTACCCAAGCCCCATTCCTTGCCATCGTCAGGCAAAGAGCCTAGAAGTGTCACAAGAGCAGCCATCTAGGCAACTTAGGCTTTGTACTCTGGTATCCAAGTCGAGGCCACCCTTAGTTACATGAGCCCTAGGGGATGTGCTTTAGCATCCTGAGTTGCACTCCTCGTTAAATTCGAACACCTCTGCCCTCCTAGAAGTGACCACAGTCAATGAACACCCTTCCAATAGGCAGCAATTGGCTGCCATCAGACCAGTGCTGACTTTAAGGTGGTGCATCCGGCGCTATTGCACTTGACAGCACAAGACAGTAGAAATACAGGGGCATTTAATACACATAAGGGGGAGAGCTGCGATTTGTCCTGTCAGTTTTTAATCATGATATAGTACCATAGAGGGTTATTGTTCCTGCAACAAAGCACAAGTTGTGACATGCTGATCACAGGTTAATATTTTACATAAATACCATAGATGGTTATTGTTTTTGTCATAGATCATTTTATTACTTGGAGTTCATAAGTAGCAAGCATTCTTATATGGCACAATGAACTATGAACTGGCATCAAAGTGAAGCATGCAAATTGAAAGGCATAGGTTTTGAACCTTATTGTTTTCCTCCCGTCAATCTCAATATTTCGTTTTTCTAAGATTGCTAAAAGGGGTTCCTTTGTATAGCAATCCAATTTTATTAGTTTGGCATCCCCGTCATGCAGTTACATTTATGGGGAGGATTTACCAGTGCTCAGCACTAGGTTTGCATCACAAAAGCGTTGAAACCTGGTGCAAAGTGTTGTTTTCAGGCTTACTCTCAGAGCAAATCCTGAATGGCATTGGATAGTAGCCATAAGTAGCACACAGTATCACAATGTGCTACTTTACGATATAGAGGCATGCCAATTTGTTGCACATGTACGTTGCCTTGCAGTCACCCATGGATTGTTATGCAGTCCCTCTCTACTAACTTTGGTAGAAAGGAATTGGCATAAAAATTACAACTCCTCGAGGCAAGGGTAAAGTTGGAGAAAAGATATATTTTCTCCAAACCTTTCCAATTGTGCATGTGTGCTGCAACTGGTAAAGTGTTACACTTTGCCAAAGCACAGAATTTTGTGCTCGACAGGTACCTTCCAGTATAAAACCTAAGCTTGGCATCACTCACACACCCTTGCACTATGGTGCAAGGGTGTGTACACTGGTGGAAAGGTAATCTAAGGCACGCCTGCACTAGAGGAAAGAACAACAGCACCCTCTTTGTGCAATAGATATGGTGCTGTTGTGCTCTCTCCTTTTAACGCAATGCAGCACAGCAACTTTGGTTACTGCACATCTTAAGGACTTAGCTAATCTGCCCCTTTGTTTCTCCAGACCAAACACTCTTAACATATAATGTCTACCAGTATAGACGACGTGACTCCTACGCCTTGCAGTCCTGATTGTCTTAAGTAATATTTCTGATACATTTATTTACAGACTTGTATGACTGTATAATATGTTAGTGACTTAAAGCACTCTGACAGTCTACATTGGGATGAATATCACTACAAAATACATAGATGTGAGGCACCAGTGGAGGGTGGTAGTGAGGGAAACCGTGGAGAAGGAGGTCATAGAAGGCACTCAACCAGCAACTCAATGAACACCTGGAACACAACAACCTCCTGGATCTCTCTCAATCTGGACTTAAAGCCAACCACAGCACTGAGACAGCCATGATTGCAGCCACTGATGACATCAGAGCCCCCCTGGACCATGGCGAAACAGCAGCCCTCATCCTCCTGGACCTGTCAGTCACCTTCGATACCATCTCCCATCACATCTCGATCAACAGACTCTACCACATCGGAATCCAGAGGGATGCCCTCAAATCGATTGCCTCATACCTCACCGGAAGAATCCAGAAAATCCGTCTCCCATCATTCACCATCTGTGGCCCCCTCCAAGGATCGTCCCTCAGCCCCACCCTCTTCAACATGTACATGACCCCCTGGCCAACACCGTCAGATCACATGGACGGACCATCATTTCTTACACCAACGACACTCAGCTCATCCTCTCGCTGTCAGAATACCCCTCTATCACCAGTGCCAACTTCCACAGGTGAACGGCGAGTGGATGAAGGACAACTGTCTCAAACTCAACATGGACAAGACAGAAGTAGTCACCTTTTGGAACAGCACCTCGCCATGGTTAGAGGCATGGTGGCCTGCTGAACTTGGGCCTTCCCGCGCCGCGACAGACCATGCCTGCAACCTCGGCATCATCCTAGACAGCAAGCTATCCATGAAGAAACAGGTAAAGGCAATCTCATCCACCTGCTTCCACACACTACGCAAGCTCCAACAGATCTTCAGATAGGTCCTAGTCAACACCAGGAGGACCATTATGAAGACCCTTGTCACCAGCAGGCTGGACTATGGGAACACACTCTATGTAGGAATCACTGCACGCCTCCTGAAGAGACTACATAAAATACTAAAATCAGCTGCAAGACTCATCCTTGACCTGCCTAGACAGACCCACATCACACCCCACCTCAAGAAACTACACTGGCTCCTGATCCAGAAGATATGTCAGTTCAAGATGTTGACCCAGGCATACAAAGCCCTGTACGAGGGACCAGTGTACATCAACAAGCGCATGACCTTCCACCAACTGACCAGACACCTTCGATCCACCTCTTCCGTTATCAGCAGAAAAAGGAAATCCTCACCCCCAAATCCACCGAGCCAATAGCTGAGGACACTTCTCACACCTGGCGGCCAAAGCTTGGAACAACCTTCCCCTGCAACACAGGACCGCTTCAATTCTCCAGCAATTCAGGAAAGGACCCAAGACCTGGCTGTTCGAATGAACAGATCACCACGAAGAAGTTACCACCCCAGCGCCTCGAGACCCTCACGGGAGATTTGCAGTGCTTTACAAATCCTGATTGATTGACAGTGGGGGGTGCCAACAAAGATTGTCGCATCAGATTCGACCAATACAAAAGCTTGCCCTGCATCAGACACCTTACAGCATCATCAGTGACGGCCCATCCAGGTAAGCGCGGTGGAACAGTGGGGCGGTGGGGCGGGTGGAAGTCGGCATACGACGGGACAGTGAAAATAAAATAAATAAATAAAACCACTTACCTTGCAATCGCCGCATCGCCGAGTCAGCCGTAGAGTTAGATTATTTATTTCTTTTATTTTCACTATCCGTCGTATTTCGACTTCCACACCCTCACCCCTGCCCTGCCCCACCGCGCTTACCTGCACAGCCCACGGCTGAGCATCATCCCCCTAATAATAATCATTGCATCACACCTTTTCAATTCGCTGTATAAATTGCAGTTCTACAGAAGAACATGCTGTAGATACCCTCTGAGAACATCATGCTCACAATAAAGCACCAAAGCCATTTACTTTGTAAAGTCCTGCCCTGCAATATCACGAACCTGCATCGCATCAGCATTCATACAACATACATCATAGAACTACTCCGATAAAGTTTGCTTAAAACATTACAAGTGCACAAGATTGCACCTTAGGCATCTAGAAAACAATCTGCAGAGGTCAGGCTACTCACAACTGGCCACTTATTTAACAGAAAAATGGCAAAGTCGTTCAGCAAACCCATCCACACACATATCTGGAGCAGGTTTAAACTCAATTTTCTTTCATATTAAACAACATGAAACATTACTAAGTTAGACATTTAGAAAATTGCCACTGACCACAACCAATCAGTTATAGGAAAATAGCATTCATATTAAGAAAACGCAGTGATGCAATACTAATGGTAAATGGATCTTTATAAATGCTAAAATAGCAAATTGAAAACATATAAAATAGTTTAAGAGACAAACGTCAGCCTTGCAGATCAATTTCCATTGAAAGAAGTGGATCGATACACAAGTACCAAAAAGAATAGGAAGCTTTAAACCATATCAGGCATTTAAATTGTCTTAATGGAAGCTCTGCAAATGACAAGATTATGGGTTGTGCTATAACTCTATTCTATGTGCACAGCGATTAAAATATATATATAGACTATTTTGAGTAGCCACTATTTGGTAATCTAAATCAGACAAAGAACTAAAAACCTTTTTATCATGTTTCATAATAGAATGGCATGTCAAAACCTTTGACTGCCCACTTTATTACAATAATAAATGATTCATCGTTTATATTAATGATGTTTTATTCTGATGGAAATTGTAGAAATGCACATTAGTAATGAACCACAAGCTGTGACCTTTTTTACAATCCCACACTCATGATGTAATTGTCAAAACATGAATTTTAGCTCTGTTTGTGATAAAAATACACTGGACAATCTACTTATGATTGTCTGTATTCTTAACATGCTTTCTATATAATAAAGGTTAATGGTACTGTCAGAGCTACCTGATTATTAAAAAGATGTATGATTATTCAGGAATAAGATTTACTCATTTTCTGTCTTGAAATAAGCAAAACTGTAAAAAAAAGTATTTGTACTGAATCAATAATTGCCATACTTTAAAAATCTACCAAAAATTGGGGAATACATGTGTTGAGCTTTAATGAGAGATTCTATTAAATCAGTAACAAAACACTAGAGGACTGAAATTTGTGGTAATATTAAACTAAAGAGCTTACAATGCATTAAAAGTACTTACAATTCTGTGGCCTATGAACAATATTATTGTGCATTCAGAATCTGCTTTAAATTTTCTGAGCGATGTCATTGAGTTGAAGCCATTATTATATTTGGTTAATTGTGGTGAGCAAGATCCCTCTTGACATGTGCATTGAAAAAAGAGATATAGTTCATGTTTTTTTTCTGCAGATGCACAGGAGGCTTAAGAGGGATTTGATAATACCCACCATTAGAGATAAAGAGATTACACAATGTAGGACAGCGGTGCGATTCTTGCTGATGACTACTGAGATGACTAATCTTTGCAAATTAGCTAATTATGTAAAGAGTGACTTAGAATGAGAATAATTTGCAGTAATTCGAGCTAGAAAGTAGTATGTGATATCAAAGGACTTAATCCGTGTCTGATGCCAATTTAATTTTGATAAGAAGTAGTTAGGGAAACCTGTTTAAATACATATAATCCTATGGTATTTTTACTTTGAGTAGGAAGACATGAATAATATGTATATTTATACCCTCAAGCACAAACCTGTGTGTGATCAGCATCACTAGATCCCACTCTTATACCCCAGTTTGACCATTCTGAACTCCCTCTATGATCACACAAACTCACACTCTCTGCCCATCTACTCAACAGGAATAATCTCAACCTCATTCTCTTCTCAAACAGTATCCATTTCTGTTCCTGAAGAATTGATCCACCTCCCAATTCTCTACCATATTATCATTACACTGCCCTCACCATTATCTTTACCTCTTGTGCATCCCCCAATATCAGAGCACAAATACCTTCATAAATCTATCCCCTGCTAACTCACATGTGTCTTCCAGACCTTCTCCAACTTTTATACTTCCCTTGACATGCAAGTAACCAACTCCTTTATTTAATTCTGTGCTTGACCTACTCCATCTTTGGCTCTTCCTACATCATCGGCAACCTTGCATCCTTATAATTTCACCTTGGATATTGCATGATCCCTATTGCTTGTACTTTAAAAACATGATTTTGCACACAACTGCACAAATAGTAATATATGACACCTTTAAAGTCCACAACTCTCACAGTCTATACCTTGATGCTCTGACCTCTGCTACTAATCAATCTAAGGCTTCATATTCTACAAAAGCAGATATAATGCCTCTTCTCTGCCAAAGCTCCACAAAACTAGCCAGAGGTTGTAGGTGCTTTATGCCCTCTCCTAATCAGTCATCACGCAGAGCATGCTCCTAGCCAGTGACCTTCAACCACCCTCTTTTCAGAATCTATGCTAAATCACTTAAATATTGCCTCCAGCTTTCCTCTCAAACTCCTTTGTGCCCCTCTCAGTCCTCTTTCGGTCTCTAGATACCCTTTTCTAACCCAGAAAATGTCCTTACTTCTAATGTACTATCCTCTGTCTCATAATAAATCTTTCATGCATCCCTCAGACCTTCTTTATCAAACATAAAACAAAGCATCTATCACACAAGTCCTCCTCTAATTTGCTCACCATAGCCCAGCATATCAATTTTGACCCCATATCAATTCTCTTTCTCCTCTCTTCTACTTTCATTACAGTTGACCACAACATCCTGATATTAACAAAGCATGTTCTCAGTATCAATTGAACAGAGCTTGCCCCCTTTACGGATGAGATATCAGGCTTCACCTATTCAATGCCCTCTAACTGTGCTGCCTCCCACTGAGAGCTCCGGAGACCTCTGTTCTGACCTCTTTGATCGCCTTAGTGGTCTCTCTAAACATCAGCTCCCTCAACAGCATTACTTCTGCTTTTACTGTTACATAGTCCTTGATTGCATTCAAACTATATGTTTCTTATCCTTTTCCTAACTTGTCACACTAGTTCAACAATATCTGGTGAACTGTCCCACCACTATCACATACTGAAGAACATCAAATTGCCATATACTGCTAAAACAGAACCCATATGCATTTGTTAAATAGTTGTTCCTGACAGGTTCCTCTTTCCAATATAATTCTCTTAATAAGATCCTCCATAGAAACCTTTTGGTCCACTGTGACAGTCACATGTGTCTCTCCACGGTATTCACCTGAGCAGGCAAACCCATACATTCTATTCACCAAATATCTGAAAGAATAATCCTGATCTATTATTTTACCTTGCTAAACTCCTGATAAAACACTAGTTGGACTATAATGACAGTCTTCCTGTAAGCCTCCCAAGCTATTTATTTTGACCATTAAAAAAGTTCTCAATTTATGACAAGTATCTTGTCAAACCCCACATATTCTCTCCTCTATATCCATTTTTCTATCACAAACCTGACCTACTGTCTGTACTCAGAAGGATACTGCACAAATTTCTCACTCTTACTTTCAATCAGTCCATGGTCTATCCACCCCAAGTCCAAGCCATCTGTTAGTCAGTCGACAATGTCCATTCTATGCCAAAACACAAAGGTGCCTCCTCACTGCCCCACTTCTATATTCAGGTGTTGTGCTTCTACTATAACTTTCGAAGAAAAACCCTTGCCTGTATGTCATCTATCTTGCTTTCCTTAAAAGGATCCCTTGAGAGTCAAGTGCCTTTATTGGAGGCTCTGCAATGGATACTGAAGTAACAATGCCAGGCAGCACCATCTCTGGCAGGAAAGCATATCATATCCATACACACGTAGACTGTGATGGACTAATGTCAAATGATTCTTTTGCTTTGTATTGTCCAACCTCAGTCTCGTCAATGAATCACTACATTCATAATATACTATAATAATTGACTCATTGTCAGTGAAATTGCTCTCCCACCCTCGCAGCTCCACCATTAAGTGAGGCCTGCCCCTGCACTCTCGAGTGTTGGTGATCTAGGCCCTCCTCCACCCGCAGGTTTCCCTGCGCCTCATCCCTGGTGGTCCAGTGGACCTCTGTCTCCTTCCTCTCACTCTGCTCTTTCACTCGTTTTCACTCGTTTTTCTACCCTTTTTTATCTTTCACCTTTCTGCACTTTTCTGCATCTCTGCTCTTTTGTGCCTTATTTCTGCTCATTTTCCCTTCCTCTCACTCTGCTCTTTCACTCGTTTTCACTCGTTTTTCTACCCTCTTTTATCTTTCACCTTTCTGCATCTCTGCTGTTTTGTGCCTTATTTCTGCTTATTTTCCCTTTTTCTTTATCCCTTATTTCCTCCCTTTACCTTTCCCTGCCACTGCTGCCCCGCGGCCCCTCCCCCAAGCGCGACCGGCCCAATCCAGCTCCTCTCCCCGCCTCCCAGCTGTCCAGCCCTCCCGACCCCTACTTAATGGCGGCCGCTGCGAGGACAGGCGAGCAAGACCACTGACTCATTGTCAGTGAAATTGCTCTCCCACCCTCGCAGCTCCACCATTTAGTGAGGCCTGCCCCTGCACTCTCGAGTGTTGGTGATCGAGCCCTCCTCCACCCACAGGTTTCCCTGCGCCTCATCCCTGGTGGTCCAGTGGACCTCTGTCTCCTTCCTCTCACTCTGCTCTTTCACTCGTTTTCACTCGTTTTCTACCCTTTTTATCTTTCACCTTTCTGCACTTTTCTGCATCTCTGCTCTTTTGTGCCTTATTTCTCCTCATTTTCCCTTCCTCTCGCTCTGCTCTTTCACTCGTTTTCACTCGTTTGTCTACCCTCTTTTATCTTTCACCTTTCTGCACTTTTCTGCATCTCTGCTCTTTTGTGCCTTACTCCTGCTTATTTTCCCTTTTTTCTTTATCCCTTATTTCCTCCCTTTACCTTTCCCCGCCGCTGCTGCCCCCGTGGCCCCGCCCCCCAGCGCGACTGGCCCAATCCAGCTCCCCTCTCCGCTCCCGCCTCCCAGCTGTCCAGCCCTCCCCGACCCCTACTTAATGGCGGCTACTGCGCGGCCGCGCTGCTGGTGCACCGAAGGCGCGTCAAAGGCAAGCCTGTCTGCGCCCGTCCGCGACCCGTCCGCGACCCGTCCGTGACCAGCACCAGGAACCCTGGACCTCCGCCCCGCCAACACTACGACCCAGCAGCACTCCACGCACTCAACCCAGGCCGCAACAACAACTGCAAGCTAGCATCACCAGCCGACACCCACGGACCCTTCAGCTGTCACCGCTGCCGGCACACCTGCAGCACCGCCAAGAACACGGATCCAGCACAACCCGCCCACAAGAACACAACCGAACTGAAGACCCTGCAATGCATCCTCCTCAACGTCCGATCCCTCCACAAACACGCCACAGAAATCTGGTACCTCCTCGACAGCACCACCCCGGACGTAGCGTTCTTCACCGAAACCTGGACCAACACCACCTCGGGACCGGACATCGCCATCGCCATCCCCCAAGGATACAAGATCTCCAGGAAGGACCGCCCCACCCGCCCAGGAGGAGGAATCGCCATCGTCCACAAATCCAGCCTCCGCCTGAGCACACTCCCCGACGAGCCCACAGAACTGATGGAACACCTTCACTTCAAGATACTGGCCAGCTCCACCGCCACCCTCCAAGGAACCCTCATCTACCGACCCCCTGGACCCCGCGGACCCTTCGCCAACTCCATCACGGACACTATCTCCCCGCAGGCCATCACATCCACCAACTACACCCTGCTGGGAGACCTCAACTTCCACCTCGACAACCAACTGGACCCCAACACCACATCCCTCCTGGACAACCTCCACAACATTGGACTCCGCCAGATCGTGACCGAGCCCACGCACTCAGCAGGACACACCCTCGATCCCCTCTTCACTACAGGAAACTCCATCCCCTTCAGCCACACCACCGAACTCCCATGGACCGACCATCGTTGCATCCACTTCACCTTCAGAACACCCACCATCCACAGACACCAGCACCTGCTTCCACGAAGAAACTGGACCAAAATCACCGACGACCAGCTCACCTCCTCACTCAACAACTCCACCCCAACCATCGCGGAAAGCAGCGACCCCAACACCGCAGCCCGAACCCTGCATAGATGGATCTCGGACAGCACCAACACCATAGCCCCTAAAGAAAAACAACAATACCCGTGCCAAGAAAGCCAGATGGTTTACCACCGAACTTCGAGAGTCCAGACGCACATGCCGCCGCCTCGAAAAGGCCTGGAGGAACACCAAATCCACAGAAGCCCACAACAACTTCAGAGCCGCCACCAACGCCCACCATCAACTCATCAGAGAAACGAGGAAAAAGCGATTGAAGACAGAATCTCCACCCACGCGCACAACAGCAAGGAACTCTTCAGCATCATCAAGGAGTTTGCCCAACCCACCAGCGAGTCTACCGACATCCCTCCCTCACAAGACCTCTGCGACAAACTCAGCACCTTTTTCCACCACAAAATCAAGAGCATCTACGACAACTTTGACGAAGACAACCAACACACTGAACCTTCACCAACCACCCGACACCCGGAAACCAGCGATTGATGACTGGACAGCCCTCACCACCGAAGACACACTGAAGACAATGAAGTCAATCCACTCAGGGGCCCCCACGGACCCCTGTCCCCACCACATCTTCAACAGAGTCGCCGACACCATCGCACCCATGCTCCGCCACACCATCAACCGCTCCTGGCGACCGCCTGCGTTCCCCGACGACTGGAAACACGCCGAGGTCAACCCCCTCCTAAAGAAACCCTCAGCGGACCCCACCGACCTCAAAAACTACAGACCCATCTCCCTGCTCCCGTTCCCAGCGAAAGTCATCGAGAAAGCCATCAACAGCCAACTCGCCACATTCATTGAAGAACACAACATCCTCGACTCCTCCCAATCCGGCTTCAGAGAAAACCACAGTACGGAAACCGCCCTCCTCGCCGCAACAGACGACATCCGCACCCTACTGGACAAAGGAGAAACAGTAGCCCTCAACCTCCTCGACCTATCAGCGGCGTTCGACACAGTCTCCCACCGCACCCTGATCACGCAGTCTCTACGACGCAGGAATCCAGGACAAGGCCCTCGACTGGATCCGCTCCTTCCTCTCCGGCAGGACGCAGCAGGTCAGACTCCCCCTTTCCTCTCGGTCCCCACACCTACCACCTGCGGAGTCCCCCAGGGCTCCTCCCTCAGCCCGGCGCTCTTCAACGTCTACATGGCTCCACTTGCCCCCATCGTCAGAACCTACGGACTCAACATCGTGTCATACGCAGACGACACCCAGCTCATCCTCTCCCTATCCAACGAGCCCAACACCGCCAGAGCGCAGCTTTCGAGAAGGCATGGAAGCCGTCGCCAAATGGATGAAAAACAGCTGCCTACAACTAAACACCAACAAAACAGAAGTACTCATCATGGGCCCAAACCCCAACGCCTGGAGCGACACCTGGTGGCCCCCCGCCCTCGGAAACCCGCCAACCCCCACGGACCACGCACGCAACCTGGGAATCATCCTGGACTCCGAGCTCAAAATGGACCGCCAGATCAACTCTGTCTCGTCTTCCTGCTTCCACACCCTCTGCCTCCTTTGTAAGACCTTCAAATGGATCCCCCTCGAACACCGAAAGACCGTCACTCACGCCCTGGTCACCAGCAGACTCAACTACGGCAACGCACTCTACGCCGGAATAAACAAAAACCTCACCCGCAAGCTACAGAACATCCAGAACGCCGCCGCCAAGACTGGTCCTCAACCTGCCAAAACACTGCCACATCTCCCAGCACCTGCGCACACTCCACTGGCTCCCCGTCGAGGCGAGAATCACCTTCAAGATGTTCACCCACGCACACAAGGCCCTCCACGGCACCGGACCAGCATACCTGAACAGCCGACTCAAATTCCACGCATCCCAAAGGACCCTACGATCAGCCCAGCTCTCCTACGCCGTGGTCCCCCGCACCAGAAAGACCAGATCAGGAGGCCGCTCCTTCACCTTCCTCGCGGCCAAAGCATGGAACGCCCTTCCGCTCCACCTCAGACAGGCAACATCACTCCCCATCTTCGCAAGAAACCTCAAAACCTGGCTCTTCGACAGACCCCCTCCTTGATGGAATGGAACCTGCACCCCCCCCCCACCCCTAGCGCCTTGAGACCCTTACGGGTGAGTAGTCGTGCTTTAACAAACCCCTGATTGATTGATTGATGCTAGTAGGGGTGCAGGAACTTGTGGACTTTCACTTTGTGGAATGCCACAGCGTTAAATGAAAACTCTGCAAGATTACCCGGAGTTCCACGAGCGTGCAGAATTAGGCACGCTGCACTTCTTGCGCCAATTATTAGCGCCGGGAGCTCGTTCCACGTAGAAAATCAGGGTGAATGGCACCACATAGTGTGCCAGAGGGCACTACATCTTGAGATGATTTTGCTGCCGCTCTAGTAGATTTTTTCACTCAAGTGTCAGCTTTCTGACCACGAATGGTCGTGCCCTCCTGCGTTGGGGAAATTTCACCGGTTGCCCTCCTAGCGCACAAAATTCATGCTAGGGTATGCCAAATCACGCTCGTGCTTGGCAACTTACCATTGGCGAGCTGTACACCAGAAACATGTGGCTGTTGGCAGAATTTGGCAGGAACTCCGCTTTACTTGAGTAACGCAGAGTGTCCAAAGCTCCGACAACTCCCCCGGCAGAGCAGAATTTTTCTCCCACTCCTATAAGCTAACAAATTAAATCCTGACATGTGGCTACTTAAGCAAGTCCAGACTGGCCATACCAGGCATCAGGCATTTCCCCGGGAGGCTATAATGGTGGGGGGCCACTTTTGTTACTGGGGTGGGTTTTGTAGCAGTGCAGCAGTTTTAAAAGCACTGCAGAGTTCCTTGCATATCCAACAGTTTTCAGGCAACAGTAAAAGTTCCAAGATAACTTTGGCGATTAATGTACCTGCTGGAGCAAGATCAGAGTTTTGTCTAGTGGCAGTTTTGACTTACCTAAGGTAGGAAAGAGGGTTAATGTGCCTGGTGCTAAGAATGTGTTCTATGCAGATCACAGGTCAGTATTTTATGTGCATAGCTCAGTGAGTTACTGCTTTTGTAACAGAGTGCATTCTCTTACTGTGCAGTTCATAAGTTATAATTGTAATCTAAGTTAGAAAGTTATGTTTTTTTGTCCCAGTCTTTCAATATCCTAATTTTACTAAAAAGGGTTTGTTTGGGTAGAATACATTCTTATTAGTAAACTCAACTGTTAGACCCAGCAGTTACCGGCTGGCTGGGATGCATCGAAGCCAGTCGGAATCCCACAACCTAGAAAGGATGAAAACGATACACAGGTTCAATAACCTGTGCTCACCCTTGGGTAGCTTGGCACAAATCAGTCAGGCTAATCCTCAGGGTCAATGTGTAAAGTATTGGCACAACACCACCCTTGCAACACACTGTGTAGGCTACAAAAGACTCCACACCCTATGTATAAAACACTGGTCTTACACATAAACATTGAAATCAACACGATATATACATTGAAATCAAAATGATCTGTACATTGAACATATACTTTCCATATTTCCATTAGCAGCAGAACGGCATAACCCAATATGCCCTATTCAGAGGTAATCAACAAACATGACATTTCCAATACCACATACCCCAACATTTGCAATGGTCGAGAAGTCGCAGGTCTTTGACTACGCCTCGTGACCCAGCTCCTCAGTCACTGAACTACACCAGCCAGTGATACATGTTGCCCCTGCTTGCACCACCTTGACTAGACTGGTGGAACCAACTAAAACAGAAAGAAACAGTTACTTAGTTTCATGCATCCGGATTAGTCCTCCAGGCACCCTGCGGCACTGACATGAGGGCGGGATCGCTACCCCCCATAGACAAAAGGTTGTGACCCAGATAGCTGGTGCACTTCCAAGTCCAGAGAAGTGTTTCAGGTGGTGGGGTGAGCTCCCATAGCTCTCGACAGCCAGCTGTAGGTGCCCACAAGGCACAACAAAACCCCTTGGGCCCGTCATCTCCACTACAAAGTACTTTGTGGAGTGGGTTCAGGGAGAGGGAGCCAGCGACCTCGGATGGAGGCTGCGATGTCAGGCACTGGCCTTGTCCCATCCGTTGATCACTTCCAGGCGTTTCTGCTGTACCCTGCGCGGTCCTTATGATCTTGTGGAAACAGGGAGATCCTTTGTGTCCCTGGGATCTCGTAGACAGAAGGCCAGCCAACTGGCCATTAGAGAGTACTTAGGGACCCGGGCCACGACAGTTGGCACAAGCTGCAGGCCAGCAACATCCAGGCAAAATCCACCAAGTGATAGTCCCCTTCCTGGAGCACGACATGCTCCAGCCACCTTAAGTCTGTGGAAAATCCAGTTGCAGTCCTTCCGGCCATAATGATTCCTCGTGTCGATGTCCCAGTGTCGAACCAGTGTAGTATGGTTTCAAATCCAAAAGCGTCTCAAACTTCTGAGGCTAGAGCCCTAGTAGTTATACCCACGATAGCGTTTGCATATGCAATTAGTTCAAAAGGCCACCTTTGAAATGCACAGGCCCTCTCTAAATTCTGCCCTGTCTGCCATCCTATGTAAGGAGGTTAGATCACTATCTTTAAGGGGGCGAAGACTCTGCCCCTTGGAATGCAGGTGCCAAGTACACCCCCATGTAACCGTCCCAGAGAGTCCCCTCAGAGTCAAAAGTCTGCAGTTTCCCTTGGGCCCCCTAGTTTATTGCCTTCTATCAGGAATGTACAGATGTAGCTGTCCCCTCAGCACCCAGATGTAAATGAGAGACAGGCCAACAGGCACATGGAGCCACAAGCATCAAACTACCCTCTTTCCCAAAGTGACATTTCCACACACGTAATGTCGAATCCACTTGCACTACTGGAGCTGATTTACCATTATGAACTCATCGATGCCAAACTCTAATCTACTAGTTACTAATCTGCACCTAGGGAATCCTTCTCAATAGCATTTCCCTACATTCCCCCATGCTAATCCAATGTGAGAAGCAGGCTCCGTAATACTGAATATACCATCCCGTGCCATTCACGACCCTTGCATGTAACGTACACACGCACATGCCCTACCAATTCCCAAAACCGCACACTGTCACCAGGGGGAACTCAGCTCTCACGCTGCCCTAGAGCTGATTGGGGCAGCCTACTAACCTGCTCACATGCTTGACCCTGTGATTGGTGAACTCGGTTCAGGCATGGCGGAGGTCCTGGTTTCCCTACGCAAGCCCCCCCTGCTCCCTCCGGCACATTCTGGCAGCACCCTTTGTCCCTGGGTCCCTCCTGCGGCCCCTGATCTAAAAGAGACTGCCATCCTATCTGCCTTTGTGTCCGAACCTTTACTGGCGATCCTGGGTCGGATGAAGCAAAAGTCCTGGGCCTCGTTTCGAGCATCTTTTGCGCCCCTGAGTTTCTCCCATTGCTCCCACCCACTTCTCTCTGGACTGGAATTAGCCTCTAACGCCACTTGTTCTGGACTGGCATTATCCTCAAATGCACCTTGTTCTTTCCAGCGACCTCGGCTCCGACTGGGGCCGCTTTCTAAACGTACAGAACCTCACCAGTGGCCAGAGCACGACTTGTAACAGGGGACCTTCTACATGGATGTATCTTGTTGATGTATTTATGTTTGCATCTTTGTATCCTATTTATGTTATTTTTGGCCTGTGATTCATCCCTGATGTTATGGCTCTGATCTTAAAGGGGCTGCCAGCCTATCTGACTTTATATCTGATCTTGCACTGTCGAACCTGGGTCGGATGAGGCGAAGGTCCTGGGCCCCTTCTTCCTACTCTGCAGAAGATCAGCTGAAGCAACGTGCCCCAACTATTACGTCTCTTGCCCTGGAGGCTTAGCTACATCATCTTGCCCTTATCAGCAATGGGTTCTACTCCTCGCCCTTCCCCTCCGATCACCTTTCTTACTTAATTCTTCCCGAATAATGTGCCATCTCCTCCTTCTGTTTCTATTCGCCTTCACTTCATTCGTGGCGTTCTCTTCTTCCCCCACATCTCCCTCTCTTCACCCTCTTCATCTTACAAATATGTCATCCAAACGAGTGAAGGCTGGAGCCAACTATTTTAAGATCATTTCCCCCCCAATTTGTCCAAAGCATCAGCAAAATGGTTCAAACACTACACCCTTGAAGAATTTCCCGATTCCCTCTTCGTTGACCAATACCATAGTGGTCGTTATGGGAGGCTCAAAACTGAACTCATGTTCTTCACCCGCAACATCTCTTTCTGGACCACCATTTTCAATAACTCCCTCAACGTTACTTCTTCCTCCTCAATCCCACACGGGCTCCAACTAACAATCTCCCCCTCAGCTTGTTTCGATGGCTCACTCATTATCTCACTTTACAACAACGGCAAAGTCCTGATCCAAGCCAAAGACACTTATCTCTCTCTTTTCGACCACCTATTTCTATCTCTGCTCTCCATCCCTGGCATTCCGAACCCTCCAGACTCCTCATCTAACTCCTCCCTCAATTCTCTCTTGCCTCCCCTTATCTACCGGAACACCATTTTGCAGTCTTCATCTAACTCCTGTCTCAATTCTCTCTCGCCTCACCTTACCCTCCAGGACTCCAGTTTGCAGTCCTCCCTTGGGGCACAGCCTTCCCCCCTGGCAGTCCCGTTCACCTCCTTCACACCTGCTTCCCCTCCCCCCAACCCCACCTTCCCCATTTGGGATGCTACCCTCAATACTCCTTCCCAGCCAATGGCCTGCTCCCTCCTCTACACCTCTATACCATCCTTGAATTTCACAGAAACCTCCCCCCTCACCAGGTTAACCACCCTCCTATCCAATCCATCTTTCCAACATCCTGACTTCCCAGCTCCCACAGTAACATTTCCACCCTATGCTCTCACTTCTTACTCTCCCCTCCCTTCCTCCCCTCCCCCTTTTTTATGAATCCTGAGCAAACCCCTTTCATTTCTCTCCACCCCCCCAACACTCCAGAACTGTTGCTTGAACCTCTATCCCTTCATGACAACCTCCTCCCTTCCTCCCCTTTTCCCTTAACCTAGCAGAACTTTACACTTTCTATAACCATCAGCCGGGGCTACCACCCTTTTCATGCTTGTTTCCTCCCCTCATACACTCACTGCACCCAGCCTACGCACCTTCTCCACCTCTCCCTCTTTCCCCCGACTTTCTGCCTTCCTATGACCCACTTCTATTCCTGTCCTCACACTACAGACCTCACCTTTCTCCTCCTCAGCCAGAAGTCAATACTCCTATTTTACTCAATATATGTCCAGATAATTCTCTATCCTCCTCAGCTGCACCGACAAATACCTCCAATCAACATCTCCTGATGAGTCTCCCTCCATTCTATAATCCTGCATCCACCCCTTCTCCATGCTCTGCCACTCAACCTGAACCCCCCGTACCCATCGTACAACCTAACATTCCAGCTCTGCTCTCCCTAGAAAATAAACTAGGACTTATCATCTCTTCTATCTCCCAGCTTGAAACTACCATCTCCCACCTAAGTACCAAAATTTCCACTCTCCCCAAATCCCTACTTCCCTTTGCGAGCACTCACTTCCCAAAACTTCCGAGGAGTACCCTGCTCCCACGCCCCAAAAAAGCCTCACACAATCTGTCACCAACTGACATTTCCAACCTATTGGCTAGCTACAATTCTTCCAACTCCAGCCCCCACACCTTCTCCTCTCCAGCTAACGCTAACCACTATACTATTCCAACCATCTCCTTCTCCCGCACCAAACATCAACCACCTTCAATCCAGTCACCTATTCTCAGGAACATTATCCCTATCACCCCTAAAAGCCCTGACTCCCACTTCACCAAAACAGTCACCTCTGAGGTTCGTTATCTGCTTTACAACTGTAGATCCACAAACAAACACAAGCTGGAAATCTCAGACATCATTAATCTCTACAGCCTGGATATTCCTTTCCTCACTGAGACCTGGCTCAATGACACTTCTCATTCTTGTTTCAATATTCTGCTCCCCACTGACTATTCCATTCTCAGGAATGATAGAAATGATAAAGTAGGGGGAGGTGTACCTGTTATATTCCGCCCCCTGAGTAGGCCCGTCCCACGCTTTGAAGGCCTCACACATCATATCCCATGCCATCGCTATAGGCACCTTCCTCAGTCCGCGCTGCTCCTCCCTACGTATCGCAGCGCTTTCAGCTAGGCTCCACTTCACTACTTCCTCCTTCCAGAGTTCTATTTTTGGTGGTCGCACTGCCTTCCACCTCCTAGTTATGAGCCTCTTTGCTAGTATTAATGCGAGGTTAGCAAAGCAATCCTGCACCTTATAACCCCTGGGCTTTGGATATACCCCTAGTATGCAGATTTTTGCCATATTCCAGGTCTGTCCTCCAACTACATCTGTTAGTATTTGCGCTATCTGCGCCCAGTAGTGTGAGAGTGTTGGGCACGCCCATAACATGTGCACTAGCCCTGCGTCGTCTCTGTACATCTCAGGCAATTCGATGGTGCTGTAGGGAACATTTTACAGATACTATGAGGGGTAACATATGCCCTTTGCGTAATTAAGTATTGGATGAATTTAAATCTCGCATTTCGTGATAGGGCCTTCGGGTAGGCCAGTATTGTCGTCCACTGTCTATCCAACAGTTCTATTTCCATGTCTGCCTCCCATTTGACGCGCAGGGTTCCCAATGGAGACTCCTGCATTTCTCTAATGTCCGCGTATAGCCATTTTGTCAGATGCCTACCGTTCCCCATTAAATGCAACATGTAGACTAGCCTGTTTGTTCCTTTTCACATAGTGTGACAATCCTGCGTGCAATAAGAACAACGTATCCGGCACACCATTAGCAGCTACAAAGTCCATGTGCAGCATCAAGACACCGTCCTGGAACAATGCCTCCACTGTTGTTATCCCTCCGTCCTCCCATCCGGCCAATTGCCTCTGCGTGACTGTGCCCTGTGGTATAGGCAATCCCAGAAGGGGAGTATTCGGTGCATAGGTGATGCGTGGCTGCGTATACTTCCCAGCATATCTCCAATATTTCAGCGCTATTTGCAGCAGTGGCGTGTCTGTGTTATTGATTGGTTGTGTGCTATGTAATTTTGCATGCAATGTACCCTGCTGTAGCATTCGAGGTGTGTATCCAATTTCCTGCAAATTTCTGCCCGCTAGCCAGTATGAGAGCCATTGTAGCTGACTCGCCATACAGTAGGCCCTAAAATCTGGGGCTCCCATTCCTCCCTCCTTGGTTGATAGCTGCAGCTTCTTTAGCGACACCCTACGTCTACCCGCACCCCATATGAGCTCTATCAGTAGTGAATCCAGTACCGAGAACACTTTCATGGGGATTAGTATTGGGATCGTCGTAAAATAATACAATACCCTTGGCAGCATTACCATCTTTGCAATGGCCAGGCAGCCCGTCGCAGACAGTGGTAGTGTGATCCAGAACGCTATTTGCGACCGCAATGCGGCTATTGCACGCTGCACATTACCATCTAGTGTATCTTGTTGTGTCCTATATATGTGTACCCTCAAATATTTGTTTGGAGTAGTCTGTATCCTACTGTCCCCGAAAGCAATCACGTGTGGCGCATCCGGCTGCTATTCTGGCTGTGACTGACTCCCTTAGGCAGGTAATGGATGCGGGAGGATCAATAATATTGATCCTATTAGATCTCTCCGCGGCGTTTGATACCATTTCGCACTCAAAGCTTGTGGAGAGATTACATGCCTGTGGTATCCAAGGTACAGCCTTAAAATGGTTGCAGTACTTCTTGTCAGACAGACAACAAACCATCATGTTAGGGCCCTATTTCTCAGAAAAGATGCGCCTGGATAAGGGCGTACCTCAGGGTTCCTGTCTAAGTCCGACCTTATTTAATATATATGTGGCCCCTCTGGCAAAAATCGTAGAGCAGCTCGGCTTTGAGATAGTTTCATATGCTGACGATACTCAGCTCATGTTTACTGTCGGCCCTAATTTAGAAACAGAGAAAATCCGTTTCACTGCCGGAATGCTTGCAATCTCCAGTTGGATGACGGAGAATTGCATTCAATTAAACCCTGAAAAAACGGAGGTCATGTTAATGGGGAAAGCCTCAACTATTTGGTCGGATGAATGGTGGCCCCAACAGCTGGGAACAGCTCCCGTACCTAAACAATGTGTAAGAAACCTAGGGCTAAAACTTGACCGGACATTAACAATGAAAGATCATATTGCTGCCACGACCAGTTCTTGCTATTACAGTCTGCGTCTTTTGCGCAAGATCCTTCCCTATCTGCCCATTAACTGTCGTAGAACTTTGGTTCAGGCCATGGTGATTAGCAGATTGGATTACGGTAACGCCCTGCTGGCCGAAGTAGGAGAGTCCCTGCTTGCTAAACTACAGGTGATTCAGAATACTGCGGCAAGAATTATTCTGAATTGCCCGGCAGGCTCCCCCTCCAGCCCTCTGTTGAGAGAGTTGCACTGGTTACCAGTGAGGAAGCGATCATATTTTAAAATCTGTTGTCTTACTTACAATGCCTTGAAAGGCAAAGGTCCCTGCTATCTGCAAAACAAACTTACAAAACACGTACCCTGTCGGAATCTCAGATCCAGTACACTAGCTCTCCTACAGGTGCCCCGAATACGTCTTAGTCGTACAGGGGGCAAAGTCTTTTCGTACCTTGCTCCAAGATACTGGAATAAATTACCTATTGCTCTGCGTGAAATTTCCACCTACAGTATATTTAGGAAACAACTAAAAGCTTACCTGTTTTAATTTTGTATGGTCTGATTTCCTAATCTTAGGTTTGTCTCTAAGCAGCGCCGAGATGCCCCCGGGTGAGTCACGCGCTATAAAAGTAGAAATAACATAACAAACATAACATAACAAAGAGAAAAGCTACTGATTTGTCAAAATTTAAGTGAAGCCCTGACACTCTGCAAAACTCTGCAAAAAGCGCTGCAGCCTGAGGAAGCCCGCCGTATAGATCTCTAGCGTATAATATTATATCATCTGCATATAGTGATGCAGCGTGTATTACCGGGCCAATAGGTATACCCCAGTCCCGGGCCAACATACGCAGTTTATGCACAAGTGGTTCCAGCGCTAGTATAAAAAGCATAGGGGATAGCAGGCATCCCTGTCTCGTGCCTCTATAAATTTTGTATTCACTCTTGAGATATGCTTGCCCGATCGCACCCGGGCCGTTGGTGCCGCGTATAGCAGCCTGATCCAGTTCAGAAATTCAACAGGTATATTATACAGTCTCAGTGCCTCCAGCATGTATTCCCAGCTCAGAGTATCAAACGCCTGCTGCATATCCAGAGATAGTTGGTATAGAAAAACAATGGTCCTAGACTTATGTTAAATTTTAGTTGTCTGAAACAATCATAAACAGCATGAGGTACATATATAGTTTAAATCAATAATGTACCATTAACTTATTTAAAGAGCATTCAAATATATCCTCAAAATTCAAAGAAGGCACACACTATTGCTTTCTTGGTGACTCGTATTTTATTCGGTCACTTTTCATAACATATTATCATATTCAATGTTCAAGTGCCAACTGTCATGTCTCCAACTGTGCTCCCTTGTAACTGCATGCATTAAAATCAGAACTACCCCAATTCGACGGTCCAACCCCAAAACTGTGCTCGACCATACTGCTGTGAAAAACAACAGCAGCTTTAACTTTACTAACTGCATTCGCTAGGGGGAAGATACGCCAGCCGCGGACCATCGCACCCCATGCCAAGCTCTCTGTGCCACATCAATTGACCACATTACGAAGATTATACAATATGACCTCCAAAGCTTAATGCTAAGAAACTCGCATACTTCAACAGAAAGAAAAAAGGGAAGAGCAGGTAAAGAGGCCAAGGGGGAAAAAAAAAAGTGGGCTTGTCCCCCAGGCCCAAAGCACACCCCCCACTCAACATTTGCTAATCATGATCGAACTTTCATGTTGATACAGTTACCAACTGCTGCCAGCTCCCACAGTGTGACCTCCATATATTTCTGCCCACAGTGTCTGGTCTTCGGTTGAGTGGACACTCCCTCGCTTTCCCAGCACCCTGCCGCCAGTCCCACTGGTCATTCTGCCAGTGCAATCAGCCCTCCAAGTCCCGGGCAGTCTGTGGCATCATAGAGGGAAACAGTGGTTGACTAGTTCCTGAGTCCGTAGCTGGTGCTCCATCGGAGGACGACTCCCGACGGCCGGCTTCTTCTGTCGTTCTCCATGCTTCTGCCGCCCTCAGTGCTGCCCTCTTACTCTCAATCTTCTGCTCTAGGGTAGGCGCCCTCTCGTCGTGCGCCCTCTGCTGTACTGTGTTCCGTGACCCTACTCGTCTGCGTCGTTGACTCATCCTCCGAGGTTGTCGGTGTTCGTCTAAAATTGCTAGATTCGGGAAGTTGGACTCTATCCTTTGCCACGCTGCCTATACGTCCTCAAAAAAATGACTTGCATTGTCATGCAGTATTTTCAGTTTGGCCGGAAAATGAGGGCATAGCGCATATTCAACTGTTGGAGATCCGGTTTGACTGCAAAGAACGCCTCTCGTTGTCTTTGTACCTGTATTGTATAGTCTGGGAACAGGGATACTTTAAAGTTCTCATAAAGGAGTGGTGCTTTTTCTCTGGCTTTGCGGAGTAGTGTGTCCCTGTAGTTCAGGATTTTAGCTACTATTGGCTGTGGTGGCGTCCCGGGGGCCTTCATCCCCATTGGTACTCTGTGTGCCCTCTCCACACTAAACATTTCTGTTAATCCCTCAGGCGCCACTTCCGTGCGCAGCCAGTTTTCAATAAATCGTGTGGGGTCCTGGCCTTGGCTTTTTTCGGGCAATCCGACTATTTGGATGTTACTTCTGCCTGCCCATCCTTCCGCATCATCGACCCTGTCTTGCAGTTCCTTTACCTGTCACTGCAGCTGTGATACCGTTTCCGTTTGCGCTCTCCACCAGGGTGTAATATCTGAGAGGGCTGTTGTGTGTGTCTGTACTCTTTCTGCTAGTTTTTTGTGGTCTGCCCAAAGCAGGCTCACATCCGTCGTGAGGGTGCCCAGCTGCTGTTCTAGCACTGTTCGAGATTCACGTATTTCTAGTAGTATAATGTCCAGTTTGTCTTCAGGTTGCTCTGCCTGCATCGGAGTGTCTGGAATTACCTCCTGCAGACTTGGGGAATCACGCAGTGGGTTCGAGCTAGTTTCTCCTGGCAGGCCCTGGTCCTCCTGCTTCCCTTTCGCCCTTCCCATACCGACTGTTTCACCATCCACCTGCGCACTGCTCCGCACCGCTGTGCTATCTGTATTTTCAAGTAGTCTTCGCCCCTGACTGACGCTCAGTTCCTCTTCGCCGGGCACTGGCGACCTGGACCAGTATAGGCGTTGTTTAACAATTCTGCAGTTGGACCGCTCAACCCCACATGCGAGCCCCCGTACTTTTGCCACTTCGCTTCACAATGTCCACTCGCTGAACTGTAGCCCACTCCACCTCGCATCTGGGGCCCCACACCTCCCGTGCTTATCTCCTCCCAACTAGCCTTTAGGACAGAGCACCTCTGGCTCCACCGGCAGTTTTGCTGTGCCTGATGGTTCAGTCTCTACACCAATTCCTCGCCGTTACATATGCCCACATCCATTTTCCTCCAGGGCCACCATTTTGCTTACACCCTTAGCTGGTTATACTGGTATTGTGCTGCTCATTATGGCCCCCTGCTCGATGTCCTCAATTGGTCAATGACCCCCACACTGTGGTCGACACACGGAGCTCTGCGTATAATTGTTGCAACGTCGCTCAAGTATCAGGACCTCAGCCACTTAATGAGGAGTCAATCAGCGCTAAGGGACCGTGCCCTCTCTGTCCCGTCTGTACCCCAGACAGAACGCATGCAGGGGAAGCGCCCATCCGGCGCCACTGCAGGTAACCTTCCGCTGGCAGCGGGGGGGACGGCGCGCGTCCCTGCCTGCACACCCCCAAACTTTGTTGCGACCAGTAATTTGGACCCCACCTGGTCTCCGTTGGTGGCTCCACATACCGGACGCTCCAGTCTCCGGTCAGGCCCTCTGTTGTGCACTTCTCCGGCGTGCTTGCGGACTCCTGCAAAGGGAATCCCACCGATGTCCACCTCTCAACTCAGGGGCGTTGGGGGTGTCGCTGCAGGCAGAACAGCTCGATCCTCTTCTGTGCCTCCAGGCACAGTTTTGACTGGCGCGCCCTGAGTCCACCTTAATGTGTAGGCCGCAAGCCGCTGCCTCGCGTTGATCACCTGCCGGCCGTCTCGTCCGCCCCCACGTATTTGCACAGCCGATGCGCAATTCTTCTCTCGCGCAGCCACAAACTCCTGCTAAGTGCTTCAGCCACACATCCGCTACGGTGGCAGCATTAATGTTCGAGGATTATGAAGGATTTGTAGGGTTTTGGCGGCCCCGGCCCGGGAGTCTCGATTCAGGCGTCCACCATCTTCCGTGGCTGGTCACGCCCCCCGACCCCATCTCTGCTGTTAACAACCTGACCACACAATGTCTCACCAGTCTATCAGCTGCAATTGATAATGTTGCTCCACTGCAAAGTAAAAAGAAAAGACCCACTCCTTCTGCTCCATGGTTCAATAAATCCCTCTACGAAGAAAGAAAAAACTTGAGGAACCTTGAGAAACTATGGAGACATTCTCCTTCCACCACCAATCTATCCAATCTCCGCCTCGCAAGATCTCGTTACCACAAACACATCTTCCATGAAAAAGCGATGCACTTCAGAACCCTCCTCGATTCCGCCAAAAACAGACCTAAAAAGTTATTCGACCTTATCCAAAGCACCAACATCTCTCCCTCTCCAACCATTTTTGACGACCCCCCCAAGATGGCGGCAGAACAAGCAGTTTCTTTGATGAAAAAGTAAAATCACTTGTGGAGCTGGTTACCCATCCTTCCCCCCCCTGAGGACCGCAAATCCTTAGTTCCGTGGTAGAATTTTGACACCGTCACCGAAACGGCCCTCCTTGAAAGCTTTCTAGAAACTAAACCCTCTAACCATTCCATCGACCCCATCCCCAGTGACATTGCCATCAACTTTTACTCCCACACACTCTCCTACCGGACCAGTCTGATAAATCTCTTCCTCAACCAAGGCTCCCTTCCTGCTGCCCTCAAAACAGGACAGGTTACTCCACTTCTTAAGAAACCCTCTGCTGATGCGAAAGATTTTAACAACTTCCACCATATCACCAACCTCCCTTTCCTTGCTAAAATTACAGAAAGTTGTGTGGCGAAGCAACTTTCCCAACACATCAAGGTCAACTTCCTCCTTGACGAATTCCAATCTGGTTTTACCCAAGGCTGCAGTACCGAAGCAGCCCTTCTTCAAGTGATCGATTATGCCCTGCGAGTACTTGACTCTGGTGAATCTTGTCTCCTGATCCTTCTAGACCTATCCGCAGCCTTTGACACTGTTAATCACAACACTATTTTGAACACTTTAAAGTTAAGAATGGGTTTTGAAGGCACAGTGCTCAAATGGTTCGAATCATTCCTCTCGGGCAGATCCCAGATGATGTTATGTTATGTTATGTAATATAAACTTGTAGCGTGCACAGATACTCCAAGGAGTGTCCCGGCGCGAGCCTGAAACGGAGTCTGAGTCGAAAAAGGCAGAGCTAGAAGAGAAAGGTTTTCAGCTTTTTCTTAAAAATCACTGAATCTTTGATGCTGCGCAAAGCCAATGGGAGCGCATTCCATGCCAGCGCCGCTATCCGGGCACAAGAGCTCCCGCCAAGCCTTTGGCGGTTGAACCGAGGAATCTGCGCCAACAGTTGGGAGGAAGAACGCAGCTGTCTCGCCGGAATGTAGAAAGCAAACCTCTTCTGCAAGTAGATGGGTCCCAGACCATGGAGAGCTTTGTGGGCAATCGACAGAATTTTAAATTTTATTCGGGCCTCCACCGGGAGCCAGTGCAGAGATCGCAAATGAGAACGAACACTACACTTGCTGGAAAGACCCAGCAGGAGTCTGGCAGCCGAGTTTTGTATCACCTGCAATTTGTTCAAGAGGTAACCTGGGATGCCAGCATACAGAGCATTAGCATAATCCGGGCGCGGACAACAGTTTCCTTTGCCGATTTTGGAAGGAGAGGGAGAAACTTCCTCAGAGTTTTCAGCATGCTAAAGCAGGTACCGGCCAGCTTCTTGACCTGAGATGAAAAGGTCAAGTTCTCACTGAACCAAACCCCCAGATGATCAAAATAGCAAACTGTTTCTCCACTTCAATGGCTGTTGGACAAGGTGTCCCTCAAGGCTCGATCCTCACACCCACACTGTTCAACCTTTACATTGAACCGCTGGGTAATCTCCTAAAAAGATCTGGGATCCATTATCACCTATATGCGGATGATACCCAAATCTACCTAAAAGTATCTTCCACTCATGACATTTCAATCCTCAACACCACTCTCAACTCTATCCACCACTGGCTGTCAACTCATCAACTAATTCTGAATCCTCCAAAACAGAATTCCTTCTCCTCTTGACCTCACTAACTCCTCCTCCTACCCAATCTTGGATGAACAATTTGAACATTCTCAACAACAAACCTATCATTGTTGACAGTGCCAAATCTCTAGGCATCATCCTAGACAAAAGGCTCTACTTACAGTCCCATACCAATACCATCGCCAAGAATGCACGCTACCAACTGCGCCTTCTCTGGGGGGTTTGGCGCTTCTTTCCTGAGCAAGACCTAAAAACCTTGGTCCAATCTTTGGTACTTTCTAGATTGGACTACTGCAACTCTCTCCTTGCTGGCCTCCCCAAATCCCACCTTTCCCCTCTAAAATCCATCCTCTACTCAGCAGATCGCTTCGTATTTGGGTCTAAAAAAATGATCACATCACACCCTTACTGTTGTCTCTTCGCTGGCTTCCTATTGAAGCAAGGTCAATTTACAAGACTGCCTGTATCACCCACAAAGTCTTGCAAACCTCCACCCCACGCTATCTGGCTAATAAACTCTAAATCTCTGGAGGCTCTAGACCTTCACGCAATGTGGAAAACTTACTGCTCAAACCTCCTACCTTCAAAAGGGAAAGATTTATGGCTCAATCCTTCTCTGGTAATGCAACCATAATCTGGAACTCACTTCCTCCATCCCTCCGAACCACCACCTCTTTCCGGACCTTCAAAACTGATCTTAAAACTCTCCTCCTCCAAAGGCACTTCCTGGATTAATTCAACCCATTTCTTGAACCTTATGGTCATCTAGCACCCACATGAGGTCAACTTTGTAAATATATATTTTACTCCTCCTTTTAACCTAACACTGACACTTTTTATTTTTTACAATATAAATATGAGAATAGTTAGAGTTGGATCTGCATATATGTAACTTGTTAGGGTGCTCAGTCTTTCTTGTGTACCTTTGTAACTGTATATATGTAACTTGTTAGCGTGTTTAGTGTATCTTGTGTACCCTTATGTAATTTACCTGGTTCTTTTGTAAAGCACTCTGATACCTTTGGGTAAAGTTTGCGCTATATAAAACTGCATTAAATAAATAAATATAGCAAGAGACAAATGCAAAACCTTGGCATGTAGCTTTTTAAATGCCAAGCCATGTGAGAGTAACCTGCACACACAGGCCCCACCAGGGCACACCTGAGGGACGATCAATGAGCTACCTCTGTGGATGACACAACCAGTGCTGCAGGCCCATGGAGGTGCATTCGAGTTACATGGCCTGGGAATATGTCTTACCCCTGACAAGGGACTTACAGCTAACTCGAATCAGCCAATCATGTATACACCAATCACCAGTATGTATATGATGAGTACAGCACTTTGGCACTGAATGGCAGTGTCAAACGCGCTAAACATCCTAAGGCTAGCATCTAGATCAGCGCAGAACTGGGAAGGATAAAAGCAAATAGTCAAGGGAAAGCACCCTAGAAAGGGCCATTTCCAACATCAACCCTAACCACTGTGTTACGTTCTGAATCCTGAGTTTGTGCTTCCCCAGAACAAGCACTCTTAAAAAATGCCCACCAGTATGGATGACATGTGAATTCAGCATATTGTAGTCCCCCTTGTCTTATGCAGCATTTTCTATACATTGAGTTGCACATGTGTGATTCATTGTCTCTGTATATGTGTGTGATGTAAAATGATCTGACATCCTATGAGAGGTGCTATAAAACAAATGAAACCATGTGAGAGAAGGGCTACGAATACATGAGAGGCACTGTTGGAAGGTGACAGTGAGGGAATCATTGAAGAGCCGCAATAAAGATTACTGTATCCTGATGCACTGTAAGGTCATTATTTACTATGCTTTAAAAACCACTACAATTGAATATATAATGAAAAATGTGTTGTAGAATGCACCATTTTTGAAAAATTTCTCCAAATTTCTCGGGGAGAACCCCCCCAAGCCCCATTGTAGTGGTCAGTCTAGCTCACTGAACTCGCTCACTATGCACCTTTTTGGGGCTGGTATGTCAAAATTTGCCAGGACTGCTTTGGGTTCCCAGTCCGACCCTGTTCTTAAGCATACAATGTACATAATTTCTGGTCGAAATCCTTTAGAGTCCAATACAAACTGAACCTAGATTTTTAGTTTTGAGATTTGATTTAAATCTGTAAGGAGCCATTTACATATCTGTTAGCTTATGGAATGAAAACTCCATTTGTTACAAAATCGGACTTCTTTTTTGGAGAATCAAGATGTGAAGCACATAAATGTGTTTTTACAACTAACAACTCTCATGGTGTTTTTTTTTTTTTTGCGTAACTAAAATATCTAATGCTGTATCCAATTTGACATCAGGAAATTAAAATGACTACTTGGGCCATCGTTACATTTGGGCAGGCAGTCCCTATGGAACCGATGACATTAGCTATTGGCTACATAGAAATTCCAAGTTCTGCGCGAACACCCCAGGGCTGTGTCTGTCACACAGACACTTCAGGGTATACTTACAAGCCCCTAGCGCTACCAGAGCATCAATTTTTTTGACGCTCTGGTGGTGCTATGTGCTGCCCGATATTTACAAGGCCATGCAAAGCCACTTTGCCTGGCTTTACATGGCCTTGTGAATATGGCCCTCTATTTTGCAGTAGTCTGCGGCAACGGGGCGGGTCATGGATGTTGCTGTGGGTGTTCCCACGCAACACCCATGGCTTTATGATACTTCCCAGATTTACAAATATTCGTAAATCTGAGGCAGCGCCAAAACGAACGCCTGTCCAGAGGAGGCGTTAAAGTTGTGAAACAAGGAGAATTGCTTTTATCTCTCCTCGTTTTTGCTCTTTCTATGTGTGCTGGATTCTGCAACACACATAGAGCAAAATGCCTTTAATGATAGTTTTTGTGAAGGAAGCTGTCCGTTCCTGCACAAACACAATCATCCCTGCAACGCAGGCACCCTTGCACCATGGTGCAAGGGTGCCTGCGATGGTGCTAGGCTGCTGTTTTAGCTCCGGCGCAGGGCAGAGCACAGGGGTGCACCGTATTCTTGTAAACACTGCGCATCCATGCGTTTTTTAAATGGCGCAGCTCGGAGCAGCAAAATTGCTTGTGGTGCACCACTGTGCCATTTCATTGTAACTATGGCCGTTCATCTGCTTACTGGTAGCAAAGTGTTCGGCAGAAACACTGTGCGAAAACATATATGCGGGAATCGTTGCTGAAGAATATGTCTCTTTACAACGTGAGCCATTACATCGTGTGGTTTTACAACACGGTCGTTAAAACGACCGCGTTGTTACAACGCAGTACCATTACAACGCAAGTCGTTACAACGACTTGCTCTAGATGGCGCGCTGGACTTAGGAATAGTATAATTTACTATTCCAACTCCAGTGTGTGCAACAGTAGGGAAGGTGTTGGAATAGTAAATTCTACTATTCCTTAATTTAGAGCGCCATCTAGAGCAAGTCGTTGTAACGACTTGCGTTGTAATGGTACTGCGTTGTAACAACGCGGTCGTTGTAAAAACCGCGTTGTAAAGGTATCGCGGTGTAATGACCGCATTGTTAAGGTTGTTTCCCTTGCTGAAGCACAGTTTCCCACATGTTATTCCCCAAAAATGCCCCTCCTCTGGAATTACAGACACTACGATCATCAGTAATTCCTGCCCATTTCAAATGTTCCCCATTCGATCTAGTACAGTTCGATGTGAAGAACATATGTGGAAATGCCTCTCAGGTTAATTTTTGTTTGGCTTTACTTTTAGGCTTGCAACAGTGAAAAAGGTTCAGTAAACGAGACCACTGTGTCTGAGGCGACGGCTGGAAACAGGACTCAGTTTGACCATGACCTAAACGAGCAGACCTTTGGAAAAATAGCAGTAGTGCAGCAGGTAAGATTTTTTTTACTGTGTTGTGAAGTTACGTGACATAGATGCATCACAATGTAGATAAATGCGAACTGATATATTTAGTCGGGTACAACCAAGTGGAAGTGGGGCAAAGATGCATTATGTTGAACTTTGTTAGCTGAGCCATGTCATAATGTGGGTACAGACATCATCCAAGCCTGCAAGCCTGGCAAGAACTTTACTTGCCGTTTAGCCATGCTCTATTCTTTAAGGAGACAAGGGGACAAACAATGCACCTCACAAAATAATGATTTCAAACATGTGTACAATGGAGTGCAGATACATATTTGTTCTTGTCCCACCAGGCAGGTGACACCCAACACAGTATTGTTATACAAGAACGGTAGGAGAGAACGATAGAATCAGCAGCAAATCATTATAACTTTATAATACATTTTGTTGATGTCATTATGCAGTATGAGCTACAGCTTGGATGTTTAGACCTTTTAGATTCTTAGGGGCATATTTATGAGCCCATTGCGCCACCGTGGCGTCACTTATTGTAACGCTATGGTGACGCAAACTACAAAATCATATTTATGAGGTCATGTAAAGCCACTTTGCGTGGCTTTGAATAGCGTCATAGATATGGAGTAAGGCAAGGCAGCGCAAATTGCTGTGTTGCCTTACTCTGCGCTAGGGAGGCGTTCCATTGCGTTGGAGTGAGTGTCAACACCCATGGATTTTGACACTTTCCCAGATTTACAAAACTATGTAAACCTGGGTATGCGCCAACACTTTACGGCTCCCCAGGGGAGGCGCAACGAGGAGAAATACCTTTATTTCTCCTTGTTTTTTTCTCCTTATATGTTTGCATAGAAAGAGGAAAAGGCCTCCCAGGACTGTTTTTGTGAAGGAAGGTGCCCCTTCCTGCACAAAAACAAGACTGCTGACAACACAGGCACCCTTGCACCGTGGTGCAAGGGTGCCTGCATTGGCGCTAGGCCACCGAAATTGCGCCAATGCTTGGGGAAGGGACAGGAATGCACCCTATTGAATAAATACAGTGCATTCCTGCCCTTTTACTTTGACATAGGGCAGCACACCAAGGTGACTTGCTGCACTTCCCTACGCCAAATTCCCATAAATAAGGCCCTTAGGGGCTTATGTACAAGACCCTTGCGCCGCCTGTGTGTCACTTTTAATATGGGAAAAGGTGACGCACCGGCGGCGTAAGGGACTTATAAATAGGCCCCTTAGTGTGGCTGTAAGAGCAGAGCACACGCCCCACCTGCAAAACAGGTTGGAAAATGACCTTGAGTTCGAATGTGGTTGTTAGGTGTAATTCTCAGCATTTCCAGAAGGCTAGATCAAGCTCAAGACAAATATTTTAGTCTTTTTGTGTACTTTATCATAGAGAGATCTCCGCCCGATGGTAAAGATCTCCCTGTGGTAAAGTATAGTAAAAAGTACAAAACATTTATTAAATGTTTGGAAAAAAATTAGGAACAATATTTTTGTGTCAAATTATTTTTTATATTTATTTTACAAAACAAAATGTGTTATTTTAAATGAAGAACGAAATAAAAAACATGTTACAGCACTGCTAACTTTAGTTTAACTTAAATATTTAATTAAATTCATATTCGTTTTCTGAAGATTACATTAAACCCCAGTAAAAAATATTATATATTTTTAATATGTATTAAAAATGAATAAAAATGATGTGTATAATAATTAAAAGCAATTTAAATAAATTATAATAGGAATTAAATGTTAGATTAATTGTTAAATCCTATTAGATTAATTTTTAGATAAAAAAAGTTATTAAAATATGTTAAAATAAAATATGCTTTAATTTTAAATACTACTTTTTTACATCAAATTAACTTTATTTTTAGTTTTAACAATTTAAATAATGCAATTTCATTTAACACTAATTCATAAGGGGTTTTATTTTAAATTCCTACCTCTGTTGTTGTGTATAGGAGAGTGTTCCAGTACCAGTGCTTGGCTATTTGTGGTTCTGGGCTTACTCCTGTCTTGAGTTGGAGTACATTTACTACTGTTTTGGTTCCTTTTTACCTGTAGTATTTTTAGAAGTGCAGTTTGTGGGTGTGTTTCTGTCTCTTCCTCAACCCCTTGTTACTTCTCCCTAAACCATACCTATTTTGTAGAAAAGTACGCTACATTTTTCACCCCTCCCCCTTTTCCCTCCAACAGTTGCTACTAAGAAGTAAACTATTAAATTTACATGTGTGAGGATCACTCCATAGGAGAGATAGGGTCGCTGGAGGTGGAGATTTACAGTTGTAAGTTTGTGAACAGAATTTTGTAGTACTTAAGTAGTACTACTGCAGTACTGGTGAACGTACTACACAATGCAGTTTGTGAATAGGCTTCATAGACTCTGTATATCCATGCTAAACTTAACCCTTCGATCCCTTCCTTTTGTGTCTGCAAGACTGGTTAAAGATCTATGGAAGCATTGCTGCTCACAAATCACCATCAGGTGCCAAATTAATCATAACTTAGATGCTAGATATAAATCTTAGGCTAAGCCTGTTGCTAGTAGAGGCAATTGAAGGTGTGAATACTCTTGAAGAGCTAAAAGATGTTATCAGATCACTCCCCTCTGGATAAGGCGGCAGGAGGGTATTCTGCGACACTGGAATTTTATGAGACATTTATAGATATTTTGGCACCTGGGCTACTTACAGTTATCCTTCAGGTTGATCAAGGAGTTAGATAATTCCAGGCTCCTGGAATTATACTAATATTGTTATCTTTCTTAAAAAGGATATGTCAGCTGAAGAGAAGGGGTCTTATCGGCCTATATCAATAATTATTTTTAATGTTAAAATATATGCTAAACTATTGGCTACAAGGCTTGCTTCCTGAATTCAAGACCTGGTATGTCCACAACAACGTGGTTTATCTCTGGCAGGGACAAAATTAAGCAAATTAATGTCACTATAGTGTTATTTGATGCAGCTAATACTTTGGATATATGCATCAGAAAGATTTTATTAGATGCCTAGAAGTCATTCAATAGGATCTCATGGTCTTTTCTGAGGGCAACCGTGCAATGGGTCTCGGGGATAGGTGTGTTGACCGCATGTAGTGCTTATATTGAGGCTGAGTGGCCTGTGTGGTTCTGGCCAGACATTGTTTCTCAATCTTTAAGATCTCTCGAAGTGCACCACAGGGCTGCCCACTATCTACACTCTTGTTTGCTCTTTTTCTGGAACCCTATCTACAGCATCTTATTAATAGTCCAGGGATAACAACAGTAGTCCTGAATGGAATGAAGGTCAAGGTTAGGGCTTATGCAGGTGACATAGCTGTGTACTTGTCAGAACCAATTCAGGCCATTCAATTTATTGCTAAGGAGACTGAGAGATTCGGGGCTGTTTCAGGTTACCGCCTTAATCTCCAAAAGATATTCTTCGTTTTGCACCCACTGTGAAGGAATCAAGCATTGTGCCTGTTGCAACCTATTTGATAGTGAAGATCATCTCTTCCGTTAATAGTATAATAAAACTAAATCATAAGCAGATTCTTCATCAGTCTATAATAAAAATGTGTTCATGACATCAGCAACAAATTAGTATTATCGGTCATTGTAATATTGTTACGATGAATATTCTTCCTAAATTTTTATGTCTTTTCTGTGCTATCCCAATTCGAGTAAGAATTTCGTTTTTCAGGAGGCATGTAGGAGCAATCAGTAGTTTCTTATTCGGGTATGAGAGGGCTAGGCAGTCAAGGAGGTGTTCACCACCAGACTTTAAGATCTACTTCAGGATCTGATATCAGGTGCCTTTTCACAGATTGAAAAACAGATTGTAATATGTTTGTATATCAAATAGGAGCTGGATCTGACTGGAAGTTTTTATCGTGTAGACAATCTAAACCTAATTATTTTAAGCGAGTACTCTTTGAGGTAATTACTGATGCTCGCAAAATATGAGGAAACATTTGCTCAGCCTTTCAAATTCCATCCTTACACTCTTTTACACCTCTTTGGGGAAATCCATCCTTACCTTCCAATTTTCAGGATACTGTTGTTAGATCTTGGTATTCTAGCAGGGTTAAAGTGGCAGGGCAGTTATTAGATCATCAAGGCTTTAGCATTTTTCCTGTCCTCCAGCAAGATTATGGTCTTCCTCATAATAGTCAAAGGACAAGCATAAGAAGAGGAAGGAAACCTGGGTCCAGATTTATCGAGGGCTTGTGTTGCTCTTGAGTCATAAAAGGCGAAGCAAGGCATTGTAAGCTGTAAAGTTAGAAATTACTATGCCACGCAGAGCCATCTTGCAAGGCTCTGAGTGGCATAGTCAATGTGGAGCAACACAAGCCAGCACACTTTGCTGCCTTGCCTTACTCTGCATGGGGAAAGTGTTCCATGTCTGGAGCGCTGGTGTTCCCACACATCCACCCATGCTTTTTGGGGAATTTCCATATTTACTAAGACTAGTAAGCCTGGGAATGTATCAAAATGCTACGCCTTGCCAGGTAGGGCCTAACGAGGAGAAATATCTTTATTTCTCCGTGTTATTTCCTCTTTCTACATTTGCTACATTCTACAGCACAAATAGAAAGAGGAAAATGCCTCTGATGATTTTTTTTGTGCAGGAAGACATCCCTTCCTGCACAAGAACAATGCTGGCTGTAACGCAGGCACCCTTGCACCATGACGCACGGGTGCCTGCATTGGTGCTTGGCAGCCACAAGTGCCGTGCACCAGGGCAGAAAGAGAGCAGGAATGTCATATATTATTAATTAGAACATTGGAATGTTGGGAGCTCCATTGAAGACAATGGAGTTGCTCTGGGCTTATAATGGCTGGTATATGCCCAGCGCTCCAACATTCCAATGTTTGTCTTTTTGTTTCTCCATTTTTAATTTTGAACATTCTACCCTTAGTGGGTGGAATGTTCTAATAGCCTTATAGCCTTTCTGCCTCAGGCTATACTGGTTGTTAAAGGCCCTCTCCCTCGTTATAGGCCCTCGCCTGCGGCTCGGGCCTATAACTCGGGATCAGGGCCTTTAACAGCCGGTATAGCTCTCGACAGCGGGCTATAAGGCTATATTATGGTGCATTCCTGTCCTTTCCATTTCATGCAGCGCAGCAATTTGTCCTGTTGTGTTGCACCAAATGTTCATAAATCTGGGCCCTAGTGAATTAGAAGCAAGCAAATGGAATTGACAAGAAAGCCCAGTCATAAGATATGGGCTGACCCAAAGCAGACTCAAGTATTCATGCTGTCCACAGTTAGTCTTTTGACAACAGACAGCTAACGCTTACTGTGAGCGAGACCTAAAAAAAAGTGCTGCTCTCTGTTAGTCTTTCTAAAAGTTGTGTTAGATTATCCTAATAAATAGGTATGGCTTTGTTTATTAAAATAGATGTGTATTAGACTAAACAAAAAGTATTGGTAAATGATAAAAAATAAAATGGAATACACCTGTAAATATCCCTCCATTACATTTGGATAAGGGAAATTTGGGTGAAAGCATTGCGGCAGAAAACAGAGGAGCTAGGAAGTGAACAGAGGGTTTCATAGTATTAACCAGAAATCAGGACTTATTCTTTACTACTTGGCAGCCAGTTTAATTCCAGCACACAGCACGCTCACCTCGATAGAGCAAGAGGCTGTCTGAAGTAATGAACCAGAACAGTGTCAGCAGAAGAGGCTAGCCAGGACGTAATTCCTCTCATGAGCCAGTGGGATGGGAATGAGCAGAAACCGTCAGTCGCCCTTCCTCGCTGTGCAGAATATTTAATTACACATGCAATGTGAATGTGTGCGGCTCTCTGCTCAGGCAGAGCATAGGCCAAGAATGTCCCCTTGTGGAACAGATCACAGACACAGGGCGAGGCCTAAATATCGATCATGCATCTTACGTTTGCTCAAATTGATGTCAAGTGTTCAGCTGTAGGAGGCGTGAGGGGGTCAACCATACAGTAAGAAAGGAAAAGGTTACATTTTCACATTGGGCTGCATTTTTCTAGTGCATAATCCTGCACAAAGTGCAAATGGCACAATGGAGGAAATGGAAGTTCAGGAACTGTCACTTGCCATTCTCTGTAGTACACCCAGAAATCCTGCTTTCCAGGCATACTAATGGTATTGTTTGCGAATTCCAAAAGAAAATGCAGAAGTAAGTTCGAACAGGAGAGGAAATCTCCAAACGTAAGTGTTTACTTTATTGTAGATTGAACTCCTAGTCTAACAACACTTGAGGGCCTGGTTACTGGCCAGCATTTTTCAAATGAATTTCATAAATACAGCATCTAGGGCTTGATACACAAAGGGCCTCCGCACTCATGGTGAAGGACCCGCAGTCGTGGTGGAGTCTCCGCACTCGGGGCGGAATCTCTGCAATGAGAATTCTCATAACGAGATTCCGCCATGAGTGTGGAGACTTCTCCACGACTGCGGGGCCTCCGTCATGAGTGTTGAGGTCATTTGTGAATCAGGTATCTTGGGGCATATTCACAAAGAAGTGACGGAGCGCAGTGTTAGCCTTCTCTGCTTAACGCCATGCTCCGCTACTTCTGAAACGCAGGGCTGCACCGTATTTAAAACAATACGGTGCAGCCCTCCGTTTCCCTATGCGCTGGCGCTTAATCTAGCTGCCTAGCGCCAACACGGGCATCCTTCCACCATAGTGCAAGGGTGCCTGTGATGTGGGGAATGACTGTTTATGTGCAGAAAGGGACACCTTCCTGCACATAAACAATCATTATCTTAAATGGTGATTTGTAACATCTATGTGTGCTGCTTTGTGCGGCACAATTAGAAATTGCAACTGGTCATTTTTAAAATTATTGTTTATGTGCAGGAAGGGATACCTTCCTGCACATAAACAATCATGCATGCCGTTTTGCTGTTTTTATGTGTGTTGCACAATGCAGCACACATAAAAACTGCAAAAAAGAGGAGAAATAAAGCATTTCTCCTCATTGCGCCCAGTTAAGACCAGGTTTTCCACGGTCTTAATTTTGGCTCTGCCCCATATTTACGCAACTCTAGTAAATATGGGGCAGCATTAAAATCAATGGGTGTTGCAGGAAAACACCCACTACAATGCCCATTGCCCACCCCTTTCACGCTAAGTATAGCGTGAAAGGGTGCCTTATTTACAAGGCAGCATTAAGCTTCGTTAAGTGGTTTAACACTGCCTTGTAAATAAGGCAAAGCCCCTATCGCCACCACAATGTAAATAAAGGTGACGTTCTGGTGGTGATAGGGACTTGTAAATATGCCCCTAGTTTCTGAAAATGCTTCATGTGTAACTGTGAGCATGTAAGAATGATATAGGTGGATGCCCATTGCCTCAAATATGGATTGTTTAGTCCTTGTGCGTTTGAAACTTTGAGGCAAGCCGAATTTCTAGCCAAAATATTTCCAAAGTGTAAGTTCAATCAAATTAATCAGTCACTGAGCTCATGCATCTCTGAGGAGCAGTTAAACCTCTAGTGCAGGAATGGCCCTGTGAATGTCCCTATTGTTGGTGTGCTGCATCATGTTCTGAGCAGCATTGTTCCTGCTTCTGTATTGGACATGTAGCCCTGCCTCCTTGTTTACCTTGCTGTGATCCCCATAGAGCACAGGCAGTATGCATGATTTGTCATACTGCTGCTATCTATATAGAAAACATGATGGAGGATAGAGCGTGCCATAGTTCTAGCAGGAGCCAGACTCGGAGCACACTATAGCCCTTACTTGAGCACAGCTGTGAAATGCTAAATCTTCTGCTGGAGTAGGTCTGTCTTTATGCTGTCACAGGCTCTCAGACCTAAGGCACACCACACCTTCTGCCCAGGGAATTTCCTTTTCGCATATTCACAAAGTGGAGCTCTGAGGCTAATACCGTACCATCACCTCAACATAGTCTCAATGAAGAGTCCGGAACCTAGCCTGACCAGCTTCCATTGGTCAGTGGACAAGACTAAACATGGAACAAACCTGACCTAATTCAACCAGCTCCGCTCTCCTTCTAGTTCTAGTTAGAGATCCCCTGGGCCACCTGATCAGTCAGCAGGACAGTGATTTTTAAAGTATTTAAGTCCAAATCCCAACGCAGACTGTACCTTTTCTGGAAGTGATTGATCACTACATTAGAATAACGCATTAAAGCACGGATTTACTAAATTTTGATGCAACGCAGCAAAGGAAGTTGCTTTGCTGCGTTGTGTAAAAGGAAGAGAGTAAAAATGCTATGATATGGTACAGTTCTGCTCTCTTGTAGCACTGGGTTACCTCTGGCTGCCTAGGTTCAGCGCAGGCCCCCTCGCGCCACAACTCAATGGTGCCTGCATTGTGGTCAGAATGGTTCTTGTGCATGAAGGTATATGACATGCAAAGAGAAGGTAACGAGGAGAAAGAAATATATTTCTCCTCATTATGCCAGCGTTGGTTAGATGCATCATTTCAGTGCAACCCCATGTTTAATGACTTTAGTAAATATGGGTTTGTGTCAGAATATAAAGGTGAATGCTCGGGCAAGCCAATACTCCACCCATTTAGCACCTCCCAAGGTAACGGAAGGCAGCACATGTGTTAGAAGGTGGTTCTGACACTATGGGCCGCCCGGATTTTTCGCTTTTTGAGCACCTGTGTGTTGAGCTTTTACTGTGGGAGAGCCTCATAAATTGGGACTCATCCACAGTGAACTCATGATGAAAGAGACTGCATGTGGATTTTACTGGTGTCCCCCTGGCTTGACTAGGCCGCTGCGAGCAGCTAGAGTACGGGGCACCGGGCTGGTTACATGCAGACACCTGTGTACATGCGTGTGCACACGTGTAGGGGCTGCGCAGGGAGATTCCTGGCGTGCGCAGTCCAGGAGCAGCTACAAAGTGAATGGTGTGGCAGGACTTATGCAGAATTGGGTGGTGACATGGAATAGGCTTTATACACTGGGAAGAAACATGCCAGGGAAAGTCAGTGTGTTTGACTGTGTTTTTCACTTCATTATTCCCCTATGGGGAAGTGGAGCCCATGGGCTAGTGTCACTTTCCTAAGGCCTACAGATTCCAGACACGCACTAAAGTCCACTGTAACGGGTGTGAGAAGAAGTATTCTGCAGAGTCCAAAGTCATATTTGTACTGCTTTTGGGTCATCCAGAAATGTCACATTTCTCTGAGTCAGTCATAACCAGGGCCAGGCTGAGGGCTGACCTCAGCTGGATGGATTGATAACCTTTCTTCCACAAGCTAAGGCCTCCTCTCCACGAAGGGAAGATGGGTGGGGCTACAGGCTCATCCATCAGCAGCTATCACTGGGTGCCAGGCACCAGGCTGCACCAAGGAGGGAAGGCAGCGAGGAGGGAAGGGGTCTTGTTTCAGAGACCATGGGCCAGAGACCCTGGACGACGCAATTTTGAACAAACCCAGAGGCTGGACAAGAAGGAGGGAGCAGGGGCAGGGAAGTGATGTGTCGCTGTTTGATAGGACAAACAGAGACTTCCTGCCAGCCCCCTACTCAACTTTTAAAAAGTGTTTGAACAGGAAGAGAAGCTCTCTCTGGGGTGTGGTCTGCTGAGGCGGAAGGTGCTGGAGCCTGGCAATGGGCAGTTGGAAGGAGGAACCCCCGGACTGCCCCCAAGGGCCCTAACAGCGCCAGAAGAGCCCAGGACCGGTGCGCAGAAGCAGGGGCCTCTGCGCAGGGAGAAGAGAGGCCCAGGAGGAGAGCCAGGCGAAAGGCTGGCGCAGGGAGCCAGTGAAGACCGCTCCCTGCAGAATGCATCCTCTTGGAGACCCGGAGGGCGAAGGAGAGTGCTCCCAGTGGCTGGGGAGCACCACCAGGAGCAAGAAGACGCGAACATGGGGCAGATCGGACCCCCAGGGGCTGAGATATGGCCCCTGGAAGGTAGGCGACCTTTGACCCCCAAGAAGACCGACGACGAAGCACGTGGGGCTCCGCCGCCAGTCTCAGAGATGCCCCCGGGGTGGGACAGGTCCCAGGGGCTGCCCCCCACAGAGAAGTAAAGCCGGGGAGCGCTGTTGCGCTCCCCGTGAAAAATGCCCTGAAAGGGGGCCAGGAGCCCACCCTGGCCCCCGCCGAGAGGTGGAGGTGGGGAGCGCCGTCGCGCCCCCGCAGAGAGGTCTCTGGGGGCCCGGGACCCCATCCCCGGGCCCCGAAGCACAGCCGGGGAGCGCAGTCGCGCTCCCGTGAAGATTGCCCACGGGGTGCCAGGAGCCCACCCTGGCCCCCGGCAAAGAAGCTGTCGTCAGGGAGCGCCGGCGCGCTCCCCGTGAGGAGGGGCCCGGGACCCCATCTCCGGGCCCCGAAGCAAAGCCGGGGGGCGCCGTCGCGTCCCCCGTGAAACTGGCCCAGGGCCCGGGACCCCATCCCCGGGCCCGTCAAGAGAAGGAGGCCGGGGGAGTGCCGCCGCACTCCCCCAAGGTCAGGCGGGGCCGGCGTGAGGCTGCACGTCTGCCCGCCGGAGTGGGCAGACCACCTCTGCACGGCCGGCTCCCGCGGCAGCACGCGAGTGTGCTGACCGAGCGGGGAGCCGGCGGGGGCAGCCAGGGGTGTGCTCCCCGGGCTGCCCTCCAACGAAGTGCCAAGCGGGGGTCCCGGGTGGGACCGGGGCCCCCGAGGAAGACCACAAGCAGTACGAGGGGCCTGGGTGGGACCGGGCCCCGAAAAAAAAAAAGGAGGAGCGGCCGGGGGTGGGCTCCCCAAGCCGCCTACACTTACCTGGGGGTCCGGGTGGGACCGGGCCCCCCACCGAGGCCAGCAAAAGCGGAGGAAGGCCGCCGGCGGCATCGCGGCTCTCCCCGGCACAGCGGGAGAGCCGCTAATAAAATATTCAAGAAAAGGGAGCACGAAGCGCCCCATAATGCCTTGCCAGGCATTTGGAAATCTGTCGTTTTGGTGCTTGCGGTGGCCCCAGGAGCACGGGGTCACCGCCAACTTGGTGAAAGGGTGCTGGGGGAGCTGCTGGAGAAGCGCAGTCTCCCCTCAGCACGAAGATAAGTCCCACCCTAAGTCTCATAGGGATTTTAAAAGAATAACCCCTCAAGGGCTCAGCGTGCATTTAACACTTTCTAGGCTGGAACGTTTGTTCTATAGCTGAGGGTGTATTGAGAAGTGTTTCACGGAGTAAAGGGCTGAGGTGGGGATGTTTGGAGAAGGGCATCCCCTGGAGGTGAAGAGGTGTAATTGCACCAGAACTGCATTTACTAAGGGATATTCCTTTTTAGAGGGACTGAAGATCACATATGTAATGTGAAGTACCTGTGTAAGGAGATGTCATAAGCAAAGTGGGGTTATGTTGCCAGACATTCCTGCTAGGGTGTCTGGCTGTATATGCGTAATCCTGTGATTTCATCTGTGATGCCTTTACGGGCTGTAATTGCAACGCATTCTAATGTCCAACAAATGTGATGAGTACTGTCATTCTAAGGTAATGCGTAAACATGTATTCTTGCTGCTGCGCTTAAGTGAGGAACAAGCCAGACTGTTAGCCCTGAATATGTAGGGGTGCATACTGTATGGTCAATATAAGATGCTCAGTCAGGGTTATGTGTCACTAGGGCAGGTGAACCTACTTTTAATGCGTGTATTGAGGTAATGGGGTGAGTCGCCACTGGGATGGTGCCAGTGCGCAAGGCCCTCGCTCCAGGTTATGTTCAACTAACTGCATTAGGGGGCAAGATGATGTGCATACATGGGAGTGGTGGTACTAGACCCCACCCCCTTTTGGGAGGGGTGGAGATGTTACGCAATGTCACAAAGTAATTCCAACAGCTTATGTATATTTGTAAATTGGTGCATAGTATTGAGTAGTGTGTGTGTTTAATAAATGTACTCTTACTTTTATAAAGCAAAGTACAGACTGGACAATCAATTATTGAGTGTTATTTCTGCGCACCTGCAAATGGCGATTACTAGCCCACACCACCTCCCTTGAGTAAGCCTCAGACTGCTCTGCAACGCTACCCTCTGAGAGTCAGGCGCTACAATTGGGTGTTTGGTTCCCAGTGAAGCACAAATGTAGTCATGTTATTTGTGCAGGCCTCACAGATGCTGCCTCGTTTTCCAACATTGGTGTCTAGCGGCGGGATACATAGTATCCCATTCTGGTGCGCATTTATAGCATTTGATAAGTCCAGTTTTGCCACACATTACCTATGCAGCAATGAGCAAATGGAAGAGCACAAGGCTCTGAGAAAGGTTCAAAGTTTTGGTTATGTGAACTAAAGGTATGGGAAAGGAAAGCCCCGCGCACATATGTGTCATGTGAAGATATTATGGTTTAAATGTAAACTGTATTGATATGACTGCGCTATGTTGATTATCATGTGCTAGCGGGATGGTGCTTTCTAGGAAATGATTGCATACAAATGTTCTAAGCCATATTGTACACCTTTGAACCCTAACACTACATGCACTACACCTGCATGAGGAGGGTGTCTCCTCAAGAGATAGGGACAGCAACTGATACCGACATCACAGGTGGGGGTGTAGGGGTGGATTGACCTTTGTGGGGGACAGGAGAGAGAGGGAGTCCTGGGAGATTCCCGCGCTTTTTAAGGGCAGGGAGGGTTTCCACAGAAGGGGCCCCAGGTATCCTTCCCCCGCTGAAAGTTTACTTGCCATTGGCGCAGGCCAAAACCACTGGAAGGGTGGGGCAGGAGGTTTCTTTACCCCGGGTAGTAACACCCCAGGGTTCCCATGGTGGGGGACCCCAAGAAACTTTTCCCACGGTGGGAGGAGGGTGTGGTAGAGTTGAGTGTCCGGCAGGCCCCCCAGGTTAACTGGTGGGAGGTGAGCAGCCCAGGGGTGGCCCCTGGTAGAGGGTGGCCCCAAAGGAGGGTAGTTCTTTAGTGATGGTGTGTAGTGGTAGCCCCTAGGTACCCTAGGTGGGCTAGGTAACTGACCCAGTGGAGATCTGAGTGGGGGTGATGTACTCCCCAGATTCCAGGTGAAGGGTTAGTGGTAGACCCTGAGGTGGTAAGTGGTTACCCAAGGAAGCAACAGGATGTCATTCTGGAGCTGGTGTGGTGAACCTGAAGTGGTGGCTGGGGCGACGCCTAGCCGGTGACCAGTCAGGTAGGTCCTGTGGGACTTGAACCCAAGGACCAGGAGCATGGGGGTGTTCCCCTAGCTCGAGGCAGGAGGTGGACTCCTGCAAGGTAGTACCACCCTGAACACAGGTGGGGCCTATCTTAAGTGAAGGGACCCTGTGTTTCGCAAAGGGGTGGTGCAGTCCTAGCCGGGATCTTTAGGGTCCCTGGCTTGGTGTGGTAGTACTACCCTGAAGGCAGGTGGGGCCTATCTTAAGTGAAGGGACCCTGCTCTTCATAAGGGGTGGTGCAGGCCATCCAGGGACCATGTGGGTCCCTGGACGGTCTCCGAAGGCGCTGCCGGGAGACTGGGGAGAGCCATGAGAGGTGGGCCTGGGTCTAGCTAACTCGGGGCCCACAGGCTCTCTAAGGGTACTCCGGGAGGAGAGCGCACCTCTCGGAGGGAAGGGTGCATAGGCCCTGTTCTCGCAGCGGAGAACAAAGAAGGGGTCTAGGTTCCCGGGGTAGTTTCCGTGTGGAGCTACTGACGGGGGAAAGAGCTGTAGGATGTCTGACGAGGCACCCTCAGTGTTCCTCCCTGGCACTGCCAGTGTGGTAGTGAGGCCGGTCTAAGGTCCTATCAGGGAGCCAGGCCAGTGGCCAAAGGGTGCTTTTCTGTGTGGGGAAAGCACGAGTGGCTGTGCTTTCTTTAGGGAAGCCAGTCATCCCGAAAGGGTGGTGGCAGCAGAATGACCTCAGCGGCAGGCTGAGGGTGAGGGTCCAGAGAGGTTGCATCTTTGGGGTGCAAGGACCAAACGGAGAGAGGGTACTGGTTGGAACAAACTCCAGAAGGGAGACCAGCTAGTGACCCAGGGGATGGGATGTAGACCTATCCCAGAAGACCGCATCGGTGCTGAGGCACTGGACCCTTGTCCAGATTAGGGGTAGGCATAGTGTTGCATGCCCAAGGGCAAAGGTGGGCCTAGTGAGGCCAAGTCCATGTAGACCATGAGTGACCTAGAGGTATCTAAACTAGAGCCCGGAGGGTTCTTAGGGTAGTCTGGGATCCCTGTCATGGGTGGAGATTTCATGGATGGGAGGAGTAGGTGGTCTGAGCGGATAACTGGTGAGTAAAGGGGGGTCTGGTCAGAACCCCTTATAACTAGTTATCGCTGACTACGGGAAGAATACCCATGTAGAGTGGCTACTTCTTCTCTGTAGGAATCAGCTGGGCGTGACGTGTGTTAGAAGGTGGTTCTGACACTATGGGCCGCCCGGATTTTTCGCTTTTTGAGCACCTGTGTGTTGAGCTTTTACTGTGGGAGAGCCTCATAAATTGGGACTCATCCACAGTGAACTCATGATGAAAGAGACTGATGTGGATTTTACTGGTGTCCCCCTGGCTTGACTAGGCCGCTGCGCAGCAGCTGGAGTATGGGGCACCGGGCTGGTTACATGCAGACACCTGTGTACATGCGTGTGCACACGTGTAGAGGCTGCGCAGGGGAGATTCCTGGTGTGCGCAGTCCAGGAGCAGCTACAAAGTGAATGGTGTGGCAGGACTTATGCAGAATTGGGTGGTGACATGGAATAGGCTTTATACACTGGGAAAGAAACATGCCAGGGAAAGTCAGTGTGTTTGACTGTGTTTTTCACTTCATTATTCCCCTATGGGGAAGTGGAGCCCATGGGCTAGTGTCACTTTCCTAAGGCCTACAGATTCCAGACACGCACTAAAGTCCACTGTAACGGGTGTGAGAAGAAGTATTCTGCAGAGTCCAAAGTCATATTTGTACTGCTTTTGGGTCATCCAGAAATGTCACATTTCTCTGAGTCAGTCATAACCAGGGCCAGGCTGAGGGCTGACCTCAGCTGGATGGATTGATAACCTTTCTTCCACAAGCTAAGGCCTCCTCTCAACGAAGGGAAGATGGGTGGGGCTACAGGCTCATCCATCAGCAGCTATCACTGGGTGCCAGGCACCAGGCTGCACCAAGGAGGGAAGGCAGCGAGGAGGAAAGGGGTCTTGTTTCAGAGACCATGTGGCCAGAGACCCTGGACGACGCCATTTTGAACAAACCCAGAGGCTGGACAATAAGGAGGGAGCAGGGGCAGGGAAGTGATGTGTCGCTGTTTGATAGGACAAACAGAGACTTCCTGCCAGCCCCCTACTCAACTTTTAAAAAGTGCTTGAACAGGAAGAGAAGCTCTCTCTGGGGTGTGGTCTGCTGAGGCGGAAGGTGCTGGAGCCTGGCAATGGGCAGTTGGAAGGAGGAACCCCCGGACTGCCCCCCAGGGCTCTAACAGCGCCAGAAGAGCCCAGGACCGGTGCGCAGAAGCAGGGGCCTCTGCGCAGGGAGAAGAGAGGCCCAGGAGGAGAGCCAGGCGAAAGGCTGGCGCAGGGAGCCAGTGAAGACCGCTCCCTGCAGAATGCATCCTCTTGGAGACACGGAGGGCAAAGGAGAGTGCTCCCAGTGGCTGGGGAGCGCCACCAGGAGCAAGAAGACGCGAAAATGGGGCAGATCGGACCCCCAGGGGCTGAGATATGGCCCCCGGAAGGTAGGCGACCTTTGACCCCCAAGAAGACCGACGACGAAGCACGTGAGGCTCCGCCGCCGGTCTCAGAGATGCCCCCGGGGTGGGACGGGTCCCGGGGGCTGCCCCCCACAGAGAAGTAAAGCCGGGGAGCGCCGTCGCGCTCCCCGCGAAAAATGCCCTGAAAGGGGGCCAGGAGCCCACCCTGGCCCCCGCCGAAGGTGGAGGTGGGGGAGTGCCGTCGCGCCCCCCGCAGAGAGGTCTCTGGGGGCCCGGGACCCCATCCCCGGGCCCCGAAGAACAGCCGGGGAGCGCCGTCGCGCTCCCCGTGAAGATTTGCCCACGGGGTGCCAGGAGCCCACCCTGTCCCCCGGCGAAGAAGCTGTTGTCGGGGAGCGCTGGCGCGCTCCCCGTGAGGAGGGGCCCGGGACCCCATCTCTGGGCCCCGAAGCAAAGCCGGGGTGCGCCGTCGCGTCCCCCGTGAAACTGGCCCAGGGCCCAGGACCCCATCCCCGGGCCTGTCAAGAGAAGGAGGCCGGGGGAGTGCCGCCGCACTCCCCCGAGGTCAGGCGGGGCCGGGATGAGGCTGCACGCCTGCCCGCCGGAGCGGGCAGACCACCTCTGCACGGCCGGCTCCCGCGGCAGCACGCGAGTGTGCTGACCGAGCGGGGAGCCGGCGGGGGCAGCCGGGGGTGGGCTCCCGGGCTGCCCTCCAATGAAGGGCCAGCGGGGGTCCCGGGTGGGACCGGGGCCCCGAGGAAGACCACAAGCGGTGCGAGGGGCCCGGGTGGGACCGGGCCCGAAAAAAAAAGGAGGAGCGGCCGGGGGTGGGCTCCCCGAGCCGCCTACACTTACCTGGGGGTCCGGGTGGGACCGGGCCCCCACCGAGGCCAGCAGAAGCGGAGGAAGGCCGCCGGCGGCATCGCGGCTCTCCCCGGCACAGCGGGAGAGCTGCTAATAAAATATTCAAGAAAAGGGAGCACGAAGCGCCCCATAATGCCTTGCCAGGCATTTGGAAATCTGTCGTTTTGGTGCTTGCGGTGGCCCCAGGAGCACGGGGTCACCGCCAACTTGGTGAAAGGGTGCTGGGGAGCTGCTGGAGAAGCGCAGTCTCCCCCCAGCAAGAAGATAAGTCCCACCCTAAGTCTCATAGGGATTTTAAAAGAATAACCCCTCAAGGGCTCAGCGTGCGTTTAATACCTTCTAGGCTGGAACGTTTGTTCTACAGCTGAGGGTGTATTGAGAAGTGTTTCACGGAGTAAAGGGCTGAGGTGGGGATGTCTGGAGAAGGGCATCCCCTGGAGGTGAAGAGGTGTAATTGCACCAGAACTGCATTTACTAAGGGTTATTCCTTTTTAGAGGGACTGAAGATCACATATGTAATGTGAAGTACCTGTGTAAGGTGATGTCATAAGCAAAGTGGGGTTATGTTGCCAGACATTCCTGCTAGGGTTTCTGGCTGTATATGCGTAATCCTGTGATTTCATCTGTGATGCCTTTAGGGGCTGTAATTGCAACGCATTCTAATGTCCAACAAATGTGATGAGTACTGTCATTCTAAGGTAATGCGTAAACATGTATTCTTGCTGCTGCGCTTAAGTGAGGAACAACCCAAACTGTTAGCCCTGAATATGTAGGGGTGCATACTGTATGGTCAATATAAGATGCTCAGTCAGGGTTATGTGTCACTAGGGCAGGTGAACCTACTTTTAATGCGTGTTGAGGTAATGGGGTGGGTCGCCACTGGGATGGTGCCAGTGTGCAAGGCCCTCGCTCCAGGTTATGTTCAACTAACTGCATTAGGGGGCAAGATGATGTGCATACATGGGAGTGGTGGTACTAGACCCCACCCCCCCTTTTGGGAGGGGTGGAGATGTTAAGCAATGTCACAAAGTAATTCCAACAGCTTATGTATATTTGTAAATTGGTGCATAGTATTGAGTAGTGTGTGTGTTTAATAAATGTACTCTTACTTTTATAAAGCAAAGTACAGACTGGACAATCAATTATTGAGTGTTATTTCTGCGCACCTGCAAATGGCAATTACTAGCCCACACCACCTCCCTTGAGTAAGCCTCAGACTGCTCTGCAACGCTACCCTCTGAGAGTCAGGCGCTACAATTGGGTGTTTGGTTCCCAGTGAAGGACAAATGTAGTCATGTTATTTGTGCAGGCCTCACAGATGCTGCCTCGTTTTCCAACAACATGTTACAAAAGTGGTGCAACCCGATGCAAAATCTTAGTAAATCTGGTCCTGAGTGTGCCCCATCTACTTGGTGTTGCTTCATGTCTAGTACTGTGCTCAATGTCTGCTTTCCCTAGCATACTGTAATTTTTTCACCTACCATCATTTTGGAACACTCAATTCACCACCAAACAGCTCTGTTTTAACTTCTGTTAATTTGTAACTATGCACTCTGGCCGTGACTGATACATTTTTGCTTACCACCTAGTGTACAAGTAGAGGAATTCTCCTTCTTGTCCAGCCCGAGTTATGATTTTATCAGCAGTGACCAGGATATCTCCAGACTTTATAATTCCAAATTCAATTGCATTGCCTGGGATCTTTTTGACCTAAGTGGAAACTTTATTCTGAGATGTTTTCAATAATTACTATGTACTGAAGATGATCCTTTGATTAATACACAGGGGTTCAAACATCGACAGCTCTTGAGTGGCTCCTGAAGGAATATTGGACAGTCATTGTAACTTATACAGGCAGTCCGAGGCAGGTTTTTTGGCTGTTGCTACTTATTGATTTCATATTCCCTAGCCAAAATAAGTTTTTTGTTGACCATTATCATAATTATTTGGCACAGATCTTACTCAATGCACTGAGCGCTGAGTAAATATCGGTTTTTAGTTGTTTTCAATAATAATTCAATAAAGTTGCTAATGTGGTTTGTGTGTTTCTATTTTTTTTGGTACTGTGTGGTTTCAGTTTCAGAATTTCTTCTGAGAGGGACCATAGCTGCTTTACCAAATGATATAATGGCTTCTCCAATAAGGTATGCACCTACCTGACCAAGCCCCTTAAGTCTGTATTTGTGCTTCACGCTTCTACATAAAAGTAAGAAGAAGCAAATAGTCAGTTAATTTTGTAAATGAGTTTAACCTTGGCAATATGAATCGTTAGTAGATCGTGGGTGAATTATTGCACATTACAGTAAAATATTGTCCTTACTTCTGGATTTGGGATCGTCATCTGTTCTGATTTCTAAATATTGCATAAAATGTAGAACCTTGACTATTAGCTGCCAAAAACTACAATCATATAGTAGTTGTGGCATTTCTGTAGATCTTTGTAAAGATTCCAACCCTGCAGTGCAGTAATATAACTTAAAACCAGCTAATGATCAGCTGCCTTTCTCAACAGGGGAACAAAGCTTACCTCTACAAACCCTTACCTCACGGCCTAGCTATATATAACTATAAATCAAACTATTAGGTAATTAAAATCCCATGGTTCAAATAACAATGGTTAAAAATAAAGAGACCATGGAAGTACTAACATCTTTATGACGTTGATATTACCAACTAAAAAAAGGGTCATCTGCATCCTTGATCTAAAAAAAAAAGTTACTTTTATCATCAAAGGTCTATAATTTAGATCATAAAATGACCCAACCTCACTAAAACCTTAATATCAGATACCATGTTGAGCCTAACCAAATTGTTTTCCTTTACTGTTCAGGAATAATATCCTGGATTGTGATCACCTATAAAAGATCACTTTTTGCAGTATTTAGTTTACACCTGGTCAACTTTACACAAGCAGGAAACATTTCGTAATGCTATCATCTTTCAGGAGCAGTGCAACATTATCTGCGTATATCCTAGTACATACAATATCATTATCAAAAATATCTAACTCTTGTAGTCTATTTATTCGCTGAGACAGGGATTTAATAAAAGCACCAAATAAAATTGAGGACATTTGATATCCTTGTGGTCTCGATATGCCCTGAAAAGCACCCATTTGCAAATATTTCTGCTTTGGAATTCTGATACAGTGTCATACTAACTTGATTAAATAGGTGGGAAACTGCACACATTACATCATTTCTTTAATGTTTTCTCCCAGTTCGCCAAGTCATTCTCTTTTCTAAGTCCAATAACATAGTTTGCACCAGAACCTTTTCAACCCAAGTATCAGGTAATATGTATTGACTGCGAGCAGCCTCACCTGTAAGAAAGGTTGATATATATTGAATAACCAACTAGCACATCCTACTAACTAATTTGCAAGTATCTTGTCAAATATGTAATAGTATTTAATATCTAATAATATTTAATAATGGTTAGAAGGAAAATAACTCACTCAATTTTTTGTCCTAGGTTGTAAAAGCTCCCTTCTAATCTATATATATCTAATATGATTGGAAAGGTCCACCACCCAATGTACCTTTGGCTAGTGAGAAATCCTACTGCAAAACATTGGAAAGAAAGACTATGGAGAATTCATTATCTCCCAAAGTACAAGGCTATGTATAAAGCAGCCTTTAAAAAATATCGCTAATCAATAAAGTAAGCCAGGAGAAATTTCTTGGATACTAAAATAGATAAGGCTAAGAATGCGGCTTATGAGACTTTTCACATTGCAGAGTAGTTTCTTCATCCCACAGTTTGTATCATGGAAATACCGCCCTTACAACAGTTGTGTGACAGGCTGTGTAACTTCTTTGAGCAAAATATCGAAGCCATTCAAACCACTTCTACAAACAGTGAGGTGGATGAGCCTGAGAATAAAGTACGACCACTATTAACCTTTTCAAGCGTTAACAGCACACTTGCCGAATTCAAACCAATTACGCTACAGCAATAAGAACTGGCCATCAAGAGCTGTAAACCTGGACCTCTTTTGACCCATGTCCAGCAATTCTGGGTAAATCTCTTAGCATCATTAATCCTATTTTTAACTCACTTTTTAACTCCTCCCTGACTAGTGCTCAGGTCCCAGGAATATGGAAGCAAGCTATGTTAAAAAAGCCATTGTTGAAAAAATCTTTTGCTGATCTTAAGAACTTAGCCAATTTTTGGCCTATTTCTCTACTCCTGGCCCCTTCAAAAATCATCATACAATTGGTGAGCGTACAAATTGTGGAATATCTAGATCAGTTTATTCTTCTCCACACATTCCAGTCAGACTTCAGACCTGGGCACTGCACTGAGTCAGCCCTTCTGGAAGTTTCGGAATCTATCAAAATAACATTAGACAAGGGTTGGAACGCCTTCCTGATTTTGCTGGATCTGTTGACGACATTCAGCACTGTCGCACATGCTGCTGCTCCAGTGCCTGGCCAAGCTGGGAATTTGCAGCCATGTCTTACAATGGTTCTAAAATTTTCTCTCGAATAGGAAACAGGCAGTCACACTTGGACACTTTGGTTCAGGAGACAGAATGTTTAGATATGCAGTCCCTTAGGGTGCTTCCTTGAGCCCAACATTGTCCAATGTCTAGGTGACTCCTTTGGTCATACTTATTTGATGTTTTGGCATCACAGTCCTTTCTTATGCAGATGACACCAAATTGCTATTATCCATAGATAAAAATTCTCTAGAGTCAGAAGTGAATTTAAAAACCTGTCCCATCAAAGTCATTGCCTGAATGAAAAGCAATCACTTAAAATGCAATACTGATAAATCGGAAATTCGCTGTTCAGTTGAAGAAAAATCTTTTCTGCTGCAGACTGGTGGCCTGATGAACTTGCTAAATCCCATCCCCCCCACCTCTGTGGCAATGAATGTGGGTGTCACATTCAACTCAGACCCTTCCTCAAATCTTGACGGCGGTGGATACCTGTTTCACCTTCATAAAATCATTGAAGAAATGTGGGGATTTTTCGCCTCTGGAAGCTAGGACGACAGTGGTCCTTGCAATGATCACTATTAGGCTGGATTACGACAACAGTCTCTATTTAGGTTACCAAAATACCTAATTAACAAACAGCAAGTAGTGCAAAATGTGTCAGTAAGACTGGTGCTTAAGTTATCATGTAGGGATTCGGTCTCTGACCGCCTGTGACAACTGCACTGGCTGCATGTTCAGAAACTTATTTTGTTTAAATCCTTGGTTATGGCTTCCAGAGCCTTCCATCATACTGGCCCTAAGTTTCTCTCAGTGCTACCCACTATGCCATTCAGATAAACCTAAGATCCACTAATGCCAACTTGCTGCATGTTCCCAAAGTTAGACTGGCTACTAGAGAAAGAAGATCCTTTCCTATCTTAGCTGCCAGAGCCTGGAACTGGATTCCACTCACTTTGAGGTTAGAAGAAAATTAATTTACTTTAGGAAGTTGCTTAATACATTGCTGCTCTTATTTTAGGGAACCTTAAACTCCCCAAGTTCATTATTTTTATTTCTTTCAATGTCATATTACCTTCTTGGTATAATTCTTTATACAATTTTTTGTTATAATGTAAGAAGTTGTTAGGCAGTTTTTTTGATCACCTGTATTCTTCGCTTGTGTGTCTTTTATATCTACCTTGTTCTCTTTGTGTTACTTTCTAATGTGCCATAATACAATTTCTCATTTTTCTCTCCCTTCAATTCTTTTAGACAAAATAAATCATAGTTTTTCAACTATCATTCCGTATAAAAATCTTTCAAGATCTACTTACTGCTGATTCACCAAGCTAAAACTCTTTATAGGTACTAATGTATGTATTATTTATTTTGCATTTGCATACTGTAGCTCCAATAATGCACAGTGCACTGTCATTGTACCATGAGCAGAACATCCCCTGCTCAACTGTTGACACTGAAGACAACGATCTCACTTCTTATCACTGCATAAATGCCTTTAAAACTAGAGTCTTCCTGGCTGATACAACATTATGTTGATGGTAATGATCTACTCCTTCACCTATTTCCATTATAAGTTCTTCAGAAGCAATCAAGGAGTTATCAAAGTGTCACATATACCTTTTGTCAATAATGGGATTCCTATTGAAATCAACAATAATACTGGCTCTTTAATGATCAGAAAGAAGCAGCACAATCAATATCTGACATATTATGGTGTATTGCAGTCACCAGATTGCAAACAATAATCAATGTGCAAGACTGAACTATATTGTTTTAAAAGTATGTCAACCTTATTTGGTGGTGTTTCTGTATACCATTAAACACATAACTCCATATTTTTTAGAGCTCTCCATTTCCCTAGTAATCTTCTCGTAAGTAATTTATTGGAGGTGTCCATCTTGAGGGTAGGGACAAATCACCCCAGCAGTCAGCATGAGAGGATGGCCAACGTAAGTCCCAAATAGTGAGCAACACACTGGTTGTCAAAGAGCCACACATCAATAGTGTTGTTTTTTTTTGACCAATTAATACACTAGCAATTTCAAACCCCCACATGTGTAGGCTATGTAGTGTGTGACTTTTCCTGATGTAGCCATCTGCTACCTGAGAACTGGGCTGAAACAATGGACTCCTGATGAAGTCTGCAAAGGGGGTGTTACCTAGTGAACTTTATGTGTTATAATGTAGTGTTCACCCTGGCAGACTTCAGAACCCCTTTTTCCAGAGATGCTGTAAGAGGTCTCTTTCGAGCCTTCTCTGCCCTTTAGAGGTTTAGACCTCATTGCCTATCTGATCCCTTCCTAAGTGTGGCTTAGGCTGACATATTTCTCTCTGATCCTTAGAAGACTCTTGACCGGCCTTCTGAAATGCTGACACCTTCTGGATTTAATTTTACTTGCTCGACTTTGATTTCCTTTATGGAATTCCCTGATTTTTGAGATTCTTTAGACTTTCAAAACCATCCTCTTTGTCTGGACCTTAATTGCTTTGCTTCTAGATTTACCTTTGTATACACAACAAAACTTGAGACTTTTCTCTGAGCATCAGCTGCTTTTATTAATATTCTGTATTGCAGTGAATGAATTTCTTGTTTGTTTAATTCTGGCGTGCCTAAACTTCCTCAGGAGGTTGGGCTTCCCTGTTGTTATTCTGTACCTTTATAGCATGGTGCTGTGAGCTGTGTATTTAAACTTAATTTTGAATTCATAATAAATCTTCATAACCCAAGCTACCGATTCCTGGTCCTCATTGTGTAGTCAAATGGGTTGCACTGTTAATTGAATTTTGATTGATGCTAATGCTAACTCCCATTACCTCTCAGTCGTATAGATAGGTCTGTCAGAGGACCAATGGTAAGCAAGTGGGCCCAGAAAACGCTGTCTCAATATTGAGCAAACAACTTAAAAAGGGGAAGCAGGACTTCTCCATTCTCAATACCGACAAGATGGTATGAAAAGGAGGATGAAATTTCATTCATAGGCACCCTTGTGAGTGCCACGAGGAGATGATCCTTGGGTGCCATTACTAAGAAATTGAAAAATGTGGAGAGATCAGAAGCAACAGTACAAACTGAATGGAGAGGATTCAAATGAGAGATAAGCAAGCAGAAGGCAGGAGAATTGTGCAGGAGCACTGATGCCTCTTGAGGGGAAATGGTTTGACTTGGAGATTGTGAGAATAGAGACTACCATGTGGGTTTCCCTCAGTGCCTCCTGACCGGTCAATAACAGAGGTGATACAGTAATTGTTTTTCCACAGGATTGTGAGGTTGGCATACTGGTTGACGAGGCATATTGGCTCTCTTCTAGGCCTTCAAGTCATGCACACAAGATGGGTGGTGGGGGGTACTGCGATGGTGGTTTTAGGAGATCTTGGTTTTCAAGACTGCCCTTCAGACAGCAGCTGCGATGAAGCACTCCCTCCAGGTGAAAGGGAAACAGATGCTGCCTTTTCATCACCTTTACCTATTAGAACAAGACAAAATTTCAAGCACTTCATAAGACCTTTACTGAAGTGGATGCTACAGCTTTTCTGAGGAGCCTAGTGACTCTTAAATAACTGCGGTGATGAGCACTGGGTCGGAAAACACCAGGCCTAGTTTTATCATTACCAGATGCTGGGCTGCACTGAGTAAAACCGCCATACAGTGATCAGGGACGCTTTCACAGGCACAGCCCAGTCCCTGCCCTGGCCAGATTTTGGTGTGGAGACAGAAGCTGTAATTGGAGACTCCCATTCAGAGTATCGCCACACCTAAATCTGGCCAACTCATGGGAAGGGCCTTACGATTTGCATGGGGTAATGCTTAAGTTAATTCCCTCAAGAACGTCTCAAAGACCTTCAAAGTAGGAGTGAGTATAGGTTTGATAGAGTAAGTGGGAAGCTTTGAGGATGGTTGATCTGTGTAGACCTGACATCCCCCATGTAAAGTACCAGAACTCTCTTCCCCATTTTGAGTCAATTATATCATGCTGGAGACCATGGGATGGTATAACATGGTGATGCTAGATGAGACAAAGCCAAGCGCAGGAGTGGTTCACTCTGTGAATGTACAGATTAACTCCCAAGCATGTCTTGCCTCATTAAAACAGACTCCTTTCTATGCCTCTGTGCTGCTATTTTCCCCAGAATTCACAGACTTTGGAACATTACCTCCTCATCTGCCTACCTCCTCCTGGTCCTAACAAGGTGAGGCTTGCCTTGAACACATAAGAAAGGTTTGCCTAAGCTAGCAAATAAATGAAACTATTTTTTCTCTTATAAAACTTGCACCTATGTGTGGTTCCTCCTCTTTCTGTCCCTATAAAATGGATTGATACCCCTCCATCTTCATGATACATACCAAAACCTCCCTGTGGTTGGGATCAGGGCAGGAGGGAATCCAGGATTGTGATAAGGAAGACTTGGATTTGGAGTAATGAAAATTACCAGTAAGTAATCAGGCATGTGTATCACTCTCTTAAGTGCATGCATGGGAGAGTGGAACATCTGAGTGTGTTGTAATCTGCAGACCTGCCAATTCACATGGTGCCACGGCGTTACACACGATATCAGCTTCCATCACACAGTCAGACGGTAAGCAGCTTATACCACATGGTGGCAGGGAAACGACCTGAAAACCACTGTAAACAATGGATTTCCAGCTCGTTCTCAGAGGCTTTGAACTGCCTATGTCTTTTAAGGGGTGTGAAAACACCCCAGGACATCACTTCAGTCCCTGTTTGGGGACAGGGTGAGGGCAAAAGTGCCTCTTAGGTACTTCACCACACAAGACCCCCCTCAGCCCTGCCCACTACACATACGATTTATGTTTTCATTGGGAGGTCTGAATCTCTGGTGCTTCTACTTGTGCCTCTGTTTATGGGAATGCTGTTCTCTCTTCTCCTCCAAATTAAGTATGCATAATGTGATTTTTCATCTAAATGTTATGAGGTGGAACCTTAGCGGAAGAACCTGTTTTCACAATTAGGATTTTATAGAATATCTCTGTCTTGTAATATATCCGAAATCTGTAGAAGGCAAGTGTGACTTTTTCCTGAGAAGCAGTTTTGATTGTGCACTTGTGAAAACACTCAAGTAAAAAGTGCTTTGGAGGTTGTCGCCCAGCACTTCAAGCACAGATTCATTTTCATTGGTGATTAATTGGTACAATCTCATTGTAGTATTTAATCTTTAAAAATATGTTTAAACAAAATGAAATCAAATATGTATTTATATCATTGAAAGGTCAGCGCTTAATTAGTTCACTTCATGGTGTTTCTGTTTTTTCGCAAACAGGCTGTAGCTTTAGTGAGCACACTAGCCTCAGTGTGCAACACTGTATGGACATTAGCGCTGCACCAGACCTTCCTGCTTCTCCTGGTCATCGGCAAATGGTTCTTGCCCACTGACGCTGGCACCACCCGTGAGCAGCTGTCCCAGCTTCTATTGCTGTTCGTGGGGACTGCAGCGGATATTCTTGAATTCTGCAGTGAGACTCTTGAACTAGCAGATGTAAGGTAAGTTATACCTCAGCATACATGTAAAAACATGCAGGCCCGCAGACTGGTCTCTGAGGGATGCTCTTAATCACAATGTGCTAGAATACAGCTGAGTTGCTGATTTATAACACACAGTTTAACTAAAAATGTTTTTACTAGAGTTTAGCAGTGGCGGCTAGTCCGTTAAGGAGGAGGAGCATCACCCCGCTGCCTTGAAGCAGCAAAACAAAGAAAAACATTTAATGATAATAACGTAACGTTATTATCGTTGTATTTTGTCCTCCTGCTGCGGCAGTTTGCGTGAGGGGGTGGGCGGGGCTGCAGAGCAGGGGAGGAGTGGTAGAACACTCCTAATTGCGCCATGACTGTTTGACTGGCCCTCTCGGGCTGCCCAAAACAGTCTTGCGCACTTTCCCTGTTCTCCATGCAGGCTGCATTACAGCCTGCATGGAGAACATGCCCATCCCTCCATCCCCTGGCTGAGCGCTGAGTCACGACGCTCAGACCAATCACTATGCTGCATTGCAGTTTTGTGATTGGCTGCAGGGAGTGTGGGAGCCCTGGTGCTTCCTGCTTCCTGTTTCTCCCGAGAAGCCAGGAAGAGGACGCAGGAGAGGCTGTGGCCGGGAGGTAAGTGTTTTTTTTTGTCGATCTGCCACCCGCCCCTTCACCCCCGACCCTCCCCACTGCTACTTCCAGGTAGCAGCTGTGACTGGGGTTTATGGCACTCAGTGAAAGGTACACTCCCTGAGCACAAAGTAACCTTAAGAACTCAGTACTTTAACATTCCATGTTAGATTATTTTAAAATCTTTAATGACAACACGCCTTAAAAAGTTATAATAAAGATCCTCCCATAATATTTGCTGACACCTGTACTTTTGGGTACTCTCATGTGAGAGTACTCTGCCAACCACTACCACAAATAAATGACTTAACATTGACAGTTTCAATGGCACATTTGCCCATCACCTGTAAAATAATATGAAAGTAGAGGACTTCAGCCTTGAAGGCAAAAACATTATGGAATCGCAGTGAGTGTTAACGCTGATGGGCACGTAAGGTAAACCACAGGTATTGAAAAGCAGACTACTTGTGTTACAAGCGGCGATATGTGCATGCAAATGCTACGCCAAACTGAGACTTTATTGGTGCTCTGAACTGCATAATTTTAATATTTCAGATAGACTCGGTCCTGCCTAATGATACTACATAAATAGGCACACACAAGAGAAAGTTCAATAGAAATCAGGGGCAATAGTACTAAGAAACAAAATTTACTGTAGACTCATTTTAACAGTAATATTTCTGAATAAGAGGGTGCATAAGCTATAGCTATTTAAACCTGAATACAATCATGTGGACACTTTTCAAAGCACTAACCAAAGTTAGAGAGTACTTAATACATATATTGTCACATATAGAAATGTACTCACTATTGAAGTGTTTAAAACAGTGTTCACACGGTGCAGGTAAATGAGTGAGTGAAAAGTGCGTAACCATAAAAAGCCACATGGCTTAACTCCAGAGGATATTTTACAAAATCAAAAAGTCTATGTGTAGTCTATTGTTGATGGCATTTCGACCTTTAGGGTTAATGTGAGGTCATCATCAGAACAAGGAATTATTATAAAGCACTTGGTCTAAAAAATAAATAATAAATAATATTAATAAAGGGCTCATTAACATAATAACAAATAGGTTGGTTAAAACAAGATTGAACTGGATCGGGAATAGGTCAGAATAGAAAAACCTTACAAGGGCCACAGATCCTGGGGAAATGAGCAGTAGCGGCAGGATGGCTAAATAAGGTACCTGCAAGGCATTCAGTGAGTAATAGGACCAACTGCAATGGGCAGAAAACTGAAGTGAAGGTTGGAGAATGAGTGAAAACTTTACTGATGAGTGAATCAATCTAGGATTGGGTGGTAAGGGATCTGTATAATAAATAATAACAAATTGTCAGATGACTGAGTGAGAGAAAACACTGGTTACACACATTTGCAGAGATAGAAGCTTCCATAAAAGGATATAATGGGGGATTAGCAGTTGGCCAAGTAGAAAAATGAGGAAGAAGAGGTCAAAACACTAACAACAATGACTATACATAGACTCATTGACCCTTATTTGTAAATTATCCTCAGGAGTCAAGGGCTATGTGTCTTTTTATGCATATACACGTCACTCACCCACTTTTTCTGCGCTGTGTGATCACTGTTTTGAGCACTTCAATATATATTTCTATATGTGACAAAATTGTATTAAGTACTCTTTTATTTGGTTATTTTTTGGAAAATTGTCTAAATGTTTGTATTCATATGTGGATGGATTATACACCCTCTTATTCAGAAATGTTGCTGTAAAAACGATTCTACATTGAACTACTGTCTCTTAATACTAGTGGTGCCACAAGCCCCAGACTTGTAGGTGCACATGCATACCTCCTTTCATATCAGCCTTGAGCAAGGCCAGTTGCTATACTTCACCTCATTCTCTAGGATGTTTTTAATTCCCCAAGAAATCCATGGGCTTAGTGGCTATTAAATATCAGTGGCATTGACAGAAGGGGACAAGGTGTGGCTAATGGCCAAGCTGTACTTTTTTGGCCCCCTTGGGTCCCACCAGCTGGCAGCCAACCCAGTGACAAAAAAAACTGACACAATTGTGGGAATGGTGCACCGGGGTGACTTGCAGGTTACAGGCCTGAAATTGGACCATAAAACTGTGATGCAGACACACTAAATACTGGGTATCGCTGAGGGACCACGAGCGATCACCCAGCCTTTATTTATACCATCTGGCCGTGCCATGCCCTCTAGCTGAATGTTTGCTACAGTATATCGTAGAGATCAGATGGCACACTACAACCGCTATGCCGCCTGGGCTGTGATGTGTGCCAGACATCAAACGGCAGAATCGACCCATGTTGCACAGTGTTGGTTACCCCCTACCAACTGCTGTAACCCGCTCTGTGAAAGTGAAACAAACATACCAACCTGTCACACCCATAGCAGCTGAATGCCGCTGGGCATGAATCATGCAGAGGCTGGCCTGGAATTCTGGGAAGTGGCTTCCCAGGATTCCTGTCACTTGGTGTGGGCAGCTTTGGCCAGTGTGCGCTGTTGCTTGCCCTGTCTACCCACCAGCAGCAAGGCTCTCAGCACTAACAGACCAGTGCTGATGAGTGGGTGGTTCAAGGCAGGCTGACATTCTCTTGATCTTCTCCGAGGCCCCGCCTCTGCATCTGCAGATAAACAGTAGCACAGCAGCGTAGGCTGCCAGTGACACCAGAAGAGGATAGGAGATCCTTCTTCATCCGACCATTGATTCCTTATTGCTCTATGTGCAGGCACTTCTGCTGCTGCAAAGACAAGGATAGAGCAGAGCAGCAGCCTAGCAACAGGGAGCTTGAGGCCACTAGTAGGGGAGAATCTCTCTCAGTTGTGAGCCACAGCGCTGCGATGTGAAGGGAAGGCAGCAAAGAATGTGCAGCTGGAAGCAGGGAGCATTCCCAAGGTAAATGAATAAATACATGACTGCCAAGTGTTCAGAATGCTCATGTGTAACGTTTACATTTTTCTTAATGGTGTGCTTTGGTGTGACATTTCAGTGCCATATGTGTGACACTTATGTTCATGTAATCATTAAACAAAATTATCCACATTATCTGTGCAATGTAATGGATTAGCAAAAACATTAGGCAGCTGCATTGAATCTGAATGGCCTCTTCCTCTAAATCATTGTATTACTTTGATAAAATTGATGTTTTCTTTATAGAAGGATGTAAGTACCACGACCTATCAGGACATCGATAAATCACTTGTTCTGCAGGGAGTTGGACCTCCCATGAAGGGTTGCCTATGCAGCAGCACTGCTTCCTGATAATGTAGACAGGCTGCTGAACAGCATAGCTGGCAACTCATCTTCATTGATGACACCCACAGCCAGTACTGGCCTTTTTAGCCAACAGCAGGTTGCATTGTAGTTTACCCTTTAACATTAAAAGAATAGGCTTTTAACTAACTAGACAGGCATCACAAGTACCACATGTGTATTAGTCTAACCTGGAAGTTCTATAAGTAATCATTCTAAGGTTGGCCACAAAGAAAAGCTCTAATTTTGTGAATTACATTTATAGCTATTGTTATTTTTACCCATGTTGATCTTTTGTAAGGATGATATTTATGTATTGGCACTGGATAAAGTGACTTTTTTTTATATATTGGAAGAATTTTACTGAAGTACATTTTGAATGTTGCAGATGCATCAGCACAGAAGGTCCTTAAACTGTATGATGCATATACTTGGGTTGCTGCCTGGAACTTTATTCTTTGCAAGTGCCTACTTTTTTGAGTGAAATCACTGCATTGGTCAATGCTTCATGTTTTTCTTTGATTCTGGGCTGGTACTTTAGAGGTGGGCAAGCCAGCAAATTAATAAGGAGAGCTAGCTAAGGATGATTTGAGATGTCGTCAGTGATGCCATAAATAATGTAATTTAACATGTCGTGAATGATGCAATATGTGAGGTCTAAAGCAGTGCATGGCGAGGCACAAATAATACTTACTTCAGTGAACTATAACTGGTGAAAATAGTTTGTCATTTGAAGAATCTTCACAGAAATTTTCAAAGCAAGAGTTCACCGTCCTCAGCTCCTTCTTCATTGAAATTTTCTGTGTGATACATCAAGAGGGTGCCAAAAAAAAAGAGGGGTCCCAAACGGCAATTTCCCCATACAAGTTCCATAGGGAATTTTAGACACCACTACAGCCAAAATGGCTGAATGAAATTACACCAGATTTGGCAGAAAGTTAGATCTTTACCCAGAAAGCATGCTTTTTGTGATTTGGTGTAAATCTGTTCAGCAGTTTTTGAGAAATTAAGATTTAAAATCTATAGATACCTTGACCCATTCCAGGAATCGAGGATTTGGTCCCCAGGCAGGGTAGGGTTACCCTGACCACCTGGCCCTTGTGCAGTGCCCCCCCGCCCCCCATTCCCCCGGGCCCAAATTTTTAAAAAAAAGTTTTAGTGTTGCCACAATCCCACTGGACTCCAGTGGGACCCCTGACGGATGCGTAACATGAATTACAAAAAAAAGCTTTCCAGAAAAGAGCTGAGATGGATGAGGTTTTTGTGGGAAAGTTTAGTGAAGATTCATCTAACGGAGCAAAAGCTATTAGCAAAATAAAAAAATCTCTTCCTATGGATATTAACTGAAAAAAATAAATGGTAAAGTGACGTTATAGTTTGATGTTGAATTGAGATAAAAACAAATGTCTAAGGACAAAAACAAAATGCTGAAAATCACAAGTAATCATTTACTGAGCTAACTATAACTTGTGCCTCAGCGATGCACTGTTTAAGACCTCACATATTACATTGTTCATGGCATCATTAATATAGATAGATAGATAGATAGATAGATAGATAGATAGATAGATAGATAGATAATGTATATACATATGTATATTTATATGTGTAAATATATATATATATATATATGTAAATATATATATATATATTTATATTTAAAAATACATGTGCTCTGTCTTGACATTTGCCAATTGTAGATTGCCCCACCAGTTCTATCTGTGTTTCCCTTGTGGCCCCCTTAAAATCACTTCTAGAGACACCACTGGTGAAGATAAAAATGACTTCATCTAAGTCAAAAAATGCACACACAAAATCCATGTTCATGTTTTTCCACTATTATGCTGTAAAGTCCCGTAGCAGCTTTGGAAAAAAATCTAAAATTATTTTCAGAAGCACTGGAACAGCTTCAGACTGATGTGGACAGTTATTAATATTCAGAGTAACATTTGGACTAACTGCTAAAGCTTGCTTTGTAAATTATGTATGAGAGCATTGCGAAAAGACATGAAACCAGAACTGCAGTGCTTTCAGGTTTTTAAATCAGCATTTGTTTTTGGATGTCTCATATGTCTAAGAGAAAGACACTGCAATCTGAAGCCACAAAGAATTGTGTAGATCTGCAGACCAAGGATGACATAGGTACAACACAGGGTCAGTGCTTGTGATACAAGTTAAACATACACAACAGTGCTTTCCCTCAGCTCTGGGAAGACTGTAAAACATATTAGGTCTCAGCTCAGCTAACATATTTTATAATAGCCTGATTCACTAAGATACTTTCAATGAGTAGGTGTGACTTACACCCAGAAATATTGAAGTATGCAATACGTAAGTCTGGAATAACTCACGCTTAAAGAAAAAAGACTTTTGAATCAGACCTTTGACTACTCATATGTGACTGCCAAAAAGTGTAAATACCCTTTAGGAATGGCACCAAACAAAATGTAAAGTTAAGTATCACAACTTCGTCTACAACTTCCTGTAATAGGATTCAGAGAGGTGCACCTTCCCCTGAAAAATCTTTGAAATATTGGGCAAAAACCCATAGGTTCTCGACAGGCACTCATAATAGGTAACAATACTTTCAAAGTGTGCTAAGGTACCCTGACCATGCCCAGGAATGTTGGCTTTTCGCACACCCCACAGAAAGTCGGAGAAAATGGTGGTGAAACAGTACGTCTTTCAGCAAAATCTACTACAAAGGAGGACAAAATGTGTATGCAAAAAAACAAGCTCGGAAATATCATTTCCGTACAGTAATTTTATTAATCGAGTTGGTTTTGTCTCCCGATTTTGATTTTTCCTGTTCAAAATAGGGAATACCATTTAATTTTGTTCACACTGACCTGTAAAACCACAAAGTTTTCACCGTACAAATTCCTCCTAGTTACATGTGAATGGATTTGCTTGGGGGGGGGGGGAAAGATACCTGGGGTATCACACAGTGCACCAGCACAAGGAGGGAGCAGTATGCACCATATCTTAGTAGATATGGCACGTATCTGCTTTCTCCAGTTCACGCAAAGCAGCACATTAAGTCACCTTGCTGAGAAACTTAAGTAAATCTTGGCCCATGAATTTGTGTAGTGGTGGACTGAGAGCTAAAAGCATCAATGAAAATGTGCTTAACCAAGCTCCACAGTTTACCAACTGAGGGCCTGATTTGCAAAGGTAAATTGACACTTTTGTGTAAGTTTACAATGTTTGCTATTCACAAAGGTATTTTACTAGGAGTATCTTTACGACTGCAGAGTCTACCCACATAAAAAGATAGATAGTAACGTCCTATCTTTTTATGTGCTGAGACTCTGCAGTCGTGAAGATACTACTAGTAAAGTAACTTTGTGAATAGCAAACAATGAAAAACTTGAACAAATTTGAACAAAAGTGTAAGTTTACCTTTGTGAATCAGGCCCTGATTGTAGCAAGTGAATCCTACTGTTTCGAGAAGCATGTGGAGGACAAATTATATATGTGTCTATGTTCCCTCTTGACTGTTTTCCAGGCTGGATAGCTGATAATTCCTCCACCTATTCACCCCTAAAAGCAGCCTCTGGTTCTCAGTCTTCCAGGGGTGTTTCCTCTGTCCCACGTGTGTTCAGTCATGGATCTAAGTGCAATGTGCACCCATTTAGTAATCTGAAATTGGAAAGAACTCACATGTTGCTGATTTTAGATTAACTGTGCAGTAGAAAAAGTCTAAACCCACAGATTAAAGAAAGGTCTATCTTTTTTCATAGCAGCTTTCTTCAATTCTACAATTAATTTCTATACCTTTTCCTTCGTACTTCTTTCAAGTAGATTCTGAATGTGTTATAAAAGATCAGCATGGACAAAAATATTACCTAATTCACATTTTCCTACCAGAGCTAGACAACTATTACAGGCTTATTCACCAGTCCTAGCTAACAGGTTACCAATACTATACAGGCTAGCATAAAGGCTACACAAATTTTACAGGCTAGGCTCTCATACAGCAGTAGTGAATACCAATCAAATATGAGTTATAAATCTAAAGTATTTGGAAGTACAGTCATTTTGTTCCAAAACATCAGATTTTCACTGCATGAAAATGCATGTTTTGCTATGGAAGACAAGGATTTCATTTTGAAAAAATACATCCAGTTCCTCAAAACAAATGATTTTACCTCAAATCTAAGCTTTCATTTTTACTAAATAAATGTTTTGGCCAACCTCAGGTACTCACATAAATAACTGCTGCAAATAGGTGTATTCTGGCTGGCATGCCCATATAATATAATTCAATGCGATGGATGGCAATATTCTGCCAGCTATTACCACATTATGCCAAAGCCAGCTTTAGACCAGGTATGGGCACTATCATGCTATGGATGCACACAATAAGTGAAAACTGAAATGTTTGAAAGAAAGGAGATTTGCTGAATGAAGATTGAAAATAAAAAGAAGCAAGGTTAACATCTACCATAATTCAAAGTGGCCGTAATGAAGGCAGCCATACAGAAGGCACACACCTGTGAAAGGTTCTTTGCTGCTTTGTGTGAACGTGTTGGACCTGGCCCTTTTTGCAGGGCTATCCCCAAACATTTTGCCTTCCTTCTGTATTTTTTTCTGACATGTTTTTGTTGGCTTTAGGACTCAGGGCACTTTGCTGCTTCAATTGAGTGCTAAATTGCATGTGCTTTCTCTCCTCTAAACATGGTATGATTGGCTTGCACCTGTTTGGCATATTTAATTTCCCTGTAAGCCCCTTGTACAGTGTATCCCATATAGCTAGGGCCTGTAAATTAAATGCTACTAATGGGCCTGCAGTGCTGCTTGCGCCACCCACAGAAATAGCCTTTCAAACCTGTCTCAGGCCTCTGCCACTGCAGGGCCGGCGTGCGCAGTTTACTGCCACAGTGATTTGGCATGTAAAGTTACTTGCCAAGCATGAAACTCCCCTTTTACTGCACAAAGGGTATCCCTAAGGTAGGCCCTAGGGCAGGGTTCTGCTGTGTAGGTAAAAGGTAGGACCTGTGCCTTTATTGCGTGGCATGTCCTGATAGTGACAGCCTATTTGATTTCTCACTACTGTGAGTGCTGCTCCTCTCATAGGTTTGCATTTGGAATTCCCTGATATGTTTTTCAGTGGTAATTTATGACCTGAAAGGAGTAGTGTTGCAATGCTTGGAATGTTTTGAATAGTGGTGATCAATCCTGCTTTATGGTGTTAGTGGATTTTTCAGTACTATGGTAGAAATTCACTTTTAGAAAGTGGGCATTTCAATGTGCTTATGACTCTTGTGTTTTGCATTCTGACTCCAATCCATGTCTAGAGTAGAGTGACAGCTGGGCTGTGTGCATACTTTCCAGACAGCCATCACACAGGAAGAGTTGGGTGTAACAGGTTTTCAACTGCATTCATCTGCATACTGAATGGTCTTCCTGGGCTGGAAGAGAGGGAGGTGGGGCGCACTTACATTTGTATAGGCTGGGCCCTGTCCTCACAAAAGGTGCTCATTTACCCCCTACTGATGTCTGGAGCGAGAGCTGGGATTGAATGGGGCGTTGTGCACTTCTAAGATTTCTTTTGAAGTTGCCTCCACATCAAAGACATTTTGAGTATAAGTACAGGGGCGATGACCCCATATTTTTAGAAACTGCATGGACTCTACATGCTGCACCTTGCCTGGGGAGTGTTGTGCTGCCAGGAAGAACCTCCATTGGACTTACGTGCTTGTTGTGCTGACCTCTGGCCTGCTGGAATAAAAGAAGGACTGGCACTTTGCTCAAGCACTCTGATATGCTGGCCTGCTTCTTGTTCCCTGCTCTCATGCTCCCCAGTTGTCTCCAGGGGCTTGTGGGCTTGCCCCCCATCCGGCTGTTCTTGTGAGGAATTTCAGGGTTTCAGGGAGATTCCCTTAAACTTTCCAGGGTGTGGCTGGGACTTCATGCACTTAGCACATGGTGAGCACTGCATTCCCCCTAAGGACCGGTGTGTTCCATGTGCCGTGTGCTGCAGCCGAGAACTGGTGCCACAGCGAGAGGGAAGTGGTTGAGTGCTCATGTGTCTAGCGCATGCTCTTTATCTCCCCGAGAGCAGCATCGAAGTTGTGAGTGCCGTGCGAGGCACCCATGTCTCATCAACATATTGTTGCTTGGGGACGGAAGCTGCCACCTTCAACCTCCAGGCACTGAGGGGTCGCAAAGGAGGCATTGTCGCACCACACTCCTTCTCAGGCAGCCACGCTGAGGAGAGGCCTGTTGCCTGTGATATCAGTACTGCCACCCGTAGGGAGGAAACCAGCATTGTGCTTACACGGAAGCCGCCCCACACTCCTCATCACAGCCCATTGTTTTGAGTGGCTCCACTTGGTCTCAGTGGTAACAGCAGTGGTCTGAGAGGCCCCGGAGGGTCCTAGATGCTCTGCCACCGCAGTTGGGAAATTCTAACGGGCTACGTTGAGTCGACAGCTGCTGCGTGTAATAGCGACCAGCTGCCTTGTTTGTGCCCACGTAGGAAGACCCAGGGAGGTCTACCCGCAGAATTCGGGCATGCGTGTGCCCCTGTGATCCTGCACACCTGGGGGGCACCTTTTCTTTTCCGTAGAAGTTTGTAGTGCAGGGCGGAACCTCGATGGAGGGCCCTATGTTGTAGAGCAAGGAGCCGGTCGCCATTGCTATTTAATTTCTTACAGGAGTGCAGGTGCTCCGGAGTTCAGGTTTGGGTGGCACACCTTCTGTTTATTCTGTTTATTCTGAGGGAGCCTGCACAATGGAAAATGTATCAAACTGATCTGGTTTTCGACACAGGACTACACGTGATATATTTGGAAACACATGCACTGTGATGTTTGACTATGGCATAAATGGCAATTTTTATGCCCTGCTTTTAAAGTATATGTCATTTTTACTCTGCCTTGTCAGGATAATGGGTATTATTTCAGGATTCACATTTGTTTGTGCAGTGATGGTGTTTTCATGATGTGTGCAACATATGAGTTGTTATCTAATTGCACTAACTGTGATGTTATGATAATTGCCTAGTTGGCAAAGTGATTATGGGTCATGTGGTTTTGGTTTATGTTTATACACAATACAGAAACATATTTTATATATTACTGTGTGAAGCCTCTTTTTTGGTGTATTTATTATGTCACTAGTGTGTGTGTGTGTTGCGCAAACGCTTCACACATTGCCTCTGGGATAAGCCTGACTTTTCTTGCCAAGCTACCAAGGGGGTGAGCAGGGGTTACCTTGGGTGTGTAACTCCCTTCCCCTGACTAGAGTGGTGGGCTTTGCCTGGCTTAGGTGCATACCCTAGCCAACCAGAAAACCCATTTCTAACAGAACGCTACCACGATCGGTTTTTCTAAGCTTTAAGTCGTAGGGACCAGTGTTCTGCAAGGGGGGTTAGCTCAATTTCAGGAAGAGGCATCTAGAAATGTTATACATTTGAATTCTTCTGGAGCATCCAAAGTCAACACATCCTAATAAGGTTGAAGTCCTTTGAACAGCTTCAATGGAAGGGAAACATCATGATGTCAGGAAAGTACCATAGTAAAAATACAACAGAAATGAGATTCCCTCATGCTAACGTGGTCAGTGTTTCACTGTTATTAGAATGTTGGCACTGGACTGTGGCATTCAGGTTAATAGAATTATATTAAGTTGAGTTGATAAGTTCATTACCACCCATATTCTAAATAATGTTTCATGTATGTTTTTACCTTTAGAAAGGAAGCAGTTCTTGTGTATTCCATTCTATCAGTATGGACCTGGAGTATGTTGCAGTTTCTCTTGGATGTTACTGGTGAGTATCTGAATCATGGATTTTGACGCTGGATGAGTCTGCAGAACCCTATTTATCTTTATTCTTGCTATCTTTTCTTTCATGGATATATAAAACCAAAACATTTTTCTAAAGGTAGCTTGAACTTCACTTGCCAAAATTGTAATGTACATTCGTTTGTGAAAAGAACCAGTTGAGATCTTTCGGCCAGTGTTAAGAAGAAAACTAATAACTATTTGGAAAATTTGATCAGCATGAAATTCAAAGAGGTTGCAGACACAATGGTTTTTTAAGATTTGGGCCAGGTTACGTTAATCGTAGTAGTATTGCAGGGCAATTGTTGTCAAACATTCCCACACAGCATTGCCAAACCAGTGACTACCCCCCTTGATTTAGAGTCAGGAGATGTGCTATATTTACTCCGGCTGACCCTCCACTGGAGTTAAACTTTGATCTAACAGCCCATCTGACAGTGGGGTGTAAGGTCAAAGTACCAGTCATCCTGTCCTATTTAGGGCGGGACAACTGCCACTTATTTTCTCAATGTGGGACAGCCATGCCTGTCATGGCAGCCCTGGGAAGGAAGAACACACAATGGCCCCCCATGCACAGGAAAAAACTCCCAGCGTGTCAGGGACTTTGTGTTTTTGTTTCCAAGAAACAAACTCCCAGTTTAAGAGTTGGCTTCTTAAAAACAAGAAAATAAATGCTAAAGTTGGCCGACTGGACTCCACCAGGGTTACAGAGGTCATAGGATGCGACATGGCGGTCTAACAAGCCATCTGCCAGTGTCTAACTTCCCTCCATAGCCTTGTCTTACTTTGTAAGAACATTGCAAACATGTGAATTTCTTTTCTACTAGGGTTTATGTTCTTATGCCTTCATCACCATTAATTCTACAAAACTAATATGATCACAGGTTAAGGATGCCACTTTTAGTTTATAGAGTATGGAATATAGGTAGATATTGTCATTTCTGTCTTTTCTCTCTTTAGTTACAAAGAACAGTTGCTAATCGCCTACTCCCTGAGTCATGTATTTTCACATGTTTAACAGCATACATGTCACTGGTGACAAATATGTTACAGGGCACCCAGTGAGTTTTTAGAAAGTCTCAGGCTTAGGCTAAAACTGTTGGGGGATTATGCTTATGTTGATGGATCCCTAAAAGATATGTGATGTAAAAACCAAACAAAAAAATAAGAAAAAGAAAAAAAATCACAATTTATTATGTTATCAAATGAGAAAAGGACTAACCTTTCAATACAAGCAAACCATGACATGAATCTAACAAAAATACAAAAGGTATTCAATGAAAGCTTTGCTTGAAAGTTTTGTTTTCTCAGTTGCAGGCATGAACCTGTAAATATACATTAGTGAGTCAATTGCCAGAAGTCACATTATGGTTCATATATCATCGTGATATAGGAGCTATAATGTTCATAGTACTTAGCAAATAGAAGTTCCCAAATGATTTGCAGAACTTTCAAATATTGATTCTACACACTACTCATTAAATACTGAGGAACTGGATTTATTGAAACGATAGCTAAAAATATAAAATAATTGATATGATTTGTGCAATCAAAGTAGAATGCTGAGAATTGTTTGCCTAGTATTTATGCTTTATGGAGATAGTCAAAACGACAAGATTGTATTATATTTATAATTTAAAAAATCTTGGAGGGGATTTTGTTTGTCATAAAGTGAGAGCACATAAAGTGGCCAAAGAGCAGACTGATTAAGTTAATTGGTGTGTGTTCTAATGCGAAGGTTACCTGCATGGTTCGGTAGAGCATGCACCCTTGGCTTAGAGTTCTGTCTTTACCGTGAGTCTATGTAGGTTTTTGGTTTTTCACCACAGCATATACAGGCTTGATATGAGCTCACTGATGGCATAATGCGTAATGGCTTGAGACACAAAGTGGTTTCTGTAGTTCAGAGGGTCACCAAAAGAGCACCCCTAATGTTGGCATTGCCCCAGGATGAAAAATGCTGGCAGTAGTAGGAGCAGTTTGATTAACATATAATTGTGGGCCTTATCCCCCTTTCCTTCATTGGTAGAGTGCTTCCAGCCCTCTTATGATAAATTCCTCTGCCAGTTTGCTTCTCACCCAAGTCTTTGGTCCCTTCGTGTGGGGCGTTGATGGTGAATGTGTGTGTATTTTGCATGCTGTAGGACGAGCATGGAGTGGATGCATTTGCTTGACTGTATGAAGATAGGGATCTATTTAGAGACACCTATGTGACTGAAAAAATGGAGGACAGAGAAGAGGTTTCAAGGCAGGGATGTGAACTGGAGAAAGCCCCCACAACATTCCCGAGGTACCTTTGAAATGGACCAGGCTGATCTGTAATGGTCTATTAATGTGCACGACTGTCCCAGAATCTTGCTCCTTCCCCTCTTTTCCAGAGGTGTGGTGCAGAAAGCTTTAACTAGTGGCCAGGTGAGGAAGGAACCTATCTCCTTCTGTGCATTTATTCTTTATCTCCAGCTAGGGTCAACCCTGCTCCACTCAGCTTTCCTGTCAAATGCAAAGCTCATAAGTACACTGTTCTAGCATGCTACCCATGGACAAATACTAGGTAAAACTCTCATGTCATTGTTTCAGGGATTTCTCACTGAATGATGTCTGACCAGCACACATATTTATGAGTTTCATTGTTAGTGTCTTATCAGGAACCGACCTAAAATCCAACTCGAATCCTGGTAGAAGCCTGTTTTGAATTGTAGCTTTTGTTGGACCTGCATGACTTTCCTGGTGGCTGCAAGAATACACCAAAGCCAGCCTGTTGCCCCAGAAACTGGAGGATAGTAACCAGCATCACTTTCAACACCACAGAGCCATCCTTGTCCTCGACCTCCTAGTTAGGCTGCTGAATGCAGAAACTCGTAGCCCCTGCACATTCTAAGCGGTAGAGACAGCTGGAGTATAGGAAACTGCAAAAAAGGGGCTGGCTCAGTAGCCCTAATTATTACCTTCGGAATGAACATTTTCACAAATGCCAAAGATACTCAAATTATTTTTCACCTGGATGGCAGAAAACAATTTGGGCTTCCTTGCAACATCATATTTATCCACAATAATCTATGGATACTGATGGTCCACAAATTATTGTTATCGAAAGAGATATATATCTGGATAATGGCTTTTTTGTCAAGTCTTTTTTTAAGTATAATTAAAGAAGACAAAGACACACCACAGTACAAGGCATATACCAGGCACATGCTGGTAGTGGGCTGCACAGTGTTATACAGGGGAATCGGAGAGAGCAACTGGCAAGCGCTGCACTATTTTTAGCATCATAAGGGCTGGGCCTAAAGACATGAGCAATTTAGGAAATAGTATCTGGCAATAAGAGCAGACAAACACTTCGCTCAACTTAACATAGTAACTAAACATGGAGAGGGAAGGGGAGAGGAGTCTGGAGTGCGGTAAGGTAGACCCAGGCGGGCTACCCGGAGGAGGGGGGGGGGTGGAGCAACGAAGACAAAGGAAGTGAGAAAGAAAAAAGAGAGCTGAACAAGAAAAAAGAGGATGGTGGGGGGAAGGAAGAAACAGAAGTGGGGGGGAGGGAGAGAGCGGAGGAAGGGAGGAGTGGGGAGCAGGGCTTCCCTGGGAGGGTATGTCAGGGCTAGGGGGAGAATAGCGCGTCTCTCATCTGGTGTGATTAGGCACTTCACAATAAGGTTTCAGTTCCACAGGTCATGAGGGCATCTTCAAAGAGCTAAAGGAAGCGGTGGACAATGGCTTTCAACCAAGAATTGGCCTGTGCCCCAACATAATCTTTTGAGTTGTAAATGTTGAAGTGCTCATTGACATAGAACTATCATCAATTGGTGAAAATTAGCCCATTTAAAATTTATGCAAAGCATCCAGAAAGTCATACAGACAAAGCACTTTTGGGATTAGCATGATTGTTATTACACACTGTATTTTACTTACTTGGGATGCAGAACTGTCCACCTGAAGTTTCCATCTCCACACCAATCAAATAACAGATTGAACTGCAAATTACAAGCTCTTTATTGGCCGACTGGGTGAGCTGCAATTTATCCTATCAAAGTGGTACAGGGAGGCAGATATGGAATATAAAAAGTAAAAATTGATTTGCCCTACTTTCCAATATGCTTCTTTCCATTTTATTTTCACATAAAAAATCCGGTAAAATGTGTTGAAACCTGAGATGTTTTAATTTAAATGCAAGGTATTCTGTATTACAGGTTGATTTTCCTTAATTTTCTGTAAGTGCCAAACTATCACCTCTAACAGTAGGAATGACATGCATTAATCTGGACTCCTGAATTTCAGATTAAGCCAGGAGTACTACTAGATGGACTATACTAAACTTTCTGTGACTGAGATATCTGAATTATGTAAATTCAGAACACTACCAATATGCAATGCTCCTTTTTCTTTATAAAGCTGGTTTGGTGAGGAGCAAGTTTGGCATACCTCTGATTTTGACACTGTAGATAATTGAGGGCCTCAGGTACTCTTAGTCAATCAACAAAAAGTGGTTGCATGTTGCACACTGACTTTTGCGCATGAAATAGTATTTTGCAAACCAATTTAAGTACAAATGGTTCAGTTAACAAAATACTGATTCACAGGAAGTCGAAAAATGAGCTGCCTCACTTCAATCATTAGGCACATCCCAATGTACGACCCCCTGCGATTGACCACAATCACAGGGTTGGTGGCCTGCACAGGTCATCAGACCACCATGTCTGTGATTGTGTTTAAAGAAAACCTTTTTTTAATACAACCCATTTTCCTTAAAGAAACATGACTGTGTTTAAAAAATTGATCCGGTGGAAAAGTAACACCTCTTCCTAAAACTTTTCTCAAATTTCACAAAGCGTGAGATATTCAGAGGGGATCCCATTTGGAAATCAGAAACCAACCTCTTTGAGGTGTTGGTATTTGATCAATCGTTTGCCACCGCAATTGAGGTTACAAACCATTGATACATTCCTCTCTGTCTACTAAATAGGGGAGAGGCGCCACTTTCAAGGCTGTGATTCAGACAGAGTCGCAGCAGCCCTTTTACTCGTCAAAAATATTTTTTTAATTCGTAAAAGGGCTTTTTTAAATGAAGAAAAGCCCCTTTGAGCCGCAAACCCAGAGATTTTGCAAATCACTGGCTTTGGGATCACAAAATGATTTTGCACTTGAGGCACCAAATGTTCTATTATTTACAACTGGGAAGCTGATGTACCTTTTTGTGATACGCACAAGACATGATCAACTCTCTTATGTAAAGTGTAGTCTATGCTTTCATCTAATATATTCCATTTAATACGTTTTAAATTTTTGTTCTTATCTTCTTATTTTACATTGTGTTCATTTATCGTTTAAGTAGTCACAAAGGTTTGTTTTGTTTGTTTGAAGTATTTACTGAGACAATTTTTTTTTACAAGCAGCATTAATGAGAACAAGGAGTGAATACATTATGTACTTATTTACGTCTATTAGTATGAAACTACATGTATCGACATGTTTCCAAATGGCGGTGCAATTATGAATTTGAAAGAGGCCCAGATATTTTCCGAGCAGATGGGAATAAGTGTATTTGTTTGGAAAAAGATGACTAGATATTTCAGCCTGTTGCATAAAATAAACATATTTTTTAACTTTTTAAACATTTTTTATATTGCAACCAGTGGCGGCTCGCCGAGGGAGTGCTGCGGGGTGGTGGGGCAGGGCGAGGGAGGGGTAGGGTGGGGGGTAGTGGACTCGGACATACGACGGACAGAACTCAGAGTAGCCTTACTCTGAGTCTTGCCCGTCGTAGGTCCGAGTCCACTACCCCCCCACCCTGCCCCTCCCCCACCCCGCCCCACCGCCCCGCAACACTCCCTCGGCGAGCGGCCACTGATTGTAACCCTTTATTTATATTAAACTCATGAAATGGAGAGATTGATTTAATAAATGATTAAATATTAACTGTCCAAGATCTGAATCTGAAAGCTATGGAATACTAACACATGTTGGCCACTTACTCTAAAATGGAAAGCTGCTTCACATTTTCAGAACCATCAGAAAAGCATTTTGAGAAAGTTGTAGTGGGACTGGAGTGGATGATGTCGACGGCACTGGACACAAATGAAAAGATCCTAGCGTTAGTTATTTATATGTAGCTGTCACAGTGACTATGGTGACAATTATGAGCCTGGTTCTGAACCCCAGCAAGTTATTAGTCAGACATCTACTCCCATATGTTTTATTGTATAGATGCAATATTTTTCAGATTTGTTTGAGATTTGCAGAGTCCCTAATACGCCTGAATATCTACAACAGCTGTTTATGTCCGGGCGTGCTCCCCCCGCCCCCTTTCCCTCAGCGCCTTGAGACCCGTTCCGGGTGAGTAGCTTGCGCTCTATAAACCCCTGATTGATTGATTACACAAAACGTAGGTGGAAATCTATATTGATAAATCATGTGGCATGGCGCATTTAAACAGTAGCTTTGTTTTTCTACCCTGGTGTTTCCACCTGCATTTTAAAGGAGTAAATCTGTATGTTTTTCCCTGGGAGGAACTAAGGAGAGGAACTCCCCACTAAGGGTATGTGCTTATTCACAGATCTCCTAGTTAGTAAACTTTCACCCAGCTTCGGCCGCTGCAGGTAAGAGCGGTGGGGCGGTGGGGCCTGCTGGGGGTGATTTCGAGAGACGACCACGAAGAAAAATTAATTATTTATTTAATTTTCCCTTGTGGTCGTCTCTCGAAATCCCCCCAACCCACCCACCCCAGCCGGCCCCACCGCCCTACCGCTCTTACCTGCAGCGGCCGTGGCTGCTTTCACTTGTTTCTGGAACCTGCCCCGCCCCAACCCTAAGCCTATAAAGTGTCAAGGGAATATACACCTTTGGACGGCGGGATCACACCCTGAGGATGATGTTTTCCCAGCCTTGGATCTAAGAGCAGGATGGCCTATGGTTTCAGCATTCTCACTTGGTTGAGAACCATGGGGCTTTCTGTTTTTTCCCCGTAATTCTTAATTGATTTTACCAAGAGTCAAAACAGTCAATACAATAAATTGCAAAAACAGAAAAAAACAAAGCAAAAGATAAGATAGAGAAGGGAGAAAGAGGAGACTGTAAACAAACTATAAAACCCCGAATTAAGGCAGAATTAATTCATACAAAAGAGGGCTGGCTAGGACCAATGCCAGTGTTGACATATCTTTTCAACTTTTTTGATTGATCGGGGATCCCTTACTTTTGCAACTGCAATTTCACATTCATAAATTTGACGCAGCATTGCCCAGAATTCAAATACTTTGGGTGGTGTGGGATCTATCCAAATCCTTGCAATACATAGATGAGCACCAACTATTATAATCATAATCAGTGAGCTGAGGCTGGGACCCAACCCGGGCTTATGACCCAGCATAATTTCCTTATAGCTCAAATAAATAACAAACCCCAAGTGTGATGACAGTTCGGGCTGGACTGTTCCTGTTGGAGCAGGGTCGAGGCTGATTTGTATATGGCTGGGTCCAAGCTGAGGTGGGATGGTGGTGGAAAAAACGATGGATTGGGTTGCGGCCTCAATCGATTGCCCGTAGCTAAGATTAATTCAAGCATTCCATCCATCACTTAATTTTTTCTGTACAAGGAGGCATTCCCTGTGGGTCCCAAAATGCTGCCTTCTTAACACATATTACAGAGGCAAGAGGCTTTGTGACGTCTTGCAATTGTGCATTTTGTGACTTATTAGTACGAGTCGCATTGCAAAATGAAGGGCATGTCACAAACCAGTTTATGTGTAAAAATGCAGACTGCTGTGCACCCTGCATAAGCAATTGCTATTTTTGAGAAAAGTGCCTATTTATCACTGTAAGTATTATAGGAGAATTTGTCTTGTTGCATCATGATTTTATAGGCGATGTTCTGAAAGATCATGGGCCAGATTTAAAAAAAAATGCCGCAACGCAGCAAGCCAACTTGCTGCGCTGCACTGCATTTAAGGGAAAGATGAGGAATGCGCCATGTGTATCAAGATATTGCATATTCTTGTCCTCTTCCTGCGCTGGCCTACAATCTGCAGCCTAGCACCAATGCAGGCTCCCTTGCATCATGGAGCAAGGGGGCCTGCATTTCAGGCAGGATTGTATTTGTATTGGAAGAGACACCTTCCTGCACGAAAACAACCCTTATAGTCATTATCCTCTTTCTAAGTGTGCTGCAGAATGCAGTATAAGTCAAAACAATACCCTCTCTGAAGAGTTAGAATGATAGGAAAACACGTCAGGGGTTGCTTTTATTTAATCCAGGTTGTCTTAGATGGCATTTTACCAATTCAAAGCTGTAATACTGTGCCTGGAGTGGTTAAAGGCTTTTGTCATTTTACAGCTCAGCGTGGATGGCACTGTGCTAATCCTATGCTTAAAGACTTTGCTGTAGAAATGGCAAAATACTTTGTCCCTTTCTAGCTCGGCATGGATGGCACTGTGCTAATTCTATACTTAAAAACTTTGCTAGAAAAACATACATTTGAGGTGAGCAGATTCAGCGTGTCGCTGGTGTTGTAGGGTGCTCTACACAGGAGCTGCTGTAATATTGTACTAATTGTTTAATATATTATGTTTATACATTAAATTAATATATTTAAATATTATAAATTATAAATCACAATCGAGGAGTTGATGTACTGTAACTTTTTTTTAGTTCTAAGTTAATAATAATTATTTGACACTATTCTGCAATTATAGTATACATTGAAATATAAAAATAAAAATAATAATAATTTACTTTTCAAAGTTTCCCTCAACATTTCTACAGGGAGATCTCAATCTCGGTGGCAGAGAGATGCATCAGTAGGTGACAAATTCTTAGTAGTAACTCTACATTTGTAAATTCTGTTTTAGGAAGCTCCACTCCCTCATTTTGGGTGGTGGGGAAATGTAAGTTTAAGTGACTGCCCACTCTGAAATGGTGACCAGCAAAAAAGTGAAAAGTTACACCTAGGTCTAGGGGTGGATCTACATACAGGTGAATCTACATGTCATTTACCTTTGTGAATCAGGCCCTATATTTTGCATAATGATGTGCATTTGTCTATAAAAGTAACAGGTTCTGTGAATTGACACATGGCATGAAAATAGCAGCTTTAAACTGAACAATAGTTCAGTCAGTCCGAGAACAATAGTTAAACTATGCATTAGAAGGGAATTTTCTTTCTCTTGCTGCATGTTCTCATCATTTTATTCAAGCTGTAGGTAGATAGTGGGAAACTTAGGGTCTTATTATGAGATCCCTGGTTATTCTGATTCGGCCGCTAATGAGAGTTACCACCCCGTTGGAATTCCAAGGCCCGCAGTAACTCGGCAGAGCCACAAGTTTTTCACCTCAAAACTATGGCTGCTGAAAGGTGTAAACTCCTTGGGGGGGGGGGAATGATGACTATCCAGTATTTCCAGTTCTGCTAGTTATTCCTCATTTCTTAGTGGACCTAGTAACTCTGCCCCCCCAGATATACTGGTACCCCCGTTATCGGTTACTCCGAGGGAGCAGAATTATCACAACAACATGGAGGAACCTCATAATGAGGACTTTAATCAGGGAAGAGTTTTCATTTGTGAGGAGCAATGCCCAAGTTCTTGTCACACCATCCTCCAACAGGGATGCACTGTTTGCTGATTATTAAACACTACCTCTATGATAAATCGTCACTTTCACTCAGCGAAGTTGAGACAGAAATCAAAACCAAAATATTTTCCTAAGAAAGCTGACAGCAATGAGTTCATAAAGAATGCACACTGCCAGTGCTGATATTGAACAGCACAGCGATTGAAGTAAAGCCGAATCGGAGCTAATGTCTTGAAAATCTGTCTTCTAAACCCTTATTACCTGAATTGTGCATTTATTCCTCAGAAATCTTCATCTGTTTTCTGTAATGTCTTTCAAGTTAGCCCCCTTTTGTGCTAGTGTTTCAGTGGACTTATATGTTAACATTAACCTTTTTGTTTTTTCCCCAAAATACTATTTGGATATGGTTTATCGAGGAAGCACATAGGGCAGAAATGTCTCTTTTTACCTGCCTCAAAAGGCCAGGCTACCAGCTAATGACAAAGTACTTTGGCTATTTTGAAATAGAAAAAACAAGGAATGCTAGGCTCGCCCATCATTTTATGATTTCCAACTTTCAAAACCACATTTTGCCTCCAAATATTTGGTTGCAAACGGGATTCTGTGCATGATTCAGTATTTAAGCATGTGCGGGAATTACCAGGGGTGTAACACAGGCCTCTGCAGACTTTGCTATGCAAAGGGGCCACCCACACTTCAGGGGGGGCCATCTACATTTCAGGGGCCCCCTTTCAGCCCGATACAAATGAATGTCTTTGAGGCATGGGACACTCAGGGGCCCCTTATCACATTCTGCAGGGGGTCTCATCATTTTTAGGTCTTGCCTAGAGACATGCTGTATCTGGTACATGGATTGGAAGAACCTCCCATGTTTTCTATTGGGTCCTGTCAGTGTCCTTTGTAAATGGCTGCTTTGCATTGGTGAATCCAGTTCATTTGTCCCGCCTTTTGATTTTACGGACCCTCCCAGGAGACTGCCCCTCTTAAACGTCTTCTGCCTTGTTTTTTTTTATATGTTTGTTTGTGACACTATTTTCTTTTTGATCAACAGAGCACCCGCTGCCTTTCATCTGATAATATGCCGGCCGCCATCTCCAAGGCTCTTGCCAGCGCAGGAGAGGGTTTCTGCTCTTCACCCTCCTAGCTGTGTCTCTCCCCTCAGATCCCAGCTGGCTCACGCCGCACCGCAGCTCCCCTGCCCACTTGATATTTTACATTTCTTACAGTGTCTTCTGTCCAGCCTGTGAGGCGCGCATTTTTTAGAACAGTTGCTCTCATAATCATAGAAGGCGAGAAACTCTGGTGGCTGCTTTCTCATCTTGGAGGTGGGCATATTTTAGACCTTTTATTGTTACATACCACAGAGCACAAACTCTTTCAGGTCTGAGACCAGAGGCAGAGACTTGCAGCGAATGTGGATTTACAGCCCAGCCCCTCCCTCCCCCCACTCCCCTGCCAAGGAGAATCAATCAACAAAAGAAGTTTAACACAGGGCCCCGTCTGTTTCTTCTTTATACTGATATGCTGATAGGACTGAGCCAGTTTCAGCTGTGCTATGTTCAGTTCTGAATGTGCTAGTTAAACAAGACAGTGACACTCTCAAAAAATCACTTCTTCACAATACTTACACATAACCTTGTTCCCCGCTTCCCTCTTCCACTAACATAGCCAAGCTGCTACAGTGGCAAATGGTGAGGGGGGCTGGGCGTGTGCTGCTACTGCCAGAGAGATCTGTAACTCGATCTCCAGGAGAATGCATGTAGTTTTTTGAAATATGAAAGAGGTGCTGCCTGCCAGCGCACTGGTATGCCATCCACAGCTCAGGTTCAAAGTCCTGAATTCATCCACCTCAACACCATTCCTTATAAAGACAACAAGCATTCAACTACTCATAATTAAACACAAAGCCACACAATTAAATACCGCACAATTCCACAACACACAAATGCACACCACATAATTCCACTACACAAACTATTTCATCATCTCATAATTCTGCACCACACAGTTAAACTTTACATCATTCCACTACATGCCACATAATGACAATCCATCAAATTCAACTCCACAAATTTCCACTCCGCTCCATGCCACATAATTCCACTTCACATAATACCACTCCATGCAACATGTAACATGTAATTGAACATAATTCAATTACACTCCACGCAACACAATTAAACTCCAAATAATTCTACTACTAATATTTATACTCCAAACTACAAATTACACTTCACGCCACATATTTGCACTCCACATATATCCACTCAGCCCCAAAACACATATATACACTCAACAAAATTCAACTCTGAAACATGAGCCATATTTACGCTCCACACCATGCAACACAATTCCACACAATTCCATACCACACAACATAATTACACTCCACTCCATACCACATAATTACACTCCACAAAAATCTACCCCATGCCACATAACACTACATATTTTCACTCAGTGCCACACAATTTCACACAACACAACTTCACACAATTCCATTCCACCACAGATAATTCCACTCCACAACACTTAATTAAACTGCATACATCCAATCCACACCACACAATTCCACACCATGCCACATAATTCAGCACTGCACCACACAATTCAACCCAATACATGCCACTCAACAACACACAATACCACTACACATAAGTCCACTACTCTTTATACCGCATAATTACTATCCACATAATTCCATGGCACTCACACACACTCATCCAGCATTTCTTATATGGGTTCACTTTAGGTCTTTCAAAGACTCCATCTAAATCTACTCCATGCCACATAACACTCCACATAAATGCACTCCACACCATGGCACATAATTACACTCTACATATTTTCACTCAGTGCCACACAATTTCACAAAACACAATTCAGCTTCACACAATTCCATTCCACTGCAGAAAATTCCACTCCACAACACATAATTCCACTACACACCACATCCACAACACACAAATCCACATCATGCCACATACATCAGCACCACACACATAATTCTACACAATACATGCCACTCCACAACACACATTACCACTACACATAAGTCCACTACACTTAATGCCAAATAATTACTATCCACATGATTCCATTGTACACACTCAGGTCTTTCAGCACAGTTCCTTTACCATAACTTTAAAAAAATCCAAACCGCAAACACACGCTCTCCTGCTCGTCTTTCGGTGTCTCCTGCGTACACAAGTGCAACCTCTAAATGCATCTATAACCTTCTCTCCCCTTCATTCGCTCCTTCTTACACACTCTTTCTACTACTCTATTTAAAGTTCATTAACCATTTCATATACAAACTACCTATAATTCTCAATCCACTTTCTATCTATTTTCTACAGCTCCCACTCCTATCTATTCACCATGCCACATATTTCCAATACACAATTTCACTACACACCACATATTTCCACCCCACACAATTCCACAACTAACAATTCCAATTCAAACAACATAACTCCACTATAAACAACATACATCCACTCCACTGCAAATAAAAACATAAGCAAAAAGCAATATCATTTACAACGCAAACAGCTCTAACTTTCACAAATGCGAGACCGATTGCATTGCAAATGCTTGTTTGTTACGCCAAAAGGAAATGCCCCACCTCGCTGATAATACTTGCACCTTTTCGCCAGTTAAAATCTGCCAGAATCCATGCAGGGAAAAAACGTGAATATCCTGTGTTTTGAGCCTTGAAAGGGTGGAAAACAGAGAATAACTGCATTATCCTCCAATACAAGGTGTGGAGTCAGAATGGTGAATGATTACCACACTTGATAAAACCGGAATTCAGGGTGTGGTATAAGCATCTCAGATTACAGTTGAAGAGAGAATTAGACCCTAATATCATGTCCTCCAGCAAATTTCTCATTTCCTGTCTACACACCTTTTTACCCTAGTTATGCCAAGGGTTCTGTCCATGGCCAGATATTCCACTTATGTACAAAGTAACTTTAATGAGAAACTGTATATGTCCAAAGAAATATAAAACAGTAGTTCTTACTGTAGTCTGGGGACTCCTACTAAATCATTATTGGAACCCAAGGACTCCCATTTCGTCATTAGTGGAATCCGAAGCTCCTGGCCTAAGCAATTTCGATGATTTGAACTGCAAAACTTACCCAAAAATACAGAAATAAGCATTTATCAAACTAATGGAAAAATCATGAAATATTTTATTTAATTCACAAAGAAATATATTTAAGGATTTTACTTTTCTAAATTCAGTTTAGGCCACCCATCATCCATACTATAGTCTGTTTGATGTACGTGCATTGCTCCCACAAATCAATCTGAGGATACCAACTTAATTTTTAACCTCAAATTTCATATTTCTTCACAATTTGAACGCATTCACATTTTTATTTTTACAATTTGCTTCTTTATTTATATACACCTTAATAATCTATCAATATTATTTACTTTTCTAAGCAACCGTGGACCCCCTGAGCAGGCGTTGCGGAACCCTGTGGGGCACCCAGACACAGGTTATGAACAACGTATATGGAAAATATTCAATTGGAAGTAGAGACATTTTACCCCATAGATCTTTCGCTCCAAGTGTCACGATGTACACAACCCTGATTATATGAATTGCTCAAAGTGGTTGTAGGTAGACTCATCAACGTTGTACTGTACACACCGTACTGGGGCAATACTGGGTATGATTGCAATGAGTGCAACTATATTCTAAGCATTATGCTGTGTATACTTTGCAGGACATGCATACAGTACATTGGGTACATGCTCACTGTGGAGAATTGATGTGGGTAAAGTAAGTTTAGATCCTCTTTATTCTTTTGACACACACACTTATAAAAGTTGCTGTTCTAGATTTGGGTAGAATACAAGCTTATAGTCTTAAGTCTTATAAAGTGAAAGAAAAGAAATAACTAGTTTTCAGGGAAAGTTGATTCTTTTTTTATAATTAGATCCTACATTTAAATATATCATAAAATCAAAGTGACATTAATACAGACATTATACAATGTCTAGTTTGTTGTGCTATACAAACTATCTCCTATAATATCAACCACTTCTAGTATAAAATATTCTGTTCACACCCTAGGGACTTTAAGCAGCAACTGATTGGGTCAGGCATCTAAACCAGAATTTCGTGATCACATCTTGATTACTCACTATGGCCTGGATTTACTAACGTTTGTACCACAGCATGGCGGCACTGTGCAGTTTTTGCACAGCACCCCGGGGGGTATATTTACAAGAAACTGTTGGAGCACGGAGTTAAGCCAAGATTGCTAATGCTATGCTCCGACAGTTTCCAAACACAGGAAAGCACCGTATTTACAAGAATGCGGTACACCCCTGAGTTTCCCCTACAGCTGGTGCTAACTATACCTGCAGGGAAGGATTGTTCATGTGCAGGAAGGCATCCCTTCCTGCACATAAACAATCCATAATGATGATTTGCAACTTCTTTATGCAGCACACATAGAAGTTGCAACTCGTCATTATTTAATGATTGTTTATGTGCAGCAAGGGAAACCATTCCTGCACATGAACAATCGCTAGTGGCGATTTCCTCTTTCTATGTGTGCTGCATAATGCAGCACACATAGAAACAGCAAAAACGAGAAGAAAATAATAATTTCTCCTTATTTTGCCAGGTTAAGGCCAGGTTTTGCCTGGCCTTTATTTTTTGCGTTGCCCCATATTTACTCCACCCTTGTAAATAGGGGGCAGTGAAAAAAAACAATGGGTGTTGGGGCGGAACGCCCGCTGCAACACCCATTGCCCGTCACTTTCACGATAAATGCTGCGTGAAAGGAGGCCTTTTCACAAGGCGGCATTAAGCTACATTAACTGGCTTAACGCCACCTTGTCCTTCCCTATTGTTATCATGGTCTCTCAGCCAATTCTCTAAATCTGTGGTATCTAGGACATGTTGGGTTCTGGGGATTCCCTGACTTGTGCTTGCTTCTGATGTCACGCCTACTGGTCCCCTCACTGGAGTTCCCACATCCTCAAATCTGAGCTTGCGTTTACCATGGGTATGGATCGTATAGTGCTTAAACCAATGTGTATTCCAGAAGGATCTGCAGTCGCTGGCAATGGGATACTAGATTCCACAGGCACTAAGGACAGACTGTTTCCGTTCCTGGTCTCGCTCCCTCCTAATATGGTTCTCTCCACCAACCCTGGCTGTCGCTGACTAGGATTTCCCACTGAGATCAGGTTGTACACAGAGACAACAGGTTCAGTGGTGACCGGTGCTGTAAGAGCTTCCGGTAACCGTGAAGCAGCATTGATTCCACTTGATTCTGCACCTCCCAAAACTGACATTCCTGTCCCCCCTACACCTTTTGAGATCCTTCCCACTATTCCTGCACTAGGGCCTGTCTGAGATGTTAGCACTCTTTCTATGTCCCCTGTATTCGCCAACTCACATCTTCTCTGAGTGTGGGTTGTAATGTGGAGGACGCTCCGATAACAACCTATCCAACAAGCTATCGTCCGTATCACTCCCATCATTTCCATTTTCCCCTCCATTCCTATTCTGAGAATTTCCCTCTCTCACCAGCATTGGATACAACCTCTCTCCCTCGATGGTGTCTATGCTCCATTTCTTAAGTTGTGCATCCCATCATGCTTTCTGATATGCCCTCATTGCCTTCTTCATCTTTCCTTGAAATCTCTCCCTGTTCTTTGCATGTGCTGCTTGCATTTATGCGTCTAATGCCTCAAACTGTGTTGTTCTAGGCAAAGGCCGCAACGCAAACATCACTCCTCTCAGTGATGCAACACCTCCAACCGAAATGAACCATAGCGTGGAAATGCCAAATACCCTTCCTTTTCAGTGATTTTATTCCACTTTTGAAGCCAAATTATAGTATGGATTCCTACTTTTGTAGCCATATAATGTGCTGGAGTATCCTCGGGTGGTGCTTCATCACCCACTCGAGTAACAACTCCCTGATCTCCCCTGAACAAATCCCGTAGTACCCTAAAACATTGCATGATTAGATCAAAGATTTTCCTCTCAACCGGCAAGATTTCCTTAATCACAACTTCCTGATGACTACCAACCAATCCAGGTGCGGCGTTACACCAACCAACCTATCACAGTGCGACACACTCTGACGTCACCTTTCCTCTGCGCAGCAGCTCACCCTCCTTCACAATTTCTCCATCCACGTTCATTTACACAATCATCTTAAACTCCGTATTTGTCTGCCATCTACAAGATTGATAGAATTCAGTCATCCAAGAACATTCGCACGTGGCAACCCTCGACCTGCGCTGGTAACCCGAATCAGTATAGTCCACCCCTGTACACAAGGTTTACCACACGATTCCTATACATCCCATTCATACATTCATACAAAGTTCCCTGTCTTAGGTGGAACTGCAGATGACTTCTCACGACAACTCCTCAAATCTCCGGTCAGACAACCACAATTATGTGCAGGAAGAGGAACCTTCCTGCACATAAACAATCATAGGCAATTTGCACCACAAGGCAGCACACATGGAAACAGCAAAAACAAGGAGAAATAAAGCAGACTTTCCCTGGTCTTAATTTTGGCACTGCTTCCTAGTTACGCTGCCCTTGTAAATAGGGGGCAGCGTCAAAATCAATGGGTGTTGCGGTGGAACGCCCACCACAACACCCATTGCCCTCCCCTTTCACGCTAAATACAGCGTGAAAGGGTGCCTTATTTACAAGGCAGCGTTAAGGCATCACTGAAAGTGACGTTGTGGTGGTGATAGGGGCTTGTAAATATGCCCCTGAGTTTCAAAGTTTTAAGTATAAGTAGCACCAAAAAGCGCAAATCAGCGACTGTTGTTGTCTGGTCATGCCAGTCAGTGACAAAGTAACAAGTTTAGGGCCGACTGCGATGGAGAATGAGTTAGATATAGGACTGAGTTTAGCCCTCTGGAAAGTGTACCTGGTTGTACTTGGGGCTGCGATGCAGAGTCCCGCGTCATGCTGTGTCATGATGCATCAGTTCCAATGAGGCCACCGATCAGGAGCTGTGAGGTGCTGCTATCTGAGGTCCTGTGCCAAGTTGCATCATGCTGAGTTGGTTCCAATGAGGCCGACGATCATGAGTTGTGAGGTGCTGCGATGCATGGTCCTGCATCGAGTTGTGTCATGCTACACCGGTTCAGAATGAGGCTGCCATTCAGTAGCTGTGAGGTGCTGTGATGCAAGGACATGTGTTGAGTTGCATCCTGCTGCATCAGTTTTTAGGGAACTCTCAGTCGGACAAGGAGGAGTGCGCTTTATCAGTCGAGGGTCCACGACCTGGGGTGCACCTCTTGGGGATCAGACTCACTCCGCAGGGGCCAGCAACAGGGTTCAGGCAGGTCAAGTTGGGTCTGGTCAGCTGGGTAGATGCAGGACAGGTCTCTGAAGCTTGTTGTGTCCCTGTAGCTCACACAGGAGGCTAGTCAGCAAGCCTTTGAAGTGGGGGAGTCCCTATCCCACCCTCATATTTAGATCTGAAAAGTTCTTCCCTTCTCCTTTCAAGGCTCTAAGAAGTCTGGGGTGACTAAGGACAGGGGAAGCCTGGTGTCAGATTCCTTTGTATGTGCAGGAGGCATAGCCCTGTGAAATGTAAGTGGGGCAGGGTCCAGCTCAGCCACCCAGCCATCCTGGCAGGATGACTCATCCTGCCCATACCTAGTTCCCTTTTGTGTCACTGTCTTGGAGGAATACACAATCCCCAACAGCAGAGCCATTCACAATCATTCAACCTGGGATAATAGTTGAAGGCAGAAATGGTTGAGACAAGAAAATGCCAACTTTCTAAAAGTAAAAGACACACAGATGATGGACGGAATGCAGAGCAAATCAAACATTTACCCCAATCAACAGATCTGGGTTAAATCCATCGTTCTTTTGCTCACCGTGCCACCCCAGTTTAGACCCAGCCATATGCAAATCAGTCTTGACCCTGTGCCTCATGGGAACAGTCCAGCCCGAACTGCCAAGCCAGGTCCTCCCTGGACCGGAAACAAGCATCCCAGGACCGCTTTCGGGGCATCACCCCTCATCAGCCAGGCTAGCTTGAATCCAGTGGCACGGTGAGCCATGGACCCACGTCTGGGCATACCCGGCGCACTTAGGACAAGAAAGCAAAAGACACACAGATGATGGATGGAATGCAGAGCAAATCAAACATTTACCCCAAGTCAACAGATCTGGGTTAAATCCATTGTTCTTTAGCTCACCGTGCCACCCCAGTTTAGAATCAGCCATATGCAAATCAATCCATACCCAGTGCCTCATGGGAACAGTCCAGCCAGAACTGCCAAGTCAGGTCCTCCCTGGACCGGAAACAAGCATCCTGGGACCGGTTTCGGAGCATCACCCCATATCAGCTAGGCTAGCTTGAATCCAGTGGCACGGTGAGCCCGGGACCCACGTCTGGGCATACCTGGTGCACTTAGGGCAAGAAAGCAAAAGACACACAGATGATGGACGGAATGCAGAGCAAATCAAACATTCACCCCCAGCCAACAGATCTGGGTTAAATTGGGTTCAAACTCGAATAGCATGGGGAGCACAAAAATGATGGATTTAGGCCCAGATCTCTGTACAGGGGTGAAATAGTAGAGAGTTCTGGAAAGTAATCAATGCTCCCTGCTTCAAAAACCCTAAGGATCCGACATTGGATACACATGTAGGCGAAGAAGCATGAGTGGCACATTTTGAACATATCTTTGCCTCCAATACTTCCCCTGTGTTATCCCCTACTAACATAGATCCTAAACTGCAGGGAAATGTGTCTTTCTCACTTCTAGAAGTATGAAGAGGGTTAGCGGTCTGTAGTGCTGGGAAGGCTCCAGGACCTGATGGGGTCCCGATAGATTTGTTCCAGGAAAACCAAGATCTCTGGGCCCCATTGCTAACCAATAGTTGTAACAGTATAGCTATAGCTGGTCCACTGCTTTCCAGGAAGCACAGTGTAATTGTCCCGATATACAAAAAAGGGGACAGGGGAAGTCCACAGAACTATAGGCCAATTTCCTTGCTGGACACAACCACCAAGCTCATGGGCTGACTCCTTCTATTCAAGCTGGAAGGGTGGGCCCAAGAAAAGAATATGTTAATGCAGGCGCAGTATGGGTTCCAGAGGGGAAAGGGCACCATAGACCAGTGCCTGAATCTATCAGTAACCATAGATAACTATACCAGAGCAAAGGGTGGCAAAATTTACATGGCCTTTATGGACTTGTCAGCAGCATTTGACTGCGTGAGACACCCCAAGCTTTGGCACATAATGGAGGTGATGGGGATTGAGCCATCTATAATTAACTTCATCGCCAATTATACGCCAATGCCACCGCATGTGTTCGCTACGGCAAAAATGGGGAACGTACCCGCTCCTTCAGGATCGCTAGGGGAGTTAGGCAGGGATTGCGTCCTCGCCCCATTTCTCTTTTCCATCTATACAAACGGGGTTGAGGCAGCCCTTTTGGGCTCATCTTCGGACGTCCCCGTGTTTGACACCCACTCCCAACCAATACTGGCCTATGCCGATGATGTGGTATTGATTGCTAGAACTGGGATAGCCCTCCAACGACTCATAACATCATATGCGTCTTTCATGGCTTCGTTGGATTTGAAAGTTAATGAAATGAAATCTTTTGTCATCATAGCAGGGGCTGGCAAATGTGATAAAGCCCAGCACTTCCATATGGATTCTCGCAAAATAGAAGTGGTAGCGACCTTCCCATACCTGGGGGTCTTATTTGATAAAAACCAAACCTAGTCGAACCTGGTAGCGGGGAGGGTTCTAGGAATGGAGAGGAGTCTGATAGCTATTAGGTCCTTCTCCAAAAAGTTAGGCTCTAGTCCCCTTGACCCAATAAAAAATATTTACCAGGCCAAGAGGAAGTCAGCAGCCACATATGGGGCTGGAGTCTGGGGTATGGCGTCCATTGACCCTCTCCAAATACTCGAAGATAGATTTTTTAAGTCCCTGGTGTCCCTCCCGTCCTCATACTCCATTTATATTCTACACACAGAATTGGGGTTGGCCTATATGTCAGATACAATCAGACTAGCTCCGATTTTATTGTGGTTCTCCATATGGCGTAGGGACACGGTAAATTTAACACAAAACATAATAAAAAATTGTTTAAAACTGGATCATTATAATAAGATTAGATGGTTGAATTACGTGGAGTCAGAGTTAACCGCAATTGGGTTAGTAGAATTATTTAAGGATCCAACTGCGACCAGGAAGATTTCAAAAAAGAAATTGATTGACACCTTAATGATGGGGGCACACTATGACCGCAGGGAAAGAAACCATAGCAAACAGGTAGTCCTTGCATACCATTTGATCCCCCCCGGTTAGAGGGAGGTTATTCTTACCTAGCACGCACTACCATAGCACAGCACAAATATATACTATTGAGATTTCATTTGAACCTGCTCTCACTGATGCTAGGATACCCAGAGAGAAGGTTCAAACACTCAGACCATTCTGTCCATCAATTGTTCTTTTTGTAACTTTCTATAAGTGGCATTTTCGCAATTGTGACAAAATCCGACTTTACCCTTAAAAAGAATTGTAAATTACAATTCATTTGAGTCTCAACATCATTTTCCTATCTGCTCCCAAACTTAAGTTATCATTTATTGAGTATAAGAAGGTAACCCAATGTTATCCTATGGGAGAGATAGGCCTTCCAATAGTGACAAATTACTTTAGGAGTTTTTCACTACCAGGACAAGTAAAACGTAAGTCCATGTGTCCTACATTTTAAATACTATGCACCTTGCCCTTGAACATGTTAGGGTCTACCTTAGGAGTGAATTATAGGGATTAAAAAGGAAGGATTAGGCCTGGCAAGAGTTTTAATTTGCCAGGTTGAAATGGCAATTTAAAACTGTTCTACAGGCTGCAGTGGCAGGCCTGAGACAAGTTCTAAGGTGCTACATTGGAAATGATGAGGTTTGATGTGTCGTGGTTTGAAGGTTAACACATTAATACTAGAATGCACACCCTTTTTATCCATTCTTTTCATGTTTAATATGGTTTATATGACGCTCTCAAGGCGGGGGTTTTGTCGTACAGCTCCTGATGCATACTCTGCCTGTGTATGTCAATATTGTCGCAAAAAAAACAGTACATAACCAGTACAACAGTTCAGGATGCACAGCCTGAAATCGGCCCATGGGCCATTGTATTTCAAACAATCTCATTTTTCTACAGTTTCATCCATTTTTATCCATTGTCATCAAAAGTAATCCAGCAAAATGAACCAGTAATATTCAGGTCTTCCAAAGATTTATTATCTATTAATGATGTGTTGCATACAAGTTATCTGATGTGCATTGTATTTAATGTTTATCTTGCAGTTACCCCTGAAGAAGGGAGCTAACCCAAAATGCATTGGGTTTTATGGTTATGGATGACATCAACATTGCAATTTGTAACATGGAACCATCACATTGATAATGAACCTATGGAAGACCTGAATATTACTGGTTTATGTTGTTGGATTACTGGAATACTTTTGAAAATGGATAATGGAGGAAACTGGAGAAAAATGAGACTGTTTGTAATACAGTGGCCCATGGGCTAATTTCAGACAGTGTATCCTGAACTGGTGTACTGGTTATGCACTGGTTTTGTTGCGTGGTTTGTAGGATGCCTTTAAGAGGGGCCAGTGTGGAGTCTGAGAGGCCATGGAGGTGGGCATTGCACCATCCACCAACAAGTGGTGGAATCAGTGGCGTAACGAAACTTGAGGTTGCCCCCCTGAAAAGTATATGGAGGGGCTCGCCTCCGGAGTCAGACAGGAGCTCTCAGCCAGGGTTCTGTGCTTAGGGCACCCCTGGAACTTGGGCCCCTCCGCACTGCGGGGCCTATGTTATGCCACTGGGTGGAATGCCATTTTTTAAATATATGGGAACAGGGAGGGATGCAAACGAGTGAGGGAGGATGAGAAAGGGCATCTTTTGTATTCCTCTTGCAAAGCTTGCCCATAAGTTGAGCCTCTGTTGCACATGCTCTTTGGAGGGAGTGGGGCATACACAGCATCAAGTTGTAGGTTGTTAGGTGTCACTCGCCTAGAGATTTCCACCTCTGGCTTTCAAGTGACTTCATAGACAGCTTAAACGTTGTTCTCATTTTCTATGATGGTACTTGTACCAATTAATAGAAGAGAACCCCATAATTTACAGCCACCCATCTATAATTCAATATGCTTCTTGTGCTTGCTCCCATAAATTTATCATTAGTATGTGTGAAATATCTGGTGTCACTTTTATCCAGTTTGGAGGTGCTCAGTGCACTGACCACAGAAATATGATATTATCAGTTGGCCATGCCATCATTCAAAACTAAGATCTCATGTTGCAGAAATACACAGTACCAACTGCTTATCTAAACAACTGCTGACATCCCTTGCCTAGTCATAGTTCTTTAAAACCATTATGAAAATACTTTTCATTTAGCTGCAATTATACTGTTTCCACAGACCACACAATTACTTTATTACACACCCTGATCCTATAAAACTGCTACAGTGTAATACATGGTAATAATTTAGTATCCATTATTGATGAATGCACTATCTTTGCAGCAGTAGAATTACAAGCATTGGTAGAAAGATTTATTTACTCTGTATTGTAGTGTTTTGTGTGTGCTAAATGTGAATGATACAAATGAATGTGCTTGTGATAACCTTGGACTGACAAAATTGATAATTGTATTTTCAGTGAAAAATGTGGATCGCCATCAATCTCCAGCTCCTCAAGGACGATGCAGTTTGCTGTTGACCCGATATAGTGCAGACCTCTGGAACATTGGGATCAGCCTTTTTATACAAGATGGCCCTTTCCTCATAGTCCGCCTGATACTGATGATCTATTATAGAGTCATAACTCAGATGCTGGTATTTTTTGCAGCCAAGAATATCCTTGTTGTGATGTTGCTTCTTTACCGCCTAGTTGTCCTTTGTGTGGATATCCAAGCTTGTCCGTACCAACAAGAAAGTCTGAATGAAAAGAACTGTTACCTGAAGGAAGGCGGGTGCGCCTGTCCATGCGAACCTGTGCAAAGTGTCCTGAGCCACCCAATCAGCGAGGATGTTACAAATATGACCGACACAGGAATTGTTGCAATACCTATGCAACATTCACCCCTCAAGACAGACAGTCTGTAAATGACACTCCATTAACAAGAGCAACTGGTTTGGTCTGCTTCGGTAGGAAGGGATATTTTCCAGCAAGCAAATTTTCAGAAGCAGGCAGTCTGGTTCACTTTTCAAGGAATAGTAAATGTTATATTTATATGGAAGTACTTGAAGCCGAATCACAGCACTACAGGGACACACTGAGCCTCAATTTGGGGTCAGGATAAACTGGGAGCAAAAAACTCCCCCTCACCAATAACATTTGTACTGGGTGCTTGCCAAGTTTTTGGGACTGAAATAAAGTTTCAGTGGTCCCGAGACAAGGCTAAGATGGGAACAACAGATAAATATAGTCTAAGAGTCAGTACTATATTGGGGTTTGTCCAGCCGGACAAATAAGTTTAATCGTTACTTTCAATGATTAAGACAAAAATAAACCGGTGGGACACAAGCCTGCATCCTACCAAACAGAAAAAAAAAACAATTAGGAATATATACAGGGGACAGACAATAAAGAAAATATTTATACACACAAGGGAAAAAGGGCTCAGGCAAGAGAATTTGTTTGCATTTTACACATCTACATACAGCAAACAAAAAATTGCTGCGGACACCAATACACATCAGAATTACTCAATAGGGAGGTGTATAAGGTGTACTTATTGGTCGACGATGTTTCGATCCCTTAACCACATATATGGGATCATCATCAGGACATTGAGGTATTGCCTGAATAAATAGCCTGAATAAACGTTGGAATGAAAGGAGAGCAGGGGAAGAAAAAGAAAAAGCAACAATCAGCAAAATATATAATATAAGTGGAAAGTTCTTGCTAAGTGATGGCGGCGTTCAGATTCATCTAACCGTGAGCTAAAAACCGTGAATTAAAAAACGGCGCAATGTCAACCATTGAAGTGGCGCGTGGGATGGCTCATAAGAAAGGCCAAGAAACATGCAGGACGTGCATGGGGCGCGAGAAGTGGTTGCGCTGGGCACGGTTGCAAGCAGTATACGCGCTGGTTTTCAGGGAGAATTAAACTGCAGTTGACCGAGTTCGATGAACACGGTGGGTTCTCGTGAACGTGCAATTACCTGGTGTAATTTGCGATCGGTGAAGATGACCAGAAGACCGGTTAAGGTTACGATGAACTTCCGCAACGGTCCTGAAATTAAGTGACTGTTTATGATATGGGTGGAGACGCCTGCAAAGCCGCGCATTACATAAGGAATTGGCTTTACCTGGTTTAAATGCAAGCATAAAGCGTGCCTGCCGTAAAGCCAAGGTCGGGCTTGTAATTTTAGGTAGGGGCGCGTCCGCCTTGCGGGAGCTTCTCAGGGTCTGAATAGACCTGCGGAGGGGAAGGATAATTGCGGGTGCAAGGGATTCCGCGGCAGAAGTGTCGAAGCGGAGACATAGGTAGGGGCTTACCTCTGAAAGATCGGAGAGCAATGTCAACACGTCAGGGATTCGATGATTCCGGGAGATAGTGCGGAGGTGAAACGGGGGAGGGCCCCGGTTTTATACAGGAAGTGACCTCTCAGATAATAGAGTAAGTGCGGCACAGACATGCGGCCATCTTGGGTGAGTGCAGTGAATCGGGACAAGTGAAGTGCAATAAGGAATACAGGTTAAAAATAGACGAAAAAAGATAAGAAGAAAGAAAAGGCCTAAAGTGAATAATGACATTATTTACAATCATATAACTTTTGCGAATGTATGCCAACAAATTAAACAGCAATTATTGCACGAACAATAAGGGTAGATTGCCAGAAGTGCAGCGAGGAATTCTTAAAGGCTATGGTTGGACAGAGCACCAATTACTAGAGGGTCTTATAGTAGAGTTGACCAATCTTCAAGGCGATTCAGTCCATTATGTATACTACCGGTGCGCAAAATCCATTTGAGCTCCTCTTTATTCAGAAGCTGCAAAAGATCTGCTCCTCTTGGGGGGGGGTTTGATGACAGCGATGATAGTCCATCTAATGTCATCTTCATTATGTCCTGCTGTTAGAAAATGTTCAACCAATGGAGCATTTGGTGTTTTACATCGGATTCTGCTTCGGTGTTGGCCAATCCTTAGGCGTGCTTTTTGAGTCGTTTGACCGATATAAATTTTATCACACGGGCAAAAAATGGCATAGATGACGTTACAAGTATTGCAATTTGAGAACTCATTCAACTGTGTTTTAACATTGCCAAAACAGAATTCTTTACATTCAATCGTGAATTCACATACCGCACAATTTCCACATTTTGCGTGTCCCTTAAGTGGTGGCAAGCCCCAGTGATCGTTCAGTGTAGTGGTAGTATGTGGCGCTGGTAGTGCTGCCCTTACTAAATGGTCCTTAATGTTTTTATTTTTACGGAAGGCAAACAGAGGACGTTCAAGCTGGAGCGTCCCGGCATTCAGTATGCTCCAATGTCTAAGGATACTTTTTCTCACAATATGTGAGACTGGTGAGAATGTCGTAACGCAGACCAAACGGTTCTGGGAAGATTTTTCTTTTGGCGAAAGAAGGCAATCCCTAGGGCAGTACCACGCTCATGAACTTTCCACTTCTATTATATATTTTGCTGATTGTTGCTTTTTCTTTTTCTTCCCCTGCTCTCCTTTCATTCCAACGTTTATTCAGGCTATTTATTCAGGCAATACCTCAATGTCCTGATGATGATCCCATATATGTGGTTAAGGGATCGAAACGTCGTCGACCAATAAGTACACCTTATACACCTACCTATTGAGTAATTCTGATGTGTATTGGTGTCCACAGCAATTTTTTGTTTGCTGTATGTAGATGTGTAAAAATGCAAACAAATTCTCTTGCCTGAGCCCTTTTTCCCTTGTGTGTATAAATATTTTCTTTATTGTCTGTCCCCTGTATATATTCCTAATTGTTTGTTTTTTCTGTTTGGTAGGATGCAGGCTTGTGTCCCACCGGTTTATTTTTGTGCATGTGTGTTTTGGTCGGCCTGAGACGGCCAGCCAAAACACATATGCGCACTTAGGGAGTGGAGTGCACGTAGCACTCCTCCTCCCCCCTCCCATGCCTAGGCCCTGTCCCTCCCAACACTGCTGGCTAAGAGCCGGCAAATGTAAAATAAAATGATGCAAGAGCATTGTTTTATTTTACATTTGCTGGCTCTGAGCCAGGCAGTGGGGCGATGAGCCGCCACTGGTAACTGCCTAGGGCAAAGCTCTATTGAGCTCACTTTCTGCTCAACTCCTAATGGGAACAAGTAATAAATGGTGGGCACATACCTTTCACGCCTATTTTAACACTAACTCACAGGTCGAAATGGCCCCTCAAATAATGTGCCACTAACAACATTTTGCTTCTTGGCACAATCTTATTGAAGAAAAACATTGTAAAAGTAAATTATGGTAATTTTGAGAAAATCACATACCTCAGAACAATAAGTGCTGTTGACAATCATGCATGCCTAATACCTTTTTATAAATGTTTCATAATGTTTAGCTAGTAGTAGAGTTCACAGTAGAAATGTCATTCAAACAAAAAGAGGTACAACTACTTTAAAAATAGTGAAAGATTTATTGACTCTTGTTTGTACTTACTATTCAGCTGTTAAATCCATTTCAGTATTCTGTAAATGTATGTCTACGTTGAACAAAATATGTTGTATTTCTTTTAATAGTATGAGACATAGCACAGAAGGAAAATAGATCGTTTTTTTGTAAATATGTTATTCTAAATAAACCTGTAAAGTATAACAATTTGTGTGTTAATAGTTGAGATCATGTTCAAACAATATGTATGAATCTGAATCCATTCTGTTCAAATTCATGTTGTTTTGTGCAGTGAAAAAGTGTAACAAATTCTTCCTCCACGCAAAAGATAACATACAAACACATATACATGCACCCAGTGACCTGTTAAAATTACCCAGATCTCCTATCTCCCGTTGCTTATAATAAATAGCACTTCAACAAGAGGCATAGGAAGGCACTCAAGTCACTAGATAGCACTGCTAACTGCTGAGTGTATTTTAGCCCTACCCTTTGAGGCGTTTCAAACATGTGGTTCGGAGATGTATGAGGGTGGAAGGGAGGTGGGTCCACAGCTATTCCTCTTTAAAAATATGTGCTGTAATAAAAGGGTTTGTCTAGAAGACTTGTGATGGAATCCCAGCGAGCTAAGAAGCCTCTAGACAGACGCATAGCAGAAACCTGCTGGGTAAGAAAACATTAGCATTCAGTTGGAAGGTCATGTTGTTTTCTCTGACTGCGTCAGGCTATATTTGGCCCTGGTATCTGGAGGATGGAGTGTCTGGCAAGAAATTACATCATTTCTGTGAGGTATCTCAGTTTTGTATGTGGAAAGTATGGAATTAGTGAGCAAAGCAGGGTTTATGAACTTCATCTGTCTGATCTTTTGGGAACTCGACGACTGTCACTAATCATTCTCTTCAGAGGAATCCAGCCACTTTTTCATTGATAAAATAAGTTGGTTTGTGAGTGAAAGATTGAAATTCAATCCATTCAACTTCTCCAGTGCTGTTCAGTTCACCGACTTGTTCTGAGCACAGTAAACTATGACATGACATGACATAACATATATGAGAGAGACATCTAGCTGTATTGCAATAACATTTCCTAGGCACAGTGAGAAAGGGTTTTGATTGTGCCTTAGTTACTACTGGAGGAAAGGAAATGTACTGCCCCTGCCTAACTGCGCTTGGGTATAGTGACACAGACCATGTGTAATAATGGAACAACAATAACCATGCACGTGATGGAAATTTAGTACACACAGTTATATTTTGTTTGGTAGAGTAAGCAAAAACCAATTATGTGAAAGTCTGAAGCAGATCACCACACAATCTAGAGCAATGCTGTTTTATTGAACTCATTTGGCCTGATTCACAAGGTAAATATGCACATGTATATTTGTTCACCTGTATATTTACTCCTGCACCTAGGTGTAGGTCACCTTTTGATTGCTATTCACCCTTTCAAAGTCGAGATTTACACTTAGGGGTCGGCATATAACTCCACCCTTTCCAATGAGGGGGTGGCCCCTCCTACAACAGAAATTACAAGAGTAATGCTATCGCTAGTAACTTTCTATCTGGTGATGGAGCTCTATGTCACTCGGCTGGAGATCTTCCTAAGGGAAAATATAAGGAAATGTATAATTGAACTATTTCATTGTATGCTATAAATGTAAATTAAATTAAAATATGTATTATTAACTTAGAAATAATAAAATACAAATTGTAGCATATTAACCCATCAAATTCAATATGTATTAACTAATAAAATAGTTTTAATATTTTAATTTCATTTATTCATATTACCTTCTGATCCATAGTTTAAAAAGATTACTCACCCTCACTAGCATTTTAATTTTTATACATTTAAAGGTTAAATACTTGATTAATTAAAAAATGATTTACATTTTTAAAACAAAAATTTGAAAGTGTAATTTAATTATTTTAAATTAATGTATTAAGAATTAAAAGAGAATAATTATGTATAATTTTATATACATATATAGAGACAGACATTTTTACATATGTAATTTTTTTTAAATGTATGGAGTGCCGCAGTAGAACTACAAATTACTGCACTACTTAAAATTATTTTTAAAATATTAAGTATGTTAAAACATTTGAAAAAACACTACTACATTATATTCAAGGGTAATTATAGTGCTTTGCTTTTATACATTTTGGGCCATATGTATGAAGCCAATTTGCGATCGCAAACGCCGAAATTCGCAGAATTTCAGCATTTGCGATCGCAAATTAGCAGTGTGCAATGTAGCACACTTAAACCCCCTCGCAAAATAAGGAATCGCAAAATTTACGATTCCCTATTTTGCGATTGCATTCAAGGAATCGCAAATTGCGATTCCTTAAATGCAATGTAAGAAGCACAAAAGAAAGTGCGATTTAGCCTTAAGGAATCACAATTTACCACCAACTTCAAGTTGGTGGTAAATTGCGATTTCGCTTACAAATGCAAATTTTTGCATTTTTTAAAGTGCCATGTGGCGCACATACATGCCCTTAGGGCATGTATGTGTGCCACATGTGCACACATGCACATTTCAGGGGTGCAACAGGGTGTCCTTTTGACACCCTGGCACCCTTGAAATTGCATTCTCAATTTGCAATTCTCTAATTGGGAATCGCAAATTGAGAATGTCTTCCCATTCATTCCAATGGGCCTCCTAGCCCATAGGAATGAATGGGAAGGTATTCCTTATTTGCGAATCTCAATTTGCGATTCGCAAATAAGGAATATGTGGGATTCGCAAAATTATTTGCAAATCCCACATACATTGCATTTTGCGATTCTCAAATTGCGATTCGCAGAAAATCGCAATTTGAGAATCGCAAAACTGTATTTTGTTACATATGGCCCTTAATGTTTTTAAAATTTTGCACTTGTTCTGCAGTCTGGGTTTTAAGGTGAAATATAGTGTAGTACAGTATACCTAAAAAATGTGAAATAAAAGTGAAATATGTAAAATATTTTAGAAACACTGTACTACACTATATTTCCACTTACAACCCAGAACACTAAGCATGGTCTAAACTATATTTTGCACTTTTAATTTTGGAAGGGCAAAATAGTGCTTACACCACAATTTAGGGGCTTATTACGATGTCGGACACCGTTGCGGATACGGGTCCGACCAACCTCCGTTCGGCAGTCCCGACCGCCGAATTATGATGCGACTGCTCATGGTGCGGTCGCATAGTCACATTTCCCTATGGAATCATGTGCTATGGCCATAAACCGGCCGTAGCACAAGCTCCCATAGGGAAATGGGAGGTTGTGTTCATCCCTGCACCGCGAGGCAGGCACCTCAGGGTGCCTGCCACATGGTGCAGGGATTAACAACGGAGGCTGCCAACAGAAGGGAGCCCTGCTAGGGCCCCCAAACTCTCTTTCCGACAGGCTTTCCATCTCAGTAAGCCCGTCATGGAAAGTCTGACGGAAACCGAGCATCATAATGCGGATGGCGTAAAACGCCGTCCATATGGATTATGGGCCAGTCTCTGACTGGGCGACGGGCTCCTTGAGCCCATCGGAATCCAGCCAGAATGACCGGCCGGTTTCACTTCCGATTGCCTAAATTGTAATTAGGTGGTCGAAAGTGAAACCGACGATCTCGGTTGGAAAGCCTCCGACCTAAGGTCTAAAATACTCTACTACACTCTACACCCCTACACTCCACTGTACAACACGTTACTCCACTGTATACCACTGCACAGCACTCTACTCCAGTGTATGCCACTGTACGATATTCTACATCACTCTACGCAACTCTCGGTATGCCACTCAACCCCACTTTACTCCACTCTACTCAATAACACAATACTCCTCTGTACTCCATTATACTCCATTACTCCACTGTATGCCACTCCAATCTACGCCACTCTATGCTGTTTTACTCCATAACACTCTATGCCTCTCTACTCTACCACACTCTACAACAGTCTACTCTACTGTACACCACTCGACTCTACAACACTTTACTCCACAGTATGCCCCTCCACTCTACTCTACTCTACTCTAAAACACTTTCCAACACTCTACAACACACCACTCTATTCTACCGTACGATGTGCCACTGCAATTTATGACAGTTTACTCAACTGGATGCTAGTCCACCCTACTGCACTCCACACCACTCTACGCCATGCCACTTCACTCTGACACTTTACCTCACTCTGCTCTATGCCACTCCATTCTACTCCACTGCACTCTACTCCACTCTACAACACTTTACTTGACTCCACACCATTGTATGATATTCCACTTTATGTTGCTCCACTGAACAACACTCCACTGTATGCAACCCCACTCTACAACACTGTACTTTACTCTATGCAATTCTACTCCACTCTGATCCACTCTATGTCAGTCTATGACACTCTACTCTACAATACTGTACTCTTCGACACTCCACTCAACAACACTCTCTGAATGACACACCATTGTACAACAGTATTTTGTACAACACTCCACTCTACCACAGCTTTCTCCACTCTATGACACTCCACTGTACTCTACGACACGCTACTTCACTCTACACCACTCCACTCTTGAAAACTCTGCTCCACTGTGTGCCCCTCCTTTGTACGCCACTGTACTCCACTGTACGACACCCCACTGTACGACACTCCACTTCATTCTATGACACTGTACTGTACTTTATGACATGCCACTTCACTCTATGCCACTCTACTCTAGAAGACATTACTCCACTGTATACCCCTCCACTCACTCAATGTCACTTTACTCCACTCTACGCAACTGTATGACACTCTACCACACTCCAATGTACGAAATGCCTCTCTATGACACTCCACTCCATGAGATTATACTATACGAGACTCTGCGTAACTCTACTGTGTAACACTCCACTCAACAAAATTCACTCTACCACACTGTACTCCACTCAATTCCACTTCACTCTACAACATTCTACTCTATGCCACTCTACAACACTCTACTTGACTGCATTCCACTCAACCACACTCCACCACACTCCACTGTGTGACATTCAATTCTACAGTATGATTCACCACTCCACTGTACAACATGCCACTCCACTCCATGATACTCCCCTCCACTGTACGATACACCAAGCCACTCTACTGTATAACACTTTAATCCACGGTATGCTGTGCCACTCCACTCTACTCCACTCTACAACACTCCACTCTAGGACCCTACACTCTATGACACTCTCATCTATTGTACTCTACGACACTCCACTTAACAATACTCCACACGATGACATTCGGGTCTATGATTTGAAACATTTTTATGAAGAAATAAAAACCATTGAATTTCAGGGAAAAAAACAAAGGTTAATGATAAGTTATAGTTAGTAAATCTTTATTTATTCTTTATATACAAACAAAACTTAAACTACACAAACATTAGAAATTCTAAATTTATAGTTATATCTTAAATTTATAATTCTATGCTATAACACATGCACCTCTGTACACAGTTAGCCAGACTACATTAACTATAACTCGTGCCTTTACGATACAGTGCTTATACCTTTTCATATTACATCACTTATATTATGGAAAATCATAGCATTCATAATGAAAGGGGCCTCATATTCGTTCTGGACTTTTCTAGAGACACACTCTAATGAATCTTTTTAGCAGCATTGAAGTGTAAAGGGGAGACCATCAGCAATACACCATCAATATAACAGCATCACTTCTTGAGCCATAATAACCAAAGGACAGTTGAGTAATGTTAGTAAATTTATTACAAAGCCAAAAATAACTGAACATAGAGACACCTCAATATGAGGGTATAAAAATACAACAGAATTAGCATGAAGCCAAATCTACGCACCCAGTTCAAACGGTGCAGCATGAACAAAACTATTAGTTCAAGAAGGAGAATACCAACAATCAAGAAGCATGAGTCCAAATTTCCCTGCATCAAGGGTTGATGAATGAAAAGCATTAAATCTATCCCTACTCTATCACTAAGGTGACATCTCTACATAAGCATTTCAAATAAGGAGGAAAGGTGTCTACCTAAGAGGTCTCTCCACCATCAAATGGTCAAGCAGTGTAAAGCCACAATCGCAAGAGAAAAAGCTTGTTCTCAGATGCTCCCTCTCGGAAGGCAAGAAAGAATTTGGGCTTTTTCCCTAACTCCAACAATCAGTTATCCACAGGTAGCTTTCCCATAATGCACAGCTTTCACGTATTCCACAATGGGTACAGTCATGAGCGTACTTTTCCACTGTGTTCTCCATGTACATCCTTTGCAACAATTTCTCCTTGATTCCCTTGCCTTCTCCTGCATGAAACAAATTTCGTTCTTTATCACCCGCAAGCCATAAACCTGTAACTTCTTCTCTCCTCTTGCCTAGCTGCTAAAACAATGACATTACTTTTCTACAAGAATGCTTCTCCACGTGCAATTCAAAACGTGAGAAAAAACAGCTTCCACAGTGCACATGATATTCAGAACATTAATCCTAAAGCAAGAGTTTATCGGAGCTTGCATTTCAGGCCTACAGCTTTGGCTAACATAAGAACGTCACTTAAGCATAACGAATTTGCATAACTATTATTACATTTCCACTAATACCTTTATCTAGTAGTATTAGTAGTAAACTTTATTCAATATGTAACAATATATAACATTAAAATACAGTTTAAAACAAGCGTAAGATAAAATCAATGCCATTTTGAATCCATTCCTATATACAAATAGTGCAAAGCTAAGCGTAGGATGTGTGCAAACAAACAGAAGAAAGGACCACAATTTTTTGACTCATAGTTAAAACTAACAAGTGACTCAATCATACAATAAAATCAATACTACTTCAAGTCCGTTCCTATAAACAGTTAGTATAAAACTTGGCTAAGGTAGTTAAAAATATATACGAGTTAAAATTAATTAGTGTTCAAAAATACATCTTGTTCACTGAGTTTCCCTGACTACAATTTCCCACGCTTGAACCAAACCGCCTGTAAAAATTTACTAATAGCAAAAACAATTACAGGGGAGGTATCACTCTTTAAAATTCTATAGGCAACAAGGTACCTGGTCACACTCAGATCTCGACATATTGTGCCAAACCATTTCCAGGGAGGCCCGATATACCCAGGGCAAAAAAACTGAATATGTATCTCTTCTTCGCTATCCAAGCCACAAGCCAGACACAAAGTAAAGACTAAATCCTTGTTCCATTTAATAGTGAAAGAACTGAAAGGGAGAATGCCAAATCAAAAACGGATATACAAGCTTTTCGCTGAGGGTGGACAAATAAAATCTAAAAATTCCCAAAGCGAGGGAAAGGCTTGATATTTAAGAACCTGTTAGTCAGCCAGTTAGCTTGATGTTAGCCTAACCCTCCTGGATGTGTGACCAATAACCGGCTTTCAGGACATTGAGATCCACTTTACGACTGTTTATCGGATCATCCCATAGCCTTTGCAATCCCAACCTACTCAACCAATCTGAAACAAACTTGACCCAAGGAACTGACTTGGCGCCACCTACATTTAGTAAGTCTACAAGAGTCTCTAAACTCGCTTAGCTCTGGAATAGCCCATAAACGAAACCAACAAACGAGCGGTCTAAGTGCAGCCAAATCTGCAATTCTTTATGGTCCTAAGCCAAAATATAGGGGAAATAGCAGTGAACAAGTAGGGACAAAAACCAACTGTCTCGCAAATTTATTTTCTGCAATAGATAGTAGAGAAACATCAGTGCCACCCCAGGTCTCAGCACTATAAAGTGCGGCACCTTGGGCCTTAGCACAATATACTTCAAGGGCCGGTGAGACCGAACGCAAGCTTGTTTGCCTATACAATCTGATGATAGCATTCGATCTATGCTCAATTAGTAGTGAGCTTTTGCTAAGTTGTCCTTTCCACTTAAGATTCTCTGTTACTTTTACCCCCAGATAATGGAAGCTCTGCACCCCCCCCAAGGTTCTCCACCTGCTTGAATAATCGAGTTTTTAGCCACTCCCTTTCCAAGCACCATATATTTGTCTTATTAACATTGAGCTCCAAGCTCTTGGACGTAGAGAAGCCTAAAAATGTATCAACCAGGAGCTGAAGCCCCATGGGTGTCTTGGTAATAAGGAGGGAATCATCTGCGAATAATTGAATAAGAACGTTTTTTTATTGCTCTGGGCTGGAGATTCTTTTTTGCAGTTCATCAAGGTGTCTACTACGTCATTCATATAACTGGTGAATAGCGTGGGTGCGAGAAAGCACTAGACGCACACCATACTGAATAGGAATGCGTTGGGTTAATTCACCCATGTGCCCACAGCAAACCCGGGCAAAGTTGTTATTATGAAGTTGAGACATGAGGTGAATCAGATTCCCAGGAACCCGCATAGTTTATAAGACATGCCACAAGTTGGCGTGTGGAATAACATCAAAAGCAGCTCTAAGATCTATAAATGCCACATAGAGCTTTTGATGACGTAATAAAACATATTTTCAAAATAATGTGGCGAGTCTAAAAATTTGATCAGAGGTACTGATCTTTGATCGAAACCCAGCTTGAAGAGCAGACAAGATATTATTAGATTCCACTCAGATTTAACAGTTTCTCAAGAACTTGTTTGGCAAAGATCTTTTGTGCATTATCAATTAGACTAATTGGTCTATAGTTTGTGGGGGCACAAGCATCACCTTTTTATATATTGTCCAACGAGCTTCCTAGAGTCATCTCTGTCCCCTTTTGCTATGGCATTTGAAAGTAAATTTAGATAGGCGTGCCCAGATCTGGGGCTCTGATTTATATAAATCTCCAGGGATTTTATCTGGGTTGGGCGCCTTAGCAGATTTTAGTGAGGCAATGGCTCTAGCTGTATCGTCTAAGCTAAAAACAACAGCTTGGTAACTACTTCTGTGACAACAGAGCTAAATGTGTCTAGAGTAGTTATTTGGTCGCAACACGGCCCCGTGTTAGTGTGAACTTTGACCTCATAAAGTTCAGAGAAGTGGGACACCCATTTTTCTGCAGAAATACGATGGCAGTAGCTTGTAATTTTTTCTGTTCTGTATTGGGCAACTGAGCGCCAAAAAGAACGACTGTCATTTGTTTTAACAGCAGACAGCATATCATTCCAAATTTTATCATCCCAATTCTTTTTTGCAGAGTTTAGTGAAGCTTTATAGATACGTCTAGCTTCGGCTATTAGGAACCTGTCACCACCTAAAACAGCTGATCTCAAGGAGCACTTAGCCTGTCTACAGGTGTGATTGTGCCATTTCACTTCTTTGCCCAAAGATGGGTTCTTGAGATCCATATCTTTATGTAGCTCCTTAAATAATAAGCTAAGTGTGTTTAGAATAGGAATTTCTGCTTCACTTCACCCTACATAATTCGACAGAAACTTAACAAACAACCCCTAAATCTGGGACAACAGTTTGTGATTAGACAGAACACTAGGCTATGAGACATAACGTCGATTGCTAGCTAATATAGGTTCTGGCACTATTGTGTAACAAATATTTGTATTTCTTTCCAGAGATGCCCCAGTTAGTATTAAGATCAGGGAGTCATGGTCACTATCTGGTCGCCGATCCACTTTCATATTGACCAGAAATGGCCATAATCTCACATCTAGAATAACAAAAAATCAATAACACTTGTATGGGAGCCTCTCCTGAAAGTAGGGGCTCGTTTAGGATCAGAAATCGTGCATCCGTTGCATGCCCTCAACCCTCTGCCGACCGTTAAAGAGGCTAGTTTGAGTCTAGTGGCCATAAAATTAACCCTGGGTTCCCCTGTTAGTGATAGAATGCCCCACAATTCATCCTCCTCTACTATGATCTCATTAATATATATTGAAGATATTAAAATCACCAGCCAATATTATTTTTGTGTTTGTGTGTGAGGAGTCTAGAAGTTCTTCTAAAATGGATAAGATAGGAGATTCATCACTTGCCGAGGTCATTCTTACATAAATGTTTACAAATATCAGACTAAGCCCTGTGGGGAGAGTAACTCTAACCCCCATCAAGTCAGGACATTTTAGCTGCAATAAAGTGCATGAACTAAATGCATTATTCTTGATTAGAATCAAGAGACCACCAAATGCCCTCCCATAGCCCTCGGGGGGTTTTGCTTCCACACTGAAGGTGGTAAACACGTCTACAAACACTTTTTCGATAGCCCAGGTCTCTTGGAACATGCAGATGTCATGCTCACCAATATACTACAACCAGTTGGGATCAGCCAATTTTGATGAAATTCCTGCCAGATTCCAAGAGAGTAGGCTAATACGAGATTGTAAGTGATTGACCCCACCTACCTCAGATTCCGAGTTACTAAATGGGCATAGAGATACCTCTGAGTGCATGATGATTGTGCCATCCATATGTCTACTCCCATGGGATCTGCGTCTGGCTCTAGTAGGGATTGTATCATGACTATTCGTATCTGACAGGATGGCAACACTTCATTTTTTTTGCTAATAGCCTCACTTCCGACCAAGTCCTCCGTACAACCAGGGACATCCAATCTAGGGGTTCTGTTACCATTGATAGGAGAGTTGGAAGTAGCATCAATTTGACCAGATAAAACACTCTCAGGTATTACGCTCTCGAACGGAGAGCAAAAATACAGTGTGTCCTGAGTATTCAGTCAATCATTTGCATCCAGATTTGACACATCGGAATACAATGGAGTGGCATTACCCAGCTGAGTTAAAATGGGGGGATATGCATTAAAACCTTCTAGAATTCTATCGGAAGGGGGAAATGCTTTCAATCTAATTCCCAGTGAGTTGCCCCCAAAAGATGGCAAGTACGACGTTCAAAATTTATAAGGTTCTCAACCAACTGATTTGCATGCAGTGTAACCTGGATGCAATCATAGAGTGATGGGTGGCATGAACACTGTCTAGCATACAAGATGTCAGATCTAATCACAGAAAGACAGTTCTGCTTAGCCCTAAGCCAATAAATTACTTTGTTAATTAACAAGTCTGTATCCTCAAATACTCCAGACTTAAGTCTGAGCAGCAGTGACATATAGATCATATTTCTGGAGTTGCGTTCTGGTCTCCCTTGTGCTTGAGGGGATAGTGTTTCAGAGGAATAAAGCTGGGGTGGGTGGGGAGTAAGTTCATTACGGATAACTGATGTGTAATTAGTTCTTTTACCAGCACAGTACCTTGAGCCCATATTGTACTCTGCATATGGTGGTCTTGTGATCTTGCTATTTGACTTAAACTGTGTTTGGGGCCTTGTTTGCCGTATTGGTTGATTTGAACAGGTGACCCTTTTGGATTGTCTGTTTAACGCCTCTGATTTAGCAGGACATACGTTTGAAGCAGAAACCTGTGTCTGATTTGTTTTTTTAATTTCTACTGATTGAATGGTGAAGTTCCGGGCTTCTTGAGCTCTCAGATACAGCCCCGAGATGCCTGTGCTGCACGCATGGTTACAATAGCAACAAGGATTTTTAGACTGTAGGGTAGTGACCTGACCCAGTAATGAAGAAATTAAGCTACTAAGATGGTCCAATTTAGAATTTAGTACTTGCAAAGAGGCTTCATCACCTGATGCCCCTAGATATTGATGAGACCTCTTATCAATTTGATCAGCGCTGTTTTTATCAGATGGCTCCTTAGATACATGGGACCCTCCGGTGTCATCAATGGCTGATAATGGAGCAAAGCGATTGTAGCAGAAAACATTGGTAACAATAGTGATTTCGGGAAATAACGGGCATGGTACTGAAGTAAGTGGCTCAATGAGTGCTAATTTCTTCGAATTGGATGGAGAAGGCTCAATAGACTCTGTAGTCTCTATGAGCTCGTGATGATTTTGGCCTGGTGCGGAGGGGCTTGTGGCGTGGGCAGCAGCGCCCACAACTGTAGCCAAGACAGATGATTGTTTCTTTTTTTTTTTAAACATGTCAGGAACCCTCGAACGATTGCTCTTCCCTTTGTTAGTTCTAGGGTTCAAAAGGGACTCCACCTCTTCAATTAATGAGTCAATGTCTGCCAGCGTATTAGTATTAGAAAGTGAGGGAGCCTCAGAGTTTTTGATTACTGGCTTCCGCGGTTTCTTGGCATTGGTCTCTGTATTAATTAGGTCTCCTGGTTTCCGTATGCCCATGGTGTAACGTGACCACACACCCTCACTCAGTAAAACACAGGGAATAGAGTGCATTATAGAAAATCACATCTTACTTAGTCCCGGTGCAGTGATGAAAGAAAATGGGCCTGGCCTCTTCCGGGTGATGACGGGCGAATACGGGCCCTGTCTTGGCCTGGTCTTATCCTGGGCGCACGTCTGGGTGCAACCCGCACGCGTCCCGCACTGTGGGACTGCTTCGGTGGTTTCGAAGGTGCTCCTGGCTCCACCTTCAGCCCAGTAGGATGCTGGGGGACCGAGTCCCAGCCCAGCTGCAGGGAGCACACCAACCACGGTGAAAACGCTGGTAAAAGTAAAAGAGCAGCCTGCGCTGTGGGACTGCTTCGGTGGTTTTGAAGGTGCTACTGGCTCCACCTTCAGTCCAGTAGGATTCTGGGGGACCGAGTCACACCCCGGCTGCAGGGAGCATGTCAACCATGGTGAAAACGCTGGTGAAAGGAAAAGAGCAGCCCACGCTGTGGGACTGCTTCCGTGGTTTTGAAGGTGCTCCTGGCTCCACCTTCAGCCCAGTAGGATGCTGGGGGACAAAGTTCCACCCCAGCTGCAGGGAGCACGCCAACCACGGTGAAAAGGCTGGACAGGGTTATCCAGGAACACCTTTTGTGGGAGGCACAGGCACCCAGTAATACGTTTAACCACTTATGAAAACATTATTGTTAATGAACACATTTAGTACATGAGTAATGTCAGACTTCACAACACAAGTTCTTCATGTTAATGTTTTCTGCTAGTTACATTAATTTCCTATGTTAATTCTCCATACTACTTGTCAGTAACCTAAAATACTTCACATAGTTACGTTAATACATTTCACAATTCAGACACCTCACATTTACACAGTACAGGATTATAAACGAGTGCGCTCTACACATGAATATGATACACCCCTACAAATGGAATGAGACTTCCGCTCCATCAATAACAACACTTATAACAACTCAAATGACATAATCTGTGACAACATTGTGCTTGATAAAGTGGCGAGTTATACTTCGTCTTTTTAATGGTGGCAGTGAATGAATTATAGATTTGATTCAGTGTTGAAGCAATTTTCATGTATTTAGCAGTATTTCAAGAAGGCGGTGTTTCTTTCACAATTTTGAGCACCTTGGACACTGACATCACCGCTTTCTATGTTACGCACTCTTCAAAGACATAGGGGTCGATTCCGATCTCGGTCGGAGGCGCACCTAACACTATTCGCCCGGGAAAAAACCCAGCCGAACGCGTGTTTCCCGACCGATTCGTACAAACGTCCGAACGAGCAAGTACGATGCGCACAACTGCCCAGATCCCGACCCAGTCGTACTCACCCAATCCAGGTCCTGTTCTCTGACCGAGCCGGATCCGTAAACGCAGAATCGAGTCGCACGGAAGCCAAAATGCAGCCCCGTCCGGCCGGACTAGTACGATGCGCACTCCGTACGCGCCGAACCCGTCGCTACGCACGGCACGTCAAAGCATCCGGGAGAGGCGCACATAAGCTCCGATTCGCGCCACAAGACGATCCACGGCTACGAGACGAACACACCAGCCACGAGTACGACTCGAAGCAACGAGAAAGACGAACGAGAAGAACCAACCATGAATCCTATCGCGCAGATCCTACCAATACTCTACATCTATTACCGGAACTGGTACGGACACGTACGGCGCAGAAGGTAAGTCAGACACCCACCACACAAACAAACCACACGTACCCGACACATAACACACACACATAGGGATGCAGAAATTACTTACACCAGCAACAGCAGCACCATAGGGGCGGGATGGCTATCACCAATGCCATATACACCCATAGGGGCCCGGATGCCAACAACTACCACCACCCCTACTAATGGGGGGCTGGATGCCTACCACTACTACCACCCCTACCCATGGGGGCTGGATGCCCACCACTACCACCCCTACTAATGGGGGGCTGGATGCCCACCACTACCACCCCTACTAATGGGGGGCTGAATGCCTACCACTACTACCACCCCTACCCATGGGGGGCTGGATACCTGTCACTACTACCACCCCTACCCATGGGGGGCTGGATGCCCACCACTACCACCCCTACCCATGGGGGGCTGGATGCCTACCACTACTACCACCACTACTAATGGGGGGCTGGATACCTGTCACCACTACCACCCCTAATAATGGGGGGCTGGATGCCCACCACTACCACCCCTACTAATGGGGGGCTGGATGCCCACCACTACCACCCCTACTAATGGGGGGCTGGATGCCTACCACTACTATCACCCCTACCCATGGGGGGCTCGATACCTGTCACTACTACCACCCCAACCCATGGGGGGCTGGATACCTGTCACTACTACCACCCCTACCCATGGGGGGCTGGATACCTGTCACCACTACCACCCCTACCCATGGGGGGCCGGATGCCCACCACCCCTACCCATGGGGGGCTGGATGCCTACCACTACTACCACCCCTACTAATGGGGGGCTGGATACCTGTCACCACTACCACCCCTACTAATGGGGGGCTGGATGCCCACCACTACCACCCCTACTAATGGGGGGCTGGATGCCCACCACTACCACCCCTACCCATGGGGGGCTGGATGCCTACCACTACTACCACCCCTACTAATGGGGGGCTGGATACCTGTCACTACTACCACCCCTACCCATGGGGGGCTGGATACCTGTCACTACTACTACCCCCCCAACCCATGGGGGGCTGGATACCTGTCACTACTACCACCCCTACCCATGGGGGGCCGGATGCCCACCACTACCACCGCTACCCATGGGGGGCTGGATGCCTATCACTATTACCACCCCTGCTAATGGGGGGCTGGATACCTGTCACCACTACCACCCCTACTAATGGGGGGCTGGATGCCCACCACTACCACCACTACTAATGGGGGGCTAGATGCCCACCACTACCATCCCTACCCATGGGGGGCTGGATACCTACCACTACTACCACCCCTACTAATGGGGGGCTGGATACCTGTCACTACTACCACCCCTACCCATGGGGGGCTGGATACCTGTCACTACTACCACCCCAACCCATGGGGGGCTGGATACCTGTCACTACTACCACCCCTACCCATGGGGGGCTGGATACCTGTCACTACTACCACCCCTACCCATGGGGGGCTGGATACCTGTCACTACTACCACCCCTACCCATGGGGGGCTGGATGCCTACCACTACTACCACCTCTACCCATGGGGTGCTGGATGCCTACCACTACTACCACCTCTACCCATGGGGGGCTGGATGCCCAACACCAACACCACCCCCACTCATAGGATGGGTAATGCATGACACAACCAGCACACTCCAACATAAGGAATGCAAGAAAAAGACATCCCCCCAACACCATGACAAACGTGTGTAGACTATGTCAAATGCCTACAACACTGAACATGACAATGAACATACAATGTGACCCCCTATCACATGTGTCACACATAAATGTGTGTGGCCTCCACAATGCAAGCAGACCATGACCACTGTGGCAATGGAGTCCAAACCCCCATCATCACAGTGACCAAAAGGTAAGTGTGGGGTCCATTGCTGAAGCACATCTTGAACATTGTGGCAATGGGGTCTAAACCCCCATCATCACAGTGACCAAAATGTAAGTGTGTGGTCCATAGCTGAAGCACATTCTGAACATTGTGGCAATGGGGTCTAAACCCCCATCATCACAGTGACCAAAAGGTAAGTGTGGGGTCCATAGCTGAAGCACATCTTGAACATTGTGGCAATGGGGTCTAAACCCCCTTCATCACAGTGACCAAAATGTAAGTGTGGGGTCCATAGCTGAAGCACATCTTGAACATTGTGGCAATGGGGTCTAAACCCCCATCATCACAGTGACCAAAATGTAAGTGTGGGGTCCATAGCTGAAGCACATTCTGAACATTGTGGCAATGAGGTCTAAACCCCCATCATCACAGTGACCAAAAGGTAAGTGTGGGGTCCATAGCTGAAGCACATCTTGAACATTGTGGCAATGGGGTCTAAACCCCCATCATCACAGTGACCAAAATGTAAGTGTGGGGTCCATAGCTGAAGCACATCTTGAACATTGTGGCAATGGGGTCTAAACCCCCATCATCACAGTGACCAAAATGTAAGTGTGTGGTCCATAGCTGAAGCACATTCTGAACATTGTGGCAATGGGGTCTAAACCCCCATCATCACAGTGACCAAAAGGTAAGTGTGGGGTCCATAGCTGAAGCACATCTTGAACATTGTGGCAATGGGGTCTAAACCCCCATCATCACAGTGACCAAAATGTAAGTGTGTGGTCCATAGCTGAAGCACATTCTGAACATTGTGGCAATGGGGTCTAAACCCCCATCATCACAGTGACCAAAAGGTAAGTTTGGGGTCCATAGCTGAAGCACATCTTGAACATTGTGGCAATGGGGTCTAAACCCCCATCATCACAGTGACCAAAATGTAAGTGTGGGGTCCATAGCTGAAGCACATCTTGAACATTGTGGCAATGGGGTCTAAACCCCCTTCATCACAGTGACCAAAATGTAAGTGTGGGGTCCATAGCTGAAGCACATCTTGAACATTGTGGCAATGGGGTCTAAACCCCCATCATCACAGTGACCAAAATGTAAGTGTGGGGTCCATAGCTGAAGCACATTCTGAACATTGTGGCAATGGGGTCTAAACCCCCATCATCACAGTGACCAAAAGGTAAGTGTGGGGTCCATAGCTGAAGCACATCTTGAACATTGTGGCAATGGGGTCTAAACCCCCATCATCACAGTGACCAAAATGTAAGTGTGGGGTCCATAGCTGAAGCACATCTTGAACATTGTGGCAATGGGGTCTAAACCCCCATCATCACAGTGACCAAAATGTAAGTGTGGGGTCCATAGCTGAAGCACATTCTTGAACATTGTGGCAATGGGGTCTAAACCCCCATCATCACAGTGACCAAAATGTAAGTGTGGGGTCCATAGCTGAAGCACATCTTGAACATTGTGGCAATGGGGTCTAAACCCCCATCATCACAGTGACCAAAATGTAAGTGTGGGGTCCATAGCTGAAGCACATTTTGAACATTGTGGCAATGGGGTCTAAACCCCCATCATCACAGTGACCAAAATGTAAGTGTGGGGTCCATAGCTGAAGCACATCTTGAACATTGTGGCAATGGGGTCCAAACCCCCATCATCACAGTGACCATAAGGTAAGTGTGGCCATGGAAAAAGCTGCAACTGCCAAACAGCATGGCTGAATCCTGGTCACAGAACAACAAACACATCAGTGGCAAAGTAGTGTTCGTGTCCCATAGCAACATATATTGGGTGAGGCAAACAGTGCAGTGCAAATAAGTCATACCTTTGGCCATGTGCAGACAAACATCACCCATGGGGGATGACACTGTCAACATTCATCAATAACACAATGACAGAAGTGACCATCATAATGCAGAACCACATATCTGCTCCAATGGGCACACAAATGTAGACATCCTGTGGAGACTGTAGATGTGAGGTGAACAGATACCATACCATGGCAGCAATGGGACACACAAACCATGAACATTGTGCTGACTGATGACCTAGGAGTCCCAGGGACAGCAGGTGAAACCCACCAAACAACATACAGCCAATGGAACACTAAAGATATGCCAATGCAGTGGTGCAGATGCACAAACACAAACAGGCAGCCCCACACTGCACATCAAACACAACAGGTGAGGGGGGGTGCCAGTGTCCCCAGGCAACCACACAACACATGATGAGGCCTGAATACCAATTACACAGATGCGCATACAGTGCCACACAAAAGTAACTCATGGATCCAAATCCCCTATGTGGGCAATCAGGCATTGTTAGATGAGAGGGAGCACAAATCACACATGTCACACAAGCATGTAGGAACAGCAACTAACACAGCAAGACACAGACCCACCACAGCACTACCCCCAGGGTCCCCACAATGTGGTGACCCTGGGCTGCATGATAATCCCACTGTGATGACAAAGCTAGATGTCGTTCACACTGTGAACCACAGTCATGTGTCCTGAGCAACAAACTACCATCACACCTACACAAGCACAAATCAATCAGCACGGCCTGTCAGCCAAGGCCAACATGGAGGCAGGGGCCTAGCCGGGCAACAACTCTCATCTGCACACACTCAACACCACACACCTCGACCTCCAACAATGTGCAGCAGTGAAGCTCACATGCACTGGTGACATTGCACATGCACCCATGACAATCCCAGGGGTGGTGGTGGGAACTAAGCTGCAGAAACCCATCACACATGGCCAGTCAACAAGACTCCTGAATGTCTGACACACTGCACAGTACTCCGTACATGGACATGACGTCAATACCACACCAACCAATGGGATCCCGGCCACAGTCCCACACCAATGAAGAAGCCAAGGTCACCCACAAATAACACACATAGACAACTTCCAACATTGCAGCCCTGACCCTGAGCAGTGCCAGCAGTCACACACACAACGTGTCACAATCACTGAAAGCTAACACAAACTGGAAATTACATGACAGGTGTAAACAACAAGTGCCAAGGGGAATCCTGACTGTGTCCCATCTGCGTTTGCCCACAAACTCAGCCCTGACAGCAAACACACCTATGGGTGACACCCTGATGACCAGTAATGTGCCATGCACCCACATCACAGAGAACCCAGGGAGAAGACTTTGGGGGAACATAGGTCAACTCAGCAAGCATCACAAACAGGAACATCACTAGGGATCCCAGCCTGCCCAGCAAAATGGAAGTGAACACACACAGACATGCTCACACAACACACACCTTGGGCTCAGGCAATGTCACAGGATTACACACTGCCATGAGGGGACTCCACTCCTGTGTGAGGAAAGCTGTGCCATACATTGCCTCAGTAGGGCTCCATCATGTCAGCAGAACACTTGGTCACACAGTCAACAATTAGCACCAAATGAAGGCTCCCGTCATATCAGCCTGGTCATGGGAGTGTCACCGAAATCATCAGCACAGATCCAACACACATGTATAGCAAGTTGCACTGATAACACAGATGAGTCCTTCCCCATTGATGCCCAAACTTGCATGTCCAGTGGAGATGGCCACACGGTCAGGGAAGTAGACTAATTGAACAATGGCAAGCACAACAGATGTGCAGGGCTGTAAGCCACAGATGTGATATTGCAAATAAAACCTAGGAATTCGCATTGCCAAATCTTGAAAACATGACACCCTCATATTGCTGCAAAGGATGACATGGATACACTACAGGATAGGACACATTCCCCGTGGACCACATGGGTTCCTGCACAGTAACACTTCATTTTCATGAGACCAAAAATCACCATCACTGCAGCAAGGGCACGGTTAGCATCATCAACAACATGTACATCAGAAGCAAAACCACTAGAGAACAGAAAGTTGCTTTATTCAGCATTTGGGTGAGAGAAGTGAAAGAAAAAATATAACAAAGGCCAATGGCCAGTCCATAATATGAGTCCAAACAGGGTGACAGTGCCAGATGTCACCCTTCGCATGCCTGCACTGCTACACACCAGGGACATTCCCCTTGGAGGGGCATACGGGGGGGCAGGCCAGGCACCGCAGGGACAGGATCAGGGCTCACCAGAAGGAGGCAGGGAAGGGGTGGTGGGTGCTGGAGAGTCACTGACAACTGCAGTGGAGGTGTCTGACATGGTGTGTGCCGGCACAACTGGGGGGCATGACTCAGATGGTGTGGGTGCCGGCACGACTGCAGTGGGCCGTGCAGATGGAGTGGACAGGTTCCCCACTGCAGTGCCCAAGTCAGACGGGGTGGTAGTGGACTCCACTGCAGTGCCCATCTCCAGGGGAGGAGAATGGGGTTCAGGTAAGGTGGGCAGGACAGAGGGGAGGACACCGTCTCCACACCAGTGGCACAGACATGCGCAGCGGGGGTGTGGTGCTGGAAGAGCAAGTGGCAGGGGGAGAAGGCCGGATCATTTTGGGGATGGTGTATCTGTGGGTGGGGGAACCTGGGGCAGGGTGTGGTGGGGGCACCTGTGGAGTGGGGGCCTGAGGGATGGAGGAAGGAGACTTGGTGCTTGAGCTGCAGGGCGGCGGAGGGGTCTTGCTCTTCCGGGTCCGGGGGGACTTGCGGATGGGGGCCTCAGTCTGTCTGCGCCTGGGGGAGGGTGTCCGGGGGCGAGGGGCAGTCCCCTCTGTGTGGGTGGGCTTCCTCTTCCCCCTGAATGCTGGATCAGCTGGATTGGAGGGGAAGAGGCCTAGGTCAGAGAGGAAGAGCCGCTGTGTAGGTGGGGTTGCAGGTGAGGCATGGGAATGGGCCTTGGAGGGAGAGGTATCTGAGGACTGCGCAGTGCTCGTGGATGCGTGTGTGTGTGTGTGTGCCTGTGCCCATCCCCTGTGAGTGTGGTTTCAGTCCCCTGACTGTGCGTGCGTGTGCGTCTGGATTTTGGCGTGTGTGTCTGTGTGCTGCTTGTGTCTGTGCTGGTGGGTGCCTGTGCCGGTGTGTGTGTGCTTGGGACAGGTAGGGTGTTGGGGAGTGTGGATGGGGCAGAGGTAGGAGGGGTGAGGGACTGTTGGAGGAGGGACACTGCTGCCGTCAGGGAGGAGTCCATGGACCTATTGCTCCTCTGTAGGGCAGACATGCCCGATGAGATGCCCTCCATGAACGACACCAGCTGAGTCAACAGAGTGGTGTGGGCATGGAGGACACTCAGCATTGCTGTCTGCCCTACATGGAGCTGGCGAAGGAGGTACACAGACTCCTCACTCAGGGCAGCAGGGGACACAGGGGCAGGGGGTGCGGTGCCTGGCACGAAGGAGACATGCTCCCGAACACGGGAGCCTCCACGGACCTCTGGAATGGGAGCCGATGGGAGGGCGGTGGTGGTGGTGGTGGTGGTGGCGGGGACAGCAACACTAGCTGGGGTGTGGTGGCTGCTGACACCCGCCTCCACAAGGGAGTCATCCTCCGAGCTGCTGTGGTCCTCAGCTGAGGTGGATGCTGCTGAGGACTCCTCGGTGTGGCTCCCCTCGCCCTCCGTGCCACTGGGTCCCTCCGACCACTCCTCGGCTGCTGACCCAGTCTGGCTCTGCGGCTCCTCCTGGTCCGTGGAGCTGTCCCCTCCTGTGGCCGTGGATGTATCTGCAAACAATAGGGAAACAGACAAACATCAGTCACCTGCACTGACCGCACACACCATAGTAAGTACAGCACATTACAGACCAAGCCCTGGCATCCTTAGTTGAACATTGCCAAAAGTGCCCAAACAGAGTAGGAGAAGCCAATTGTCAGTCTGATGGTCAACCATGGCACTCACATCCCTCCTGGCCTTGCACCCATCTGTCTGGTGTCTGTCGGATGGCAATACCCCAGTGTGGACACATGCACCACCTACACAGTAGTTGGACAGTGCAGAGAACACGGTGAAGTATGTGAACATGCACACATCACAACTCTTGCCACTGAGTCAGTACAGATGTCCGGATAAAGGGATGGCCAGAGTCTATTTTGAAATGCATGTGATGCATACCAGCACCAGACACCATGATGCACCCATGTCCTGATAGTCATTGCCACAATGGGGTGCATGTAGCACATGTCACTCCCCTGCAGGATCACTCATTGGAAGTTTAATGCCATGGCACAGGCATGCCTGCTAAGTCATACATCACTGTCTCCAGTCACATGGGCAGGGCAGCCAGACAACAACAGTCTGCACTGTGTCACAATCCTAGGTCATGGGGAATGCAAGTTCTGTAGCTGAACAAGTGCACATGTCCATCCCCCACACACCACATCATCTGAACTCTTATTTGTCCACGTCATACCAATTGGACATATGGGAGACCTGTAACACAACCCTCGGAACCTGAGCACCTCACAATCTGCTGTGAATGGGAAACAGCTGCCTGAACTTCACATTCGCATACCCCAGTCTGCACGGTCAAGTGATCAAACACCTATGTGTCACACAAGTATCGTCTCCTATGGTCACATCTCCGGTGGCATGCTGAGCCCTAACCGAGAAACACCCCAGTAGTCCTGACAACGAAGCCACAGCACAATGACACAGAGGCAGACACCTGAGGGGACATATCACTGAGCGCAACGTGTCAGCTGATACACGGGAGTGGGAGTACAAAGTGTATTGTATGGCCTGGAGTAGGCATGACTGTCCTGCTCCACGTGAATGAGGGATGAGCCCTGGACAGTAGGCAGGTGGCTAAGTATGTGTGACACACTTGATATACATACTCCTGAGGCCCAAACATTGTTCCCACCCGCAGCATGGGTGTGTGCCAAATACCCCAGGCACATGTGGTGAATCAGATCAGCTATTGGACCACATATCAAAGTAACACGCAGATTACATGTCAGAACACAGGCATTGTGTAAGCAATGGACCCACCCATGATGCCCACCACAGAGTCAGGGGAACAAATGCTGTCCCCCACCTTGAGCTAAGCAAAATGCAAGGACACAGTACCCAAGTGACACAATTCCCTGACTGTAAGGGCCACACCTGGGTATCAGATGAGGAGTGGGCAGTGCACAATTGAGGGACATGGGTCCTGGACCACATGACTGATGTACTGTGGAAGTTTAACCAGGCCAGAGGAGGGCACATAGCATGGCAGACAAAGTTCACAATGCAGTCATGGACTCACCCCCTCCTTGCTGCTCTCTGGCCTTCAGCTGCCCATCCAGATCAGGGAAGACCACCGCCAGGATCCTGAGCATGTGGTGGGTCAGGGTCCGGTGTCCGCCCCTCCTGCGAGGAGGCGACAGCTTCAGCTGGACCCGTGCGATCCTCCGGGTCCAGCCCCGAAGGTCCTGCCACCTCTTCTGGCAGTTGCGGATCCGGCGCTTGTAGACCCCCACGGATCTCACTGCCCGGACGATGGTCAGCCATATCTTCTGCTTCTGGTGGGCATCAACCTGTGAGGATGACAAAGTGAAAAGGCCATTACTACACATGCAACATATCCGTGCATTACACAGTTGGATATACATGTCTCAATCACAGGGGCACATGATGTACACAGGCAGTGCAACGATGGCTCTGAACAGTTTGCCAGCAGTTACTACATGGTATCATTGCCTGGGGAGTAAAACCTCGTTTAAATGCACTGTCACTGCACTATACCTGTTCAGTGCATGTAACTACACACTATGGGGGGTGACAACTACTCAGTGAGCCTGCTAGCCAGTGGCGTGCACACTGTAAGTCTTGCTAGTCAGACAACATGCACATTTAGTAAGGCAGTGGACAGCACACTCACCTGCTCCCCTGGTTTCCCATACAGCTTGCTGTACTGTGGAAGGAGGCTGTCCAGCAGGGCCTGGTTCTCCTCAGTGCTGAAGGCTGGGGCTCTCTCCACAGTACGTGCCATTGCAGGATCCAGAGGATGCAGATACAGCAGCAGTGGTGGTGGCAGATGTCGTCCTGGAGCATGTAGTGCAGGCAAGTGAGCTCTCAGGGGAACAGCCAGCATTATATGTGTGCTGCAGAGGCAGATACTGTCCCATGTGTCCAAAGTGATAGGTCCAAGTCGTTTGCATCTTCTGAATCTGGCCAATCCATGGAATTGCACCACTTACACACGCCCACAGCATCCTTCAAAAGTTCAACTTCATGAGACCCATGATTTTGCAACATTGTTGTGGGTGACCAACTGAATTCACTGCATCAGACTCGTTGAAGGTTTGAAAACGCGTCCGTTGCCATGCCAGGCCATAGCCAATGGGTGCGCACCGATCGGTCCATTGCTGTACAACGAGTACATCGGATGACAACGCGTACCCGCTCACATTGTATGCAATGGCCAATGCGTGCGCACCGATCGGTCCATTGCTGTACAACGCGTACCCGGTCACATCATATGCAATGGCCAATGCGTGCGCACCGATCGGTCCATTGCTGTACAACGCGTACCCGGTCACATCATATGCAATGGCCAATGCGTGCGCACCGATCGGTCCATTGCTGTACAACGCGCATCGGATGACAACGCGCCCGTCACATTGTATGCAATGGCCAATGCGTGCGCACCGATCGGTCCATTGCTGTACAACGCGTACCCGCTCACATTGTATGCAATGGCCAATGCGTGCGCACCGATCGGTCCATTGCTGTACAACGCGTACCCGGTCACATCATATGCAATGGCCAATGCGTGCGCACAGATCGGTCCATTGCTGTACAACGCGTACCCGCTCACATTGTATGCAATGGCCAATGGGTGCGCACCGATCGGTCCATTGCTGTACAACGCGTACCCGGTCACATCATATGCAATGGCCAATGCGTGCGCACAGATCGGTCCATTGCTGTACAACGCGTACCCGCTCACATTGTATGCAATGGCCAATGCGTGCGCACCGATCGGTCCATTGCTGTACAACGCGTACCCGCTCACATTGTATGCAATGGCCAATGCGTGCGCACAGATCGGTCCATTGCTGTACAACGCGTACCCGCTCACATTGTATGCAATGGCCAATGCGTGCGCACAGATCGGTCCATTGCTGTACAACGCGTACCCGGTCACATCATATGCAATGGCCAATGCGTGCGCACCGATCGGTCCATTGCTGTACAACGCGTACCCGCTCACATTGTATGCAATGGCCAATGCGTGCGCACAGATGGGTCCATTGCTGTACAACGCGTACCCTGCTCACATCATATGCAATGGCCAATGCGTGCGCACAGATCGGTCCATTGCTGTACAACGCGTCCCTGTACATGTCACTGGCATATGTCACCATGCCTGTCACAGATGAACGTATGCCAGCCACATTTACGTTCCAGGGACTCAGGGACACACCTACAACAGCACAGCCTGTCCACACTGTATCCTAAGGCATGTAAGGCTGCATTACCTTTTCCGTGTATGGGGGTCAACATGTGGTTTTTGGGGTGGCACTTGGGGGCAGCCACTCCCAGGCTGTGCACGTGTTCATGGGGACAGAATCCTTTGTGTGTTGTGCACATGACCACTGTGATGTGCAACTGTTCAGTTCAGAGCATGTGGCATGGTCACATTTCCAGGTTGTGTATGTGTATGTCATGTCACATACCCCCTGAGTCCCATGTGGGACGGTATGTACGTCACAGGCTGACCCATTGCAACGATAGTGATGGCCCTCCACAGTCTGTGTGCATGTTGTGTTTACAATGTCTCTGATTCCATGTGCACAATGGGGGACAGTCTCCACATCCACGTTGTTCGTGCATGGACTTTGATGTTGTGCGTGTGTGTGTCACAGACGTCCATGTCTGTCCTGCCGAGGCAAAAGGGACCACTACCTGTGGGGCTCATAGTTGTTTTGCTGTGGTGTATTCATGATGCACCATGTCATGCCAGTGTCCATGTGGCAATACAGGGTCCCTGGGAATCTACCTGTCAATGAGCTGTGATGCCTGGGGCACATCTGTCCTCACATGTCACTGTGGTGTGTGTTTGGAACGTGACAGCAGTACATGGGAACAGTGACACAGCCTAATGATATCCCATGGCACAACCTGGGACTTGTTGACGACACTTGTTGAACTGTGATGTTAGATGTTGGCCATGTAGGTGCCATACATGTCCTTACGGTACAGCACACATCATGTACTTGTGTCTCACAATGATGTATCATGTGATATTGAGTATGGTCAATGCCACATATGTGGGGTGACTGACAATCTTTCTTTCTTCACCTATGCACTGCAGGGCACCAGCTGTCCATAGACCATTCCCTGACCTTGCATCCATGGTGGAACGGGACTGCATCCGACGGTACCGCTTCACCAGGCCGCTGATTGAGGAATTGACGGTGCGGTTGGCCCCACATTTGCAACCTGGCCGGACATACCCCACAGCGCTGACCCCCAAGGTGAAGGTGATGGCAGCCCTACACTTCTTTGCCACCGGTACCTTTCAACACACTGTGGCGTCTGCTGGTGGGATGTCACAGACCATGTTCAGCCGTGTGCTACGCGATGTTTTGGAGGCTATGTTGAGATACCTGAACCAGTACATCTATTTCCCTAGACTTCAACAACTCACTGACGTCAAGAGTGACTTCTATGCCCTGGGGAGGATGCCGCATGTCATTGGCTCCATTGATGGGACACATGTGGCTTTGGTACCACCACAGGCACATGAGCAGGCATACAGGAACCGCAAACATTACCATTCGGTCAATGCACTGGTGGTATGTCTTGCAGATATGAGCATCTCACACGTGTGTGCCCGTTTCCCCGGTTCTGCACACGATGCCTACGTGATGAGGAGTAGTCGCATCCCGAGGATGATGTCACAGATGCGGAACCAGCGTGCCTGGCTTGTCGGTGTGTACTGACTTTGTACCATTGTGTGTGTTCTGCAATGTAGTATTCCACCCTCTTTTCCAACTCAGCTAATGTGCAATTGTCCGTATGTAGGTGACTCCGGATACCCCAACATGCCGTGGTTGCTGACGCCCCTCAGGAACCCTGTGACACCAGCCCAGATGCGCTACAATGAGGCACATGGTCGGACCAGGAGAGTGATTGAGCGGACATTTGGTCTCCTGAAGAGCCGCTTCCGCTGCCTGGACAAGACAGGAGGGGCCCTCCCATATGCCCCAGCAAAGGTGTGCAAGATTGTCATCGTCTGCTGCATGCTACACAACCTGGCAGTGCGGAAGGAGTTGCCTCTCATCCTGGATGACGATGACCAACATCCGCCACCTGTGGAGGATCCTGGCCTGGACCACGATGCCAGTGATGATGATGATGATGAGGGTGATGTCCGCACACAGCTCATCACCAACTTCTTCAGCTGAATGTGAGTATCCGGAGATGTCATGTCAATGATGTGAGTTTGCATGATATGTGTTGGTGGTGCTCTGGTGCTGTTTGAGTGTGTCCATGTGCTACATGACTGTATGCGTGCAGCGATGTGTCCTTACAGGTAGTCTGTACTCCCCAACAGTGTTGACATGCTAACTTGGTTCTGGGTGGGTATCTTGTGACATGTATTGGGCATGAGTATTGCAGTTCTGTCCTGTTCTTCAGTGCTTTTGACTGTGTGTCATTTCTGTCCTTCACAGGGTACTTTCAGAGTTGTTTGGTCAACTGTGATCCCCCGACACCGTGATTCAACTTCCAGGGTGGTAGCTGTCGTTTCCCTACAGGTGATGTGCGCCACACCCATGGACTTCCTTCCTTCTACACTTGTTGACTGTGTGCCCACTGCCAGGTGGGATTACCTTGCATCTGTAGTGGTTACAACATGTTGCAAATGTGTAATAAACCTGTGCTTCACTTTGTGATGTGCGTTGTCTGTGGTCACACATCTGACTGACATTTGCTTACTGCACCAGTGGGCTAGTTAACACAGACTGTGAATAGGTGTTGTGTCTGTGCATTGCACCGTATTTCCTGGCGACATCAGTGTAGGCGATGAGTCAGATGGCCTTGGTGTGTATGTGTTGTGTAGCCCTGGTGGTGTGTCTCCCTCATATGTGTCACGTCGCCATGACTCACATGCCGGTGTTGTACTTGCTGTAGCAGTTAGCATGCACAGTGTCATTTCGCAGATCATCATCTCCATGACAGAAACCACGTTGGAATCACAACAGAGGCAAGTATGGTGTATTAGTGAGTTTATTGACATACATGTGTGAGTATAGTGCACAGGATGGTGGGTGCTGTACATTGTGATTGTAATCCAAAGTTCCTAGATGATTTGGAAGTCCTGGTAGCAGAAATGTCCTGAGTAAAGTCCACAGTCATCTGATACATTGGTCCAACTTGTACTCCCCATGTCATGTGGGAGAGTTGTGTTGCATTCGACAGGGTGAACAGTTTGCGCACAAAGGTGATTTTCCAGAACAGGTGTTGGATTCCTGGGGGTTGTGCATGGCCATCGGCCTCTCAGTTGCCCTTCCTCGGACGACCCCTCTTCTTTGGGGGGGACCCTCAAGTGCAGGCTGCTGCGGTGCAGGGGACTCTCCGCCAGAGTCATCCTCCCTCCCTGTGGCAGTTGCAGTTGTTGCAGCACCAGATGTTGTGGGCACACAGGGAGGTGTTGACATGTTGGTGCAAATCTGGCGGAGGCATTGTAATATGTCCCTATGCACCGCCGTCATTTCTTGCAATGTGTCCCACTTGGACTCCATGCGGGACATGTGGGAGTCCAAGCGGGCATGATGGGCAGCCTGCTGCTGTTGTATGTCCCTGAGGATCCCCACTACCTGGCTGACCTCTCCGGTGCTGGTCTGGTACGCATCAGCTATGCGTACCAGTTGTGGGTCATCATGCAGTCCAGACCCCTCTGCAAGCAGCGACCTATGTCTACCACCCTTCCACCACCCCTGGCGACACGTGCAGGACCTGCGGTGGCACGCACAGGTGACCCTGGGCCCCCTTGGGGGTTGTTGCTGGTGTTGGTGTCCGTAGCTCCACGTTGGGCCAGGGTCCGTGTGCTGTTGGTGGTGGTGGTCCTTGGTCTGTCCGTGTCGGCAGGGGTGGTCTGTGTGTTGGCAGTTGTTGGAGGGGTGGGTGCAGGGGGTGCAGCTGGTGGTCCTGCTGGTGCTGCATGATGACTCACTCCGGAGGTGCCAGGTAGGTCTTCGTCATCCGAGGAGGGCAGAGGCTGTTCCACACCAGTGAGCTCCGTGTCCCCCGGAGCCTGGGACAGGGACTCCTCAGCGTCTGCTGCTGTGTCCCCATCATCACCTGTTTTTGGGAGACACACACAATGTATGTTATGTTTCTGCATGCATCAATGGTTCACACACCTGACATTTGTGACTGTACCTCTGGATGCGGGCCTGTACATTGCATTGTCCTAAGTTGTCACAGTCAGAGGTTGATATTGGTGTAGCACATTGTCCTGCATACTTTGAGCATTTCAATATGAATGTTGGGGTGTGTACATGGCCAGCATTGGTTGTATTTGGTGGACATCCGGCCCTCCTTCTCCCCCAGCCCAGTTATACCACCATGAAGCATACCACCCTTGCAGTGGGTTCAGGTTGACTCTCAAGATGTCAGTCAGTGGTGTCCTGTTGTTTGTTGGTGCCCAGTTCCCAGCATGGCCTTGTGATCCCCACATCAGAGCACCAGTGTCAGACATCTTTGAAGTGGCTTTTCACTCCCTGTGATGTGCGCATGCTTGAGTGTGAGCCTGCTGGGCCATGCGGGTGGGGGATGTTGAGCTGTGACCACCACTCCCATCATGCTATTGCCTCCACCCCCTTCCCAGCATGCCCATACTTCCTTCCTTTTGAGTGGACTTCACTGTGTGTGAGTGTGACAGCAATGGCAAGATGGCTGACAGTGGTGTCCTGCTGTTGGTTGGTGCCCAGTTCCCAGCAGGGCCTTGTGCTCCCCACAACAGAGCACCAGTGTCAGACATCTTTGAAGTGGCTTTTCACTCCCTGTGATGTGCGCATGGTTCAGGGTGGTGTTGATGGGACAATTGTGAGGGTGACCAATATCTGTGACTACCACTCCCATCATGCTATTGCCTCCACCCCACTTCCCAGCATGCCCATACTTCCTTCCTTTTGAGTGGACTTCACTGTGTGTGAGTGTGACAGCAATGGCAAGATGGCTGACAGTGGTGTCCTGCTGTTGGTTGGTGCCCAGTTCCCAGCAGGGCCTTGTGCTCCCCACAACAGAGCACCAGTGTCAGACATCTTTGAAGTGGCTTTTCACTCCCTGTGAGGTGTGCATGCTTGAGTGTGAGCCTGCTGGGCCATGCGGGTGGGGGATGTTGAGCTGTGACCACCACTCCCATCATGCTATTGCCTCCACCCCCTTCCCAGCATGCCCATGCTTCCTTCCTTTTGACTCTGCTTCCCTGTGGGGTAGTGTGCCTGTGCTGACAAGATGGCTGACAGTGTTATCCTGGGGTTAGTTTGGCTACAAGTCCCATGTGTGTCCCTGTGCTTCACACAGCATAACCCAGGGTGGTGGTTCTTTGTGGGATATTTGATTAGAGTGTGAGGCAATGCATTCTCCCAGGTGAGTTGTGTGGAGTTTGTGTTAGGGGTGTGTGTGAGAAGAGCTGCTGGTAACTATGGTCAGTGCTGTCAGTCCTCCTTCCCACCCAGCCAGATATCCCACCATGGAACGTGCTTCCATTGCAGGGAGTGCAAGTTTGCTTTCAGGATGTCAGTCAGTGGTGTCCTGCTGTTGGTTGGTGCACAGTTGCCAGCAGGGCCTTGTGCTCCCCACAGCAGTAGCCAGTGTCAGCCATCTTGTCAGTTGTTTTCCACTCCCTGTGATGTGAGCATGGTTCAGAGTGGTGTTGATGGGCGCATTGTGAGGGTGGGCAATATCTGTGACTACAACTCCCATGATGCTATTGGCTACACTGACTTGACCAGCATACACAGGATTCCTTCCTTTCAGTGGGCTTCCCTGTGAGGTGGTGTTGTAGTGGTGGCTACATATCTGACTGTGTTTGTTGGTTAGATTTGTGCCACTGCCTAGCTGTATTTGTTGTTGGGTTTGTACATGTCATGACACAGTTACATATCACTATGAGATGGCATGTATTGTGTTTATCTGACTGACATACACATCTTGGGATGATTATCTTTTGGTTGGTGTGTATTTGCTAAGGGTGCATGGTTTGACTATCCCCTTGACAGTGATGTGTGTGTATTGTCACACAATATTGTGTACATTTGTTGTGTACTCACCATGCTCTGGGATGTTTGATAGTCCATATACGCTCACTGGTGGTAGGATGGCCCGCACCTTCTCCTCCCAGGGCCTGAGGTATACTAGGTTTGGCAGGAGGGCCACTGCCGGTGTGTTGGCTCAAGGCGTAGTCCTTCTTCAGTAGCTCCTTGACCCTCCTGCGCACGTCATACCACCTGTTCTGGATGTCTTCCTTTGTGCGCAAACATGGTGATTGTGCGTTCACCCTGTCGACGATCCTCTCCCACATCTTGGTTTTCTGCGACATGGGGGTCTGTTGGACCAGTGTACCAAACAGCTGTGGCTCTACCCTGAGGATCTCATCTACCAGGACTTCCAATTCACTATCTAGGAACTTTGGATTCTTCTTTGGGGGCATGGTGATGGGTGGTGGTGGTGAGTGATGTGTGTGTGGGTGTGCAAGTGAGGGTGTGTGAGTGTGGGTTTTGCTGGGTGTATGTGAGGGTGCTATTTGTTGAGGTGCTGATGGTGTGTGGCTTGTGTGATGGATGAGCTGTGAGTGTGTGTGTGGTTGCTGTCTGTTGGTGTTGAGTGCTGGCAGGTAATTTGAATTTGCAAAGGATCATGGTAGGGATTTGTGTCCTTTATATGGGTGGAGTTGTGGGTCTGTCTTTGTTCCATGTCCTCCCCCCCAGTATTTATTGGCTTTGTAATTGCTTGTGTTTCCCTTTTTTTTTGTGTTTTTTCCTTTGTACTTTTTGTGCATGTAGGAGACGTTCTTCTGACCGAGTAGGACGCTGCAGTTGGTCTCGTGCGAGCTTATCCGACTCGTTCACGCTGTATTTCTGTTGTGTTTTATGTGCGGCGTACGCGTCGGTCGCGGTGTATTGGGTTGCTTCGGCTCGCTGTTTTGTATGCGTGTCGGTCGTACGGCTTGAGCTCCGTGCGACTCGGTCGGGTTTTCCACGCATTGCATCGTACTGTGCGGGTCGGAGTTCGCGGGTACGTTTCGTTTGGGTTCCTTCCTGGTGCGTGTCGGTCGGTTCGATTCGCGTTTTTTTCCGGCCGGATAGCTGTTTTCCGTGCGGTTCGGTCATTTGGCTTGGGTTCCGTGTGAGTCGGTCGTAAATCGCATGCACTACATCGTACTTGGCGGGTCGGGCTGCACCGGTACGTGTCGGTCGGAATAGATTCCCGATCCGAGTCGGTCGGTACGTTTTCCGGCCTGAATCGGAATCGGCCGCATAGTCTCTGTATTGAAAGTCAATCCATGATCAAGGCTGAGTGGCAGCCGAAATGCATTGGGTATTGCTGGTATCTGCAGCAGATTTTGCTATACAATATGTGTATATATAAATATATATATGCATACGTAGAGCTCAATGAATATGATCCGAGTTCTAATAAAATACGCAGGAATAGAAAGAAATGAAGTAATTGGAAAAATTAAAGAACTGATAGCGATTTTAGATAAGGAAACGGATCAGAACAGAACAAAGAAATTTAAGAGTGATATAAAAAAATCGTTTGGAAAAATATGCAAAAAGAATAAAAGATAGAAAAGCAACCAAATTCCTACGAGATCAATTGGATTACGAGAATGGGCAGATATACACGTTTGCTAAACGTTTTGATACTGTAAGAAGGCAAAGGGTACACAGCAGCAACGCAACCCAATATGAGAACTCACAAAGGGAACAAAGTTCAGACACATGTTTGGAAGTGGAACAAGATGAGACAACGGGAAGAAGAGCAATAGCCACAAGACTCACGGTTGCTGACGAATTGCGTTTTTTACAACTAGATCAAAGAATAGACCATCGAACAACGAGGGGGCATGGAAGACCAAGAGGAAAAGGAAACAGAGGAGAGGGGGCGAAGGACGTAGAAGATATGGCAACCTTGGAATTAGGTTTATCTTATTGCCATAGTAATGAATTTAACTATGCAAATTGTAGGATGGATCTGTTTAGATTTGTAAGAAAACTAAAATTGAAACAATTACATGAAATGAAAAATAGAACCAAAGATAATCAAGGAACAGAAAGAATAATCATTTTAACTGTTTAATCAAACCTGACAGTATCTGATTTCTCAGTTTTAGATATGTGGTCTTTGCAGAACGAGAATGGGAATGAAGATCAGTATGATGAAGTTGGATCATCGAATACGATCACTACTAGTTCCATAAATCTGCCACTAGGAGGAAGGGACATTACCCCCTTTCGACCCCAATCCAGATATATACCCCAAATCAGCCAGGATAACTTGGACACCTTTTCTGAGAATATCATAAGAGATCTAAGACATTTTTACCAAGAAGTTGGAAATGGGAAAAAACAAAGTGATCCAAAAGAAAGGAAAGTTTTCAGAACGATTGACAAAATCAAAAAGAGATCTGATATAATAGTTGAACCATCAGACAAAGGGGAAATGGTGTACTGTGGGGAAAGGATCTTTACAGAAATGAGGCATAGAAACAACTTAACAATACAGAATGCTACAAGAGGATTACATTGAATGAATATGAAGGAGTGAAAGAAAAATTCTTTGATAGACTGAATATGTGGAAGGAACAAGATCTTTTAAGTTGGGACGAATATCGTTTTTAAAACAGGAACATCCAGTCCTCCCTGTTCTTATATGATACCCAAAGTGCATAAGGACATAAGGAACCCACCTGGGAGACCAATAATTTTGGCTCAGAATAGTCTTTTGAGAATGTCTCCAAATACATTGATTTCTTTTTAAATCTTATTGTAAGAACCCTTCCATCATATCTAAAGGACTCAGCGGACTTTTTTAAACACATCTACGATGTAAAATGGGAACAGAATATGGTTCTTGTAACATTAGATATCTCCACCTTATACACAAGTATAAGACATCGAGATGGATTAAAAGCAACAGAACATTTCTTAAGGATGAAACCTATGAAGTTCGCAGAACACAATCGGATGTTATTGGACATGATGGAGTGGTGTTTGACAAAGAATATTTTTTTGTTCGAAAATGAGTTGTTCCAACAAGAACAGGGAGTGGCCATGGGCACCTGCTTCGTCCCCAGTTATGCTAATTTATATCTAGGCTTGGTGGGAGGAGCAGGTGCTCGGTGGACCAAGATTGGAACAATGGACAGAAAAGATTTTAATATGGTTGAGACTTATTGACGATGTTTTCGTGCTGTGGCAGGGTACGGGGACAGAAGTGGACCAATTTATCAAGGATTTGAATGACAATGATTTAAATTTGAATTTTGTGGGACACAGAAGTAAAACTACTATAGAATCTTTGGATATACGAGTGTGAGTGAAAGAGGATAAATTAGAAACTACAGTATTCAGAAAGCCAACAGCAGGAAATGCAATTTTACACGCCCGTAGCTCACACCCGACACCTCTTATAAGGAGCATTCCCTTTGGAGAATTTTTAGGGCCAAAAGGGCATGCAGTACGTTAGAAGAATATAATAAGATATTGGGTGAGATTAAATGTTGTTTTATCCAAAGGAGGTACCCACCTACAATACTGGAGACAGCCTCTAAAAAAGCAAGAAATATGAATAGAGAGAAAGTATTGTTTGAACCATCTAAAATTGTCATGTAGAAAAGAACAGGGGATATGTAACACACATATATTCATAATAACTTACAACACTGAACATATAAAAATTCAACAAATTTTAAAGAAGCACTGGCACTTTATTAGAGAGGATTCGATAATAGGACAACAGGCCACTAAAAACCCACAGATTACATACAGAAAATCCAAGTCACTGAGGGATTATCTAGTGAGGCGTGATTGCCTGGGTGATACACAACAACACACTTAGCTTCAACAGAAAGAAGGTTTTAGAAAATGTTTGAAGTGCAAGGCATGTCAGCATGGTGAAAATATTACAGCCTTAAACACAGTTTTTAATAAAACTGTAAATATAAGAGGATTTTTAACCTGCAAGACAAGCAATGTGGTGTACATTTTGTCAGTGTAATAAAGTTTATGTTGGGAGTACCACCCTACCAGTGCATAAAATAATTTTACAGCACAGGAGAACCATATTTAACAAAGATCGTAGCTATCCTGCAGCTACACATTTTGAGAAAGAGCATCAGAGCAACCCAACATCAATGAGATATAGCTGCATAGCGCAAGTGCCAAGTAGACAAAGGGGTGGAGACAGAGAGAGGGAGTTAAGAAAATTAGAAACATACTTTATCCTAGAGTTGGATAGTAAGGTACCGGGTGGTTTTAACGTGGATGAAGAATTGTTTACCTGCCTCTATTGATATCTGCATCTCGCCAAGCACATTCATTATAGAGCAGAGATACCTGTATAGAGAAGAGGACGGGACAAACACAAATTTAGCACTTCATTTTTTTAAAGATAGCACTTTAGTCACATAGAATAAAGATTTTAACTATTTATTGTTTGGTATTCAGGAGACTAGAAAAATACAAATTAACCGCTGTGACAGAATTGGGGCAGTAAGAGTCAGTAGACCACATTGGTGGGGTATTAACATATGTCCCAGGTAAAAGAGGGGGAGTGAACAGTACCAATATTTGGAATGTAAATAGATAAAATCTAGGTGAAAATTTGCACTTTAATGAAAGTAGAGCACTTTTTTAGCACAAGCACTTTAGAATGGTAAAGCACTTTAGCATGTTTGCACACCAATAAATTGCTGGGAGTTATTAGGGACGCGCCAGTAGGAGTTGGCAGCCAAGGACAAATAGGCACTTGCTTAATTACTTGAACTTCAACTTAAAGGTTGGACAAAGGGAACTTTCCAATTGAAGGAAAGCAACAATGTTGTTTTTTTAAATTTAAATAAAACTATAAAACTATTGTTAAAGTTTTAAAAAAAATAATGTTTGTACCTATAAACATGTTCCAAGATGGCGCTGATATATACCTGACAATGTGTGTACAGAAAAAAACGACAGCAGTTGTCCTCTTTCTATGTTTGTAGAAATGTAGATCGTATTTAAGTAAGAAAACAAATGGTGCTCATTGTCGTGAACAAGGCTGCGTCTGGCAGCTGAAACGCGTAGATGATTGTGTCACTCGCAAAAGAATAAAACCCGAGTGAGGAACCACAAAAGTGCCGATTCCATCTCTTTTATTTCAACGAGGTGTTTTGTTTCACACACACACATATATATATATATATATATATATATATATATATATTATATATATATATATATATATATTGTAAAACAATGTTGCCCCACGAGCATAGAACGCACTCCCCTGCAGGTGCGCTGTTTATTAGTGTTGGCAGGAGGTCTGGCATTTCCTTTCTGAAAGTTATTCTTGTCCCAGCCTTACGCGTTTCGGATCCTCCTGATCCTTGGTCACAGGCTTAGTTCAGTTTCACCACTTGCCTTTCCGGTCCCCGGGCTTTTTATTAGCATATAGTATGACGTAGTGTGCCCTCATTTGTGTTGCATCTCGGGACTTGTAGTGACGGAAAGGTAATTCATTACCCTTAGTGGGCTTGTTTTGCCAAACTAACAAATTAAACAAACAATTTAATGCCCCCAGTGGGCCTCTCAGTAGTTCGTGCCAGAATTAATAATGCCGACCTGCAGTTCCGCACATCACAGCTCCGATTCATTCAGAGCTGCCGAGGACCCACATCTTCTTTTCCGTGGTGGTGCAGTTCTAACGGCTGGGCTGCCGTGAACATTTTGTAAAACAATGTTGCCCCACGAGCATAGAACGCACTCCCTGCAGGTGCGCTGTTTATTAGTGTTGGCAGGGGGTCTGGCATTTCCTTTCTGAAAGTTATTCTTGTCCCAGCCTTACGCGTTTCGGATCCTCCTGATCCTTGGTCACAGGCTTAGTTCAGTTTCACCACTTGCCTTTCCGGTCCCTGGGCTTTTTATTAGCATATAGTATGACATAGTGTGCCCTCATTTGTGTTGCATCTCGGGACTTGTAGTGACGGAAAGGTAATTCATTACCCTTAGTGGGCGTGTTTTGCCAAACTAACAAATTAAACAAACAATTTAATGCCCCCAGTGGGCCTCTCAGTAGTTTGTGCCAGAATTAATAATGCCGACCTGCAGTTCCGCACATCACAGCTCCGATTCATTCAGAGCTGCCGAGGACCCACATCTTCTTTTCCGTGGTGGTGCAGTTCTAACGGCTGGGCTGCCGTGAAAATTTTGTAAAACAATGTTGCCCCACGAGCATAGAACGCACTCCCCTGCAGGTGCGCTGTTTATTAGTGTTGGCAGGAGGTCTGGCATTTCCTTTCTGAAAGTTATTCTTGTCCCAGCCTTACGCGTTTCAGATCCTCCTGATCCTTGGTCACAGGCTTAGTTCAGTTTCACCACTTGCCTTTCCGGTCCCTGGGCTTTTTATTAGCATATAGTATGACGTAGTGTGCCCTCATTTGTGTTGCATCTCGGGACTTGTAGTGACGGAAAGGTAATTCATTACCCTTAGTGGGCGTGTTTTGCCAAACTAACAAATTAAACAAACAATTTAATGCCCCCAGTGGGCCTCTCAGTAGTTCATGCCAGAATTAATAATGCCGACCTGCAGTTCCGCACATCACAGCTCCGATTCATTCAGAGCTGCCGAGGACCCACATCTTCTTTTCCGTGGTGGTGCAGTTCTAACGGCTGGGCTGCCGTGAAAATTTTGTAAAACAATGTTGCCCCACGAGCATAGAACGCACTCCCCTGCAGGTGCGCTGTTTATTAGTGTTGGCAGGAGGTCTGGCATTTCCTTTCTGAAAGTTATTCTTGTCCCAGCCTTACGCGTTTCGGATCCTCCTGATCCTTGGTCACAGGCTTAGTTCAGTTTCACCACTTGCCTTTCCGGTCCCTGGGCTTTTTATTAGCATATAGTATGACGTAGTGTGCCCTCATTTGTGTTGCATCTCGGGACTTGTAGTGACGGAAAGGTAATTCATTACCCTTAGTGGGCGTGTTTTGCCAAACTTACAAATTAAACAAACAATTTAATGCCCCCAGTGGGCCTCTCAGTAGTTCGTGCCAGAATTAATAATGCCGACCTGCAGTTCCGCACATCACAGCTCCGATTCATTCAGAGCTGCCGAGGACCCACATCTTCTTTTCCGTGGTGGTGCAGTTCTAACGTCTGGGCATTTTTTGCATTTGTCACCCCGAGTGGGACGGGTATGCCCAGACGTGGGTCCCGTGCTCTCCATGCCACTGGAATTAAGCTATCCTGGCTGAAGAGGGGTGAAACCCCGAAACCGGTCCTAGGATGCTTGTTTCCAGTCCAGGGAGGACCTGGCTTGGCAGTTCGGGCTGGACTGTTCCCATGAGGCACAGGGTAAAGACTGATTTGCATATGGCTGGGTTCAAACTGGAATGGCATGGTGAGCAAAAAATGATGGATTTAGGCCCAGATCCCTGTACTGGGGTGAATGTATGACATTGTTCTGCATTCTGTCCATCAACTGTTGTTTTGCATTTGTCACCCGAGTGGGACGGGTATGCCCAGACGTGGGTCCCGTGCTCTCCATGCCACTGGAATTAAGCTATCCTGGCTGAAGAGGGGTGAAACCCGAAACCGGTCCTAGGATGCTTGTTTCCAGTCCAGGGAGGACCTGGCTTGGCAGTTCGGGCTGGACTGTTCCCATGAGGCACAGGGTCAAGACTGATTTGCATATGGCTGGGTTCAAACTGGAATGGCATGGTGAGCAAAAATGATGGATTTAGGCCCAGATCTCTGTACTGGGGTGAATGTATGACATTGTTCTGCATTCTGTCCATCAACTGTTGTTTTTGCATTTAGAAACACATCGCCACATTAGTGAAGCTAGAGAACAGACTGGTAAATAGCTCGACATCTAAAATATACTGAGCCAACAAAATTAAAATCACATTGAGAAACTGTACAAATGGCCATTCATACATAGTTCTAAGATTCATGTGAAAATAATAATAGTGCAAATTTGTCATATACAAGAAGTGCAAATTTGTACAATGAACATATTCAAATGTATGAGTCATAGATGTTAAAGCTTCAATAAAACAATCTTGAATATAAAAGATTGTCCGACTAAGAAATTCTAAAACCATGTTAAAAACATGAAAAAGAAGTGCAAATATGCTGTCAGGTGGTGGCTATTTCCAGAAATGTCATATATATCATCAGTATTGAGATGGAAAAGACACCACATTAGTGCAAATACGCAAAACCATATACAGTACTGAATTAAATGGTTCACAAGATGCTAACTGATTTGAGACATATAGGTCATGAATACCAAATAGCACACATAGTATGTAATATTGAGCGATTGTACGCTATACAAAATATGGTACACTACATAATGGATCATAAATAAAGTGCAAGTGCAAAATTATTCATCAGTCCTTCATAGGATATGTCAAATAGTACCTAGGTAATGGATCATAAATAAAGTGCAAGTGCAAAATTATTCATAAGTCCTTCATAGGATATGTCAAATAGTACCTAGGTAATACTACTATACTGACAGGCTTGATCCAAAATTTGATGTACATAAATGGTTATTGTCGATGCATCCATGATCTCCAAATAGTCAATCCACAGGGATCCTGTATCTAGACTTGATTGCTCAGTCAAGCAGAATTCATCTTCAGTCACAGTATGTTAGGAACAGCATAAAAAAGCACAAACAATACATATATATATACATCTCTTGAAACATAGTTATTTCGGTTAAATGATCTTGCTCATACAATGATTAAAACCAGTCTGTAAAATCGAAATGTTGTGCATTTGTGCAAATCACGCAAACCCTGTGCAAAATTAGTGCTGTGCAACCTACAATTTCAAAAGCAGCATATATATATTATTCAAGCCTGAATAATAATAAAGTGCCAGTGCTATAAGAAAACTATCAAACATCTCAGAAACATTTTAAAACCATGTTTGTAAAATCAGAGCAGAACTATATATATATATACACACACACACTCACACCCATATATATATATATATATACATACATACATACATACATGCATACATATGTTATCTACTGCCGGTCACCAGTAGGTAGTTATAGTTAGGACCTAGACCATAGGAAAAACGTTCTTTGACTTGCCTTATAACTTTGGTGCCGTTTGACGAATCTGCATGGAAAGTTCCCAAGAAAGAGACCTCCTGTATATAGTTGTGCATGGAACGTTTCAGGGTGATTCGTCAAGTGGGGGCCGCAAGGGGATGTCAAATAATGTGAGTTTCAGGTGCAATTTCCCATAGGGATTTTAAACACGACGAATTACACCAAATTTGCTTGACAGAATTACACCAAATTTGGCAGAGAGGTAGCTCTTGGTTCAGAAAGAGCTGTTTTTCTGATTTGGTGTAAATCCGTTTGGTAGCTTTTGAGATATTAATGAAAAAGAAATTTGTATATCTAGAGGTGCGGACCCACCGTGAATCCAACAGATCTCCTGCTGAGATCTGATTGGCTAGCAACACTTCAACCAGGAAGTGTTCGCAACCATTTTGGGACTCGGGCTCAGCCGAGTCCCCCAAAAAAAAGAGAAAAAAAAGAGAACGTAGCAGGGTAGGAATACCCTGACCCCCTAGGCCTGGTGGAGGGGCCCCCAGGTACACAGCCAGGCCAAAAAGTATTTTTGGGGAGAGGATGTAGCCTTACGGCTACAGAGGTTGACCTTGAAGCTGGGGAACCGGCTTCGAGTCTCGGCAACAACGCTCAACATCCTGTGAATCTGGGCAAATCACTTAATCTCCCCGTGCCTAACAAAAATGAATGTGTCAGTCTGTAACAATACTGGTGCTCATGTAAAGCGCTATGATGCCTGATATTTTTGGGTCTAGTTCGCGCTATATAAAACTCAAAATTTGAAAGCTCCCACCAAGCGAGAGCAAACAGTAAGTCTGATCTCAGCTGGCTGGAGCAGGAAAACAAAATCAGCCCGGGGAGGGAGCCATACGCCCCCCATCCCTTTCTAAGATCTGAAATCCTTGGTGAAGGTGAATGCATCGTTGATCTATCGGAGCTCAATCTGTAGTCACTGTGACAAGTTCTTGGCCTCCCTCTTGAGTGCAGAGTGCATAGTTCTCCCTTTAAATTACTGTGAGTATGGAAAAGTGCAAAATCACCTGTTATGTGAGATGTCATCAGTAATGTCATCAGTGATGTCATTGACCCTGTCATGAGTGATGTAATATGTGAGGTCAGAAGCAGTGCATTGCGGGCGTAAGTTATAGTTAGCTCAGGTAAGTATAACTGCTGAATTTCTATGGTTCTGAGCCTAACTATAACGCCCCTGTAAGCTTGTTTTATATGTATATGTATATCTATCTATCTATCTATATATCTATATATATATATATATATATTTATATATATATATATATATATATATATGTATATATATATATATATATATATATATAATTTTTAAATGTCAAACTAATTTCATTTATTTAACATTTGTTCCTATGGAGTACAGTTGATCTTTTTTTCTTCTTTTGGACAACTTTGAGGCTGAAGAAAAATTAGAAATGTGTTACTTTTTGTTGAAATGTACTTTGTATTAACATGTCCCTCCCAAACCCCTTCTTAAATTTACCTAAACCCTTCCATTTAGTACTAATTATTCCCTATTTTCCTCCCACATCCCCTAGTCCATGCCTCATTTACTACTAAAACTTATGCCTCCATGTGCGGAGATCTCCATCAGCGTTGCTCAGATGTCCACACTGAAAAGATAGAGGAGGTGGAATTCTCCTGCCATAGATTTGTGAATTTCATTTTGTAGTATGTGAGTAGTACTACTGTGGTACTCTATACTAAAAAATGCAGTTTGTTAATCAGGTCTATTGTGTTTATTGCAAATGTGATAAGGTTGGAGATTAAGCATTATGGGTCTTAGTTATGAGGCCTTGTGACACTTTTGCGCCGCCAGTGCGTCACTTTTGTGACGCACCGGCGGCGTAAAATGAGCCATGTTGCGCCCTATTTACAAAGTGACGCATCAAGGCAGATGCGTCACTTTGTAAACCCCTGCGCTACATTATACCTGCACCAGGTATAATGCATGCAGGGTTGGAGTTCCCCGCAAAATATATCTTGCGCCTGCCTTACAGCAGGCGTAAGACTGACACAGGCCTATAATCATAGCCCTTCCCCCTGCATTGCTGGAATTGCATCACGCTTCCAACACAACTCCAGCAATGCGTCAGTTTCGTGCCGACAGATACATCAGTAATACTGACGTATCTGTCATTCCTTGTGACATGATGCGTCATACAGTAAATATGATGCATCAATCATGTCGCAAGGAGGGCGCAGTGAAAACTGTTGCATTGCTGTTTTCACGCAGCGATGTGACAGTTTTCATAAATAAGGCCCACAATGCTTGGGCAGAGCGGGCCCTAATTTCACAGCTCTGTGTATTCCCAGTAAAAATGTCATCACCACATCATAACACACTTTCAAAACTGCATCCCACCCATACCGCACCATATTTACACTGAACCACATCACTCAATTGGTACACCGTATCTGTCTTTAGATTGCCATCCAGCTATGAAAATGTTTTACCATAGCATGCTATCTTACTCTTTGGAGCACCATAACCCACACAAAGCACTCCTCACTTGGCACCCTAAAAAACATACCACAGCCTACAACACTAAACCATATCACATCACACAATACTGTATTTCACCATCTATCTCAACTTCATATGACTATTCCACACCATAATGCACTATAATACCTGATGTAAATTTCATTTTGGAGTATGTGAGTAGTACTACTGTAGTACTCTATATGTACTAGAAAATGCATTTTGTGAATCGACCCATTGTGTTTAATGTAAATGTGATAAAGTTGGAGATAAAGCATTATATGCTTGGCAGAGTATTACCTGTAGACATTTCGTCACTACACCATATCACACTTTCAAAACGGCATTCCACCCATACTGCACCATATTCACACTGAACCACATCACTCAATTGGTACATCGTATCCCTCTACAAAATGCCATACAGCTATGCAATATTTTTACAATAGCATGCCATCTTACTCTTTGGAGCCCCATAACCCACACAAACAAACCCTGCACTTAGCACCCTAAAAAACATACCACAGCATCCAACACCAAACCCTATCAAATCACACAATATTGTATTTCCCCATCCATCTCAACTTCACATGACTACTCTACAACATAATGCACCATAATACCTGATGGTTGGATACACAGTCTGTGGATAATATACTGCTGATTTTCTTACACACAAATATGTATAATAAAATGAAAAACCCTGATGCGTTGTACATTCATTTACTGGTTGTTTCTGTCATCTTAACCCCACTGCACTGTACAATCCCAATCCTTCAAGACCTACCTTCACCCTAGACTCCACTAGTCTTGACGTTCCCATACCCTATCCATATACCCTTTCCCCTATTCTCTCACTATTGTCATACCTGCCCTTTGTTACCACGTTTCAACTATGTTCCTTTGTCTAGACGAAACTTCCTGTCGCACCACCTTTGCCCTACATGCACCCCTCTGGAATCATCTCTGACGCATGCCCCTCCCTCCCAGGCACTACAAACCACCACAGACCCCATCAACTGTATCAAAGCAATCTCTGGTTGCCTCTGTTCCAAAATTACCCTCTCCTCTTTCACTCTTACCTTATAACCATCTCTACTGATACATTTTTACAAGTCCTCTTGAGTGCCGGTCTCAACCCTACTTTCTACTCTCATTCTAAAGCATGCTCTACACACTAGCCATGGTGCAAGCGAAGAGAGAAAGAGAGTGAGGGCGCGAAAGAGATAGATAGATAGATAGATAGATAGATAGATAGATAGATAGATAGATAGATAGATAGATAGATTTTCAGAAAGGCAGTTGAACTCTCCACAAGAACCATGTGAATGTAGTGAATGCATAATTCTCTGGACACCTCAGCGATGAAAAAGTCAACAGTAATAGGTGGAGGAAACTACAGTCATCAAACTCCAGAGCCTAGTAATTAAAACACCATGAACATTTCAGTACAGGAACATGGGTCTAAGGATACACAGTCCAAATTGTAGGGTTCGGATGCTATTGGAAACCAAGCAACACCACCAGATTTAATCTCAACTGACCAACTTTAATAGAGAAATCATAGGTCGCATAAATGCACAACCCCGAATGAGGAGAAACAAAGGTAAACAGGACAAGATTGCACAAGTTTCTATGGTCAACCTTTAATACTATAGCCTTCATTACAATGTCGGTCGGAGTTGCCTCCGTCCGACACTGTTTCGGTGAGGGAACAGCCCGACAATAGGTCGGTGGTTCTGAACACCTAATTACGATGTGACCGCACTAAGGGCCCTATTACGATGTTGGGCGGAGATTCCTCCGCCCGACATCGTCTCGGTCATGGGACCGACCGAGACCCGGTCGGTGGTCCCGAAGGATGCGGCCGAACACTGTTCAGTCGCATTCCTATATTTTTCAATTGGAGCATGCATTCCAGCCGGAATCCCTGCACCCAGTGGCAGGTACCGCAAGTTGCCTGCCACGGGGTGCAGAGGATTGACAGGGGGCACCATAGGTGCCCCTCGGCCTCCAACCAGAGGCTGTGCACCCATGGGGACCCTGCTGGGGGCCCCAAAAGTCGAGTTCCGACAGCCTTTCTGTGTTAGAAAGGCTGGCACAGAAAGGCTGCTTAAATCCGACATCGTAATCCCAAGGGCAAAAAGAGCCGCCCTTGGGATTTCTGACAGCATTCTGACTGGCGGATGGGCTCTCCGAGCCCGTTGGAAGCCAGTCGGAATTACCCTTCTGATTCCTTTCTGACCGCCTCTATTGTAATGAGGAGGGCAGAAAGGAATCTGACTGGCAAATTACGATGCTGTCGTAAAGACTCCGACTGATGATCAGAGCCTTTTCCAACAGCATAGTAATCTGCCCCATAGTACAGTCGAAACTTCCATTTCCTATAGGAGCTTGTGCAGCGGGCGGAAACCGCCCGCAGCACAAGCTCCCATGAAAATGAAAGTCTGTGAAAATCCCTGCACCATGAGGTGCAGGGATGTTCAGGGGGCCTCATAGGTGCCCCCAAGGCCCAAATGCGGAGCCCGTGGAGGGAAGGGGCCCTGCTAGGGCCTCCCAATGACACCTCAGCGATGAAAAAGTCAACAGTAATAGGTGGAGGAAACTACAGTCATCAAACTCCAGAGCCTAGTAATTAAAACACCATGAACATTTCAGTACAGGAACATGGGTCTAAGGATACACAGTCCAAATTGTAGGGTTCGGATGCTATTGGAAACCAAGCAACACCACCAGATTTAATCTCAACTGACCAACTTTAATAGAGAAATCATAGGTCGCATAAATGCACAACCCCGAATGAGGAGAAACAAAGGTAAACAGGACAAGATTGCACAAGTTTCTATGGTCAACCTTTAATACTATAGCCTTCATTACAATGTCGGTCGGAGTTGCCTCCGTCCGACACTGTTTCGGTGAGGGAACCGCCCGACAATAGGTCGGTGGTTCTGAACACCTAATTACGATGTGACCGCACTAAGGGCCCTATTACGATGTTGGGCGGAGATTCCTCCGCCCGACATCGTCTCGATCATGGGACCGACCGAGACCCGGTCGGTGGTCCCGAAGGATGCGGCCGAACACTGTTCAGTCGCATTCCTATATTTTTCAATTGGAGCATGCATTCCAGCCGGAATACCTGCACCCAGTGGCAGGTACCGCAAGTTGCCTGCCACGGGGTGCAGGGATCAACAGGGGGCACCATAGGTGCCCCTCGGCCTCCAACCAGAGGCTGTGCACCCATGGGGACCCTGCTGGGGGCCCCAAAAGTCGAGTTCCGACAGCCTTTCTGTGTTAGAAAGGCTGGCACAGAAAGGCTGCTTAAATCCGACATCGTAATCCCAAGGGCAAAAAGAGCCGCCCTTGGGATTTCTGACAGCATTCTGACTGGCGGATGGGCTCTCCGAGCCCGTTGGAAGCCAGTCGGAATTACCCTTCTGATTCCTTTCTGACCGCCTCTATTGTAATGAGGAGGGCAGAAAGGAATCTGACTGGCAAATTACGATGCTGTCGTAAAGACTCCGACTGATGGTCAGAGCCTTTTCCAACAGCATAGTAATCTGCCCCATAGTACAGTCGAAACTTCCATTTCCCTATAGGAGCTTGTGCAGCGGGCGGAAACCGCCCGCAGCACAAGCTCCCATGAGAAATGAAAGTCTGTGAAAATCCCTGCACCATGAGGTGCAGGGATGTTCAGGGGGGCCTCATAGGTGCCCCCAAGGCCCAAATGCGGAGCCCGTGGAGGGAAGGGGCCCTGCTAGGGCCTCCCAATGTCGCTTTCTGACAGCCTTTCCATGTTGGAAAGGCCGACATTGAATGGCTGTCGGAAACCGGCATCATAATCCTGACGGCAGAAATGCCGTCCTTAATGGATTTTGGTGAGTTTCCAACTGACCAAGGTAAGTGTCGTTCGGGCCTTCTGACTGCTGCCTCCGACCGCATGCATCGTAATGTGTCGGTCATACCGCAGCAGTAGATGCCGGTCGGACTGCAACCGATGAGCTGTCGGTTGCAGTCCGACCTGCATCGAAATTAGGCCCACTATGTTAAACAAGTGAAGAAATGCACAGAGACAGAAACATACAATCAAGCATGCTATGTAGTGTACCAGATCACAGTTAGTAGCACTATGCCAGTTAGGTGTCACTTCTTTTCTACAGACATTGTATCTTGTAGGTATGTTGAAACATGCTCCTATTTGTAAGCTTAACACAAAGTGCTCTCCTCTGCTCCATTGAAGATTTTCTTGGTCTGAAACAAAAATACAAAAACCTAACCTACAATGGTTTTTTTAAGCAGTGAGACAGCTGTCTCAATAGCAATTGAAGATGTTGTCTTATTCACCATGAGCCTGGTATTCCCTAAACTGTCATATACACACAACCATGCGATGCACACAACTTTCACACTTGTAGTGAACGAGGAATCCCAGAGATTTGGTCATTATTTGAATCTTGTCCTGCTCTGTTACGTTGATGTCGTCAGTGGAATTCGTATCTCAGCTACCCTGCCCCTACTAGCTTGGAAGGCTCATTGCCCACCTGTATGCATGTGCAACAATTTGTGTTGGGTCATCGATCTGTCAATCTGTAAACTTTTTCACCCCTACAGAGGTGGGTGGAGCCTCTAGGACGAAGCAGGACTATAGTTCCAGGGCACCATGGATATGTGGCTGATGGAGGCAGGACATTCATCTTGTGAACACCTGTTTGAGGTAAAAAATTATGTTAGGCAGTGCTCTAGCAACAATGGTCTAGTCTGTGCCCTCATTCACACCTAGCGAGTTCTTAATTAGGCTCTTCACCTCAGTGAAGCAGTCTCTTTGCTTTCAGTCTTGAAACTGCTGCTGCTTCCTTGGTGTTTGGAATCTTTGGTGTCAACTTCAGTTCCCGGGTTGTGTGCTGGTAGCTTGGCTGCTAGTTACAGTGTTATACTCACAATGCACTGTTATGATATTTCATATTGCTTTCCCAAGGGACTGGCATTCTTATTTATGTCTAAGCTATTTTTACCAGTTCATTTTGTCTCTTACTACAGAAGCGATCATCCTTTAATTGAGAATGCCTTTGCTTTGGGCTACCATATTTATTCTGATATACACCCTGTTAGAAATGGGATTCCTGGCTGGTATGCACCCAGGCCAGGCAGGAGCCACCACTCTAGTCAAGGTAGTCTAGATACACACTAAAAGATAACCTGTGCTCACCTCTGGTAGCCTGGCACAGAGCAGTCAGGCTTATTTGAAGAGGTATTGTCTAAAGTATTTGTGTAACACACACTCACAGTAACACAATGAATACACCACAAAAAGACTCCACACAGGTTTAGAAAAATAGACAATATTTATCTGAGTAAAACAACACCAAAACAACAAAACTCCAATCAGTAGAAGTCAAGATATGAATTTGTAAAGATCAAATGCAAAAACAGTGCTTAGAAGTCACTAGCTGTCAAAAGGTTGCTTGAGGTCGCGAGCAACTGGTGCAAATCCAAAGTTCAGGCCGACCGCGATGGAGGGCAGGCCAGCTACACGACCCACGCAGGGACCACTGAGAAAGTACCTTGGATGGAGCAGAGCGTTGACGCTGAGGGCTCAATGCGCTGATCTTTTCCATGCAGTCGGGTCCCTGCGTTGTCGTTAAGCTCCGCTGAGGTGAAGGCAATGCGTCATTGTCGAGCCACGCAGACTGCCGTAGTTGGACTGCGCTGGCTGTATAACAGCTGTCGTCAAACAGCCTCTGTGTCGGCGTCGAAGGGCTATGTGTCAGTTCCGATCGGCGCAAAGGTGTCGATGCTTCGGGGTTGTAGCAAAACAGGTGCAGAACCCACTTCTGAGACCCAGAACTTGGAGAGGGCAGCTCAGGCAAGGGTAGGACTCACAAAGGCAGAGTCCAGCATCACCAGCAGAATTGCAGGAAGTCTTTTGTGTCCCTGAGACTTCAGAAAACAGGAGGCAAGCCAGTAAGGCCTTGGAGGGAAGGCAGAGTACAGCTCTCCTTCAGCAGTGTTAGGGAGCAGTGTGCAGCAGGGCAACAAGCAGAAAAGCAGTCCTTCCATAGAAGCAGTCGAGTTGAGTCCTTTAAGCAGCACAGCAGTGCTTCTGACAGATGTTCAGTTCAAGGTCCAGAAGTGTTTGATTTTAGGGGTCAGAGACCCAGTACTTATACACAAAAGTGCCTTCGATGTATGGGATGACTTCAAAGCAGCTCTCTGAAGTGCACAAGGATCCGTTTCAACTCAGTCCTGTCTGCCAGGCTATCTGTGGGGGGTAAATCAGTGATCTGTGTATGGACAGGATACTACTTATTAAAGCGTAAGTGTCATATCCTCCCATTCCTCCCTGTCCAGGGAGACCAATCACAATTCAGATGAATACAGATGAGTGCTCAGAATGCAGATGAGCCTCACCTTCCTGTGCCCGTGGCTGTCTAGAGGGAATGCATGAAGTGTAGCTGTCACCCACCCTAGATGTGTATTGGAGACAGGCTATCAGGCACATAGGGCAGTAAGTGCAGAGAACTGTTATCTAAAAGTCCAAAAAACAAACAAGCGCCAGTACTGACTCTGTTTTAACAACAAAATGATTTCAATTTGTGATCACACAACTTAATTATTGTGATCACCCTTTAATTTTCGCATTGTGCATCAGAAATTATCCATTCAACATATAACTGTCAGTAAAAGAGGAGAAACATCTTCATGTGCTTTGTTACATGAAGATGTTTCTCCTCTGCTACTGACAGTTATGTGTTGAATGGTTAATTTCTGATATACAGTGTGAAAATTAAAGGGTGATCACAATAATTAAGTTATGTGATCACAAATTGAAATCATTTTGTTGTTAAAACAGAGTCAGTACTGGCGCTTGTTTGTTTCTTGGAGACGATAGTGGCCTAGCTTTGCTGATGTTAAACAGGCCCAACCCCTTGTTAGTTATTGCACTTTCTAAAAGTGGCATAAATAAAACAGTAATATTAAATCTAACTTCACCAGTAAGGAGGATTCATCATTACCATTCCAATGATATGAATCATGAAAAACCTACTGCTCTCTGATCAGGAATTACAGCTTAAAAGTGTATTTAGGAATTCCCAATGCCTATGAGAGGGGTAGGCCTCACAGTAGTGGAAAACGAAATAGGCTTTTTGTTACTACCTGGACATGCAAAACATAAAAGTACATGTCCTACCTTTTACTTGCATAGCACCCTGCCCCTAGGGTTATTTAGGGCCTACTTTAGGGGTGACATATGTAATAACGGGGAGTTTAATGCTTGGCAAGTAGTTTTAAATGCCAAGTCGAAGTGGCAGTAAACTGCACACACAGGCACTGGAGTGGAAGGCCCCAGACAGGTTTGCAAGGCTACTTATGTGGGTGGCACAATTAGTGCTGCAGACCCACTAGTAACATTTGAAGTACAGGCCCTGGGTATATGGTATACAACTTTACAAGGGATTTACCAGTGCCTCAAATATGCCAATCTGGAATACACCAATGTCATCATGTTTAGGGGAGAAGCACATGCACTTTAGCAGTGGTTAGCAGTGGTAAAGTGCTCAGAGTCCTAAGGCCAACAAGAAGGATCAGCAAAACGGGGAGGCAAAAAGTCTAGGGCAAGACTATCCTAAGGATGACAGGTCTAACACACCCTGTGCCAGGTAAGACGCTGTTGAGCCAATGACTGTGTGGGGATGCTTGAAGTGTTCTTCTCACTCTCTTTTTCCCAGTTTATCCCCGCCGACTACAATTCTTTGGATTCTGATTTACAAGCACCCAGAGGTATGCCTAAGAAGGGAGAGCTGGGATGAACATTATTTATTGAGTAACCCAATATACTCTTGTGGGCTTGGGTAACAAAATTCTTTCAAGGTAAAGGTGCCTACAAGGGGTTTTGTTTGAACATGTAAAGTTTTTGTATCAAACTGTAACTTGTGAGTGCCCAGGTCGTGGCCTCAACAACATAACATTTTCAAAATCAACTTAAGCAATCAAAAGCGAGTAAATCAATGTACCGGCTTTTTATTACTTTTACATGTTTTGATTACTTTTATATGTTTAAACAAAACCCCTTGTAGGCACCTTTACCTTAAAGGGGTTTACTATCCATCACAAATCAGGTTTCGCACTGAATAGTTTGCCAAAATAACACAAAGTTGCTGTATGTCCTACTATGCATTACTTTCTGCCAACGGACATTCCAGAGGTGGTACATGGGTGTTTCCATACAAGCACTCAATGGTTTTGATGAATATCCCTATCTACAAACATTCATAGACAGAATTTATTTCATTTGCGTAGTTACTAAAAACCATTGCAATACAAAAGCTACAATTAAAACCATAGGATCATGATAAAATGTAAGGTACGCATTTGTAATTTCCATAAACATTAAAACTTTAAATAAGTTGGAATACTATTACTGACAGTTAAAAGGCACTTTGGTACTAGTGCAAATTGCTGCCGGTGTAAGCGATGCAGTCAGTGCAGAGTTCGTTGCCGAATCAGAGAATGCAATTGGTACAGAAAGATGCTTTACGGTGTAACTAAGCTGCTAACCTCAATGATGGCTTCCCAGCTCTACCTTAGTTGGAACGGCCTCTGTTCTTTATTTGAATGAATTGCGCTATGATCGCTAGTGTATAACTGCCGGCAATTCTTAGTGACTAGGCCTACGTAAAGTAATTTCCGGTATGACTGCTCCGAAACCCAGGTGAGGCTTGTTCTTATGGTGGCATTTTTTGCTCGACTAATGCAAGAAATCTTACTAGTCTGATGTTTAGTTGTGGTGTTCCGGGATCAAAGCATGCCAGAACTGCTTGCCTCCTTGAGCGAATTCCCCTTTGATTGAACAGGATTTTTAGCAGCTGTCTCCTTTCCTGCCAAATCTCCTTGCAGGAGCATAGTAGATGGATGATGTCTCCCTGGCCGCTTTGGCACAGGCAGCAAGAAGTTGGGGATGACGCCTGCATCCACGGTGGAAGGTTCTGAGTGCACAGGATCATGCCAAGGTGAAGCTTTAAGAATTTTAGTTTCCAAGATTTTGGGAATCCCAAGTTAAAATGTTTTTGAGGGAGTAAGATCTTGTAGTTATTCAAAGTCATCCACGCGTGAGATCTGGCCGAAAAGGCAGCTTTATCCTCCACCAATGACAATTGTAGAGATTTCCAGACCAGCTTCTTAAAGGCTAGGGGATGGATCTGTGTGTTCCATGGGGCAGAGAGCCCAGTGCTTGCCAGAGCCTCCTGAAGGTAGCTTCTTGCAGGGGAATTCTCCCTCTGTTGGAGGTCTTGCCATAAGAGCTGGTTTAGAGTGTTTGGGGCCGATAATCTGATCTTATTCCAGCAGATGATGTATGCACCGTACCTGGCCCATGATTGCTTCAATAGGCCAAACTCCGACCTTAATTGCGCCGGGGAGGTGTAGTTTGGGAGGCTGAACATAATTCTGTATGCTTTGATAGAGTTTTGTCCAATAACTTGACATCTCTGCCTCTCATTATTTCGCTACCATAGGTTATAGTAGGTAGAATTTTAGCCTGTGCTACTTTCAAAAGGGGGCTTAGTGTTGGACCCGTTAGCTTTGTTGTTAGATTTTTCAAAGTTAATGCTAGCACCAGCCCTTTTCTTTCAATCTCTTCTTGATGTTGTGCGAAGGCTCCTTCTTTATCTATGTAGACACCTAGATACTTGTAAACCACCGCTGGTTCTATTTGTGTGCCGCCCAGGTGCCAGGACCTCGCTCCTTTCCTCTTATTATTAATGGTCATTGTCCTTGTTTTTTTTAGATTAATTGTCAATATGTTTTCTCTGGTATAGTCCTGCATTTCGTTAAGAAGGTGTTGCATGCCGACTGCTGTGTGGCTAAGCAGGCGGCGTTCAGGAGATTGGACAAAGTTGTGCCCCCCCAGCCTGGGTGCGTGGGAATTGTAGGTGTTGAGTGTCTGTGGTAGATCTGCCATAAATAGATTGAATAAGGTAGGCGCCAGCACACAGCCCTGTTTCAGGCCTTTGGTTGTTGTTACTCTTCTTGAAAGGTGGGTCCCTGCTCCTAGCTTCACCTGTACCCAGGTGTCTGTGTGGAGAAGTGTTAGCATTTTTAGGGTAGCTTTTGGAATGCCCCAACGGGCTAACTTCCCCCACAGTCTTGCCCTATCCACATTGTCAAAGGCGGCACTAAAGTCAATAAAACAAAGGTGCAGCTGCATTTTCTTGCATATTGCTGCATCAATAAGCAGAGAGATTGTCAGGATGTTAGTTGTTGTCCCTGTTTTTTTGCGGAAGCCTGTCTGGTTTAGTGGTATTATATCGTTGGCATCGTCCCAGGCTGTGAGTTCCTCCAACAATGTTCCTGCAAAGTATTTGGCCTCGTTGTCAATCAGTGCCACTAGTCGGTAATTACAAGGCAAGGCCTTATCACCAGTTTTATGAATCGGGGTGATCGTGGAATCTTTCCATGAGTCAGGGATTATCCCCAGTAGTCTCACTTCCAAGAATAGTGGTTGAAATATGCTTGCCCACTCTGCCGCCCTCTGTTTGAACAGGGCAGGTGGGAATCCGTTCGGGCCCGGAGCCCCTTCCTTTCTTCCCTTTGTGATCTGCTGCCTAATTTGGAGCAACTCTGCGGCATTTGTATCCTCCTCCGGCTGTTGATCCGTGTCCGAAGATATTTGTGGTACCTTCGTTAGAGTGCCTACCGAGCGATCACCCGGTAAGGCCCTCTTTTGGGAAATCGATAAGGAACCCGCAGTTTGGTGATTGAAGTGATCATTTAGGAAATGGGCCCAGGTTTCCTCTAGTATGTGGGAAGAAGTGCCTCCATGCTGCGGGTGCATAATTGTGTTTATCATTTTCCAGAAGCGGGCGCTGTCGTTATGGTTTATGTTGTGGAGGAGCTTTGCCGAAATGTCATCTTCATAAGTTTTGTTGATGCCCCATTTCAGTTTCTTTAGCTTTATTCTCTGTTGTCGCAAAGAAGAGAGGAGACTTGTGTTCCCTGGGTCATGTCGCAGGGATCTTATAGTGCCGTTTATGGATCTTTTGAGGCCCTTTATTTGCGCCCCTTGTGCTGTTGTTAGCCTTTTTTCCTGCTTTTTGGCCAGAGGACGGTTCATTTTAATTTGCGAAGTATGAAGGTCTGTAAAACATTCCCAGCTTGATATATGATTCTTTTCAGTCAGTTGTGAAAGTACGAGATTGATTGCTGTTCCTGACAGGGACTCAATATTTTCCACCGTAAATTTTTTTTTTTTATAACTCTTTTTATTTACAAAAATAAACTTGTTGGTCATTTACACACAAGGATGCTTGTTAAGTACTGTGTTGCATTCACATATTTACATTTCAGTATATTTCCTTTGATGTTACTTCCACCGCAAATTTAATTCTCTTGTAGTTTGACGTGTAGCTGGAGCCCCAGAGTGGAGCTGGCTGGATGTAAGAAGGTGCAATTGCAGCTATGGAAATTTCTTTGTGGAAGATGATCACTATCCCCCTTGTCTCCCATTCTGAAGCTGATTTTGAAAGGAAACAGCGAGAGACTGGCGAACGTATAATCCAAAATCGAGCAAGTTGATGCGGAATAATGGCTCGCTACGGGGGGGTGTCACCGGCAAATCTTCCATTTAAGGCCCTGAGATTAAGATGTTCTAGGTCCTGTAGAAGGCGTCTGTTTTTTTTGTTATTCTTTCCGTGGGTAGAGCCACATTGAGTTGGTATGTTGCAGTTTCAGGATTGAAGGTTCGCTTTGTTGCCCTCTGACGTGCCCAAAAGATATTGATTCAAGTCCCCCGACAGAATGAGATTGGGCGTGTCTACACTACTTATGTAATTTGTTAATTGGCCGATTAGCTTCTCAGAATCAATTGCTTTACATTTTGGGTGGATGTATGCCTTAACAATCACTACTTCGTCTTGTGCCCCTAGCAGAGAAAGAGTAAATTTGACTGCTGCAGCAACCTCTGTGGCAGGGCCGACTGTTACTGCTGACGCTATGGTAGATGTAGATATATAAGTTGACAGCCCCTTTGTGGCTAGTGTGGCAAAGCATAGGAACCCTTGTAGATGTAATGGTTCTATAAGCCATGTTTCCTGCAGCAGGATTATGTCGAACGAGTTAAGGTATTGCAGGAATTCCAGGTCTGAGGTTTTTGTTGCTAAGCCATTGACATTCCACGAACAGAGGCAAACCTCCGTTTTTTTTTTTTGCACTGGTGCCTCCATCTGATTGCCAGTGTTGTCATTGGGTTTCTAGAGAAAGGGTTATAGTTCTTTTAATCAGCTCTGGATTCAGATGACTGCTTTGGGGAGCTGTTTCTGCCCGGGGGAAGGCGTGCAGAGTGCCCAGACTGCGAGCCCTTTGTCACAGAGAATAGCCCAGTGCCCCTCTGAGCACAGAGATCGGGGGCCTAGGCGGCTCTTGGCTACAGACCTTAGGCAGGGGATTAGAAGAGGCGCTGGATACCCTGAGTTTTGATGAGGAGTAACATTAATGCCCTAAGCTTTAAAGGTATGGTACTCATCTAATACTCTCTGTGCAATTGCTGTTGTTTTCCACATGGCCCTCGTTGTCTCAGGCATTACTGAGTTTTCAGGGTGGAGAAACTCTATTGAGAGAAGGTTGGTTGAGTTTAGGTCTGCAAGATTGGGTGTAGCAAGTAATAGTCTCAAGATGTTCCCCCTGTTCAGGATGTCATGATTCCCCTTTGAGGTGTATTCGGGTTTGAGCAATGTAGAGCTCGAACCTGGCGACATTCTGTTCGGGGCTTGTGTATGATTTGATGGCTCTCTAGCATGCCGCTTAGGGACATGTTGGCAATTAAGTTGGGCGTCCTCCATTGATTGAAATTGTTCCTCCTCTCTGAGGGAGCTGTATTTGATTTTAGTACTTGTCGTTATGATTGGTGCACCTGGTGGCATCAGTTTCTGCGAAAGCAGGGTGCCCTGAAGCAGCTGGTCAGAATCCTGCCATTAGTGCCTTCCAGTTATAAGTGGGACTTTATTTTGAGTATTGAGGCTCATACGGGCGCTTGTCCGGTCATTGTTGGCTTGGTGATCAAAGGCGGTCCACCTGATTGCGTCCATTCCAGACTCCCGATCTCTTGCTGCTGCTAAATCTAAGATTTTTTTAGATGCATCCTGTCCCTCAGGCCGAGTTGGAACGGTTGGTGGCTTTTGGGGCAGTGATATGGGTACTGGGCTTGGACTTGTGTTGTCTTTTTCTCTATAAGAGGCTGTCATTTCCAGTAGTGGGTTCCTGTGTCCTGCATCAGCTAGTGGCCTCCTAGTGTTGTGGAAAGGAGGCAATGCTTCTGTAACTGGGCGGATGCTGGTTTGTGCTGGGACTTTGTTTTGTTTGCGCTCGTCTTTTAGGTCGGTGTCTGATTAAGGGCACTGTTGGCTGAAGATGGAATAGATGGCTGCTTGATTTGGAAGAAGTTTTGGTTGCGACCCTTCCATTTCTGCTGATGACGTTGATTGGCGTTTGTCTTTGTGGTGAGTGGTTCTTCTTGGTCTGTTGTAGATGATTCTCTGATGGTGCCGAAAGCCCCCTTTCCTTGCTGGGTGACTAAGCCCTCACGCTTGATGTTCTGATTGATTAGGTTTGCATGCTCTCCTCTTTCGTTCCCGGATCGGAGATCAGGCCCCTAGAGGGGGAGCGTGAGGAGGTGAATGATGTATTCCTCAACTCCTTAAGCACAGTGGTAAGCATTGATGGAAGGGTCGGTAGCTTGTCCACAATCTGACTGCATCCACAGCTAAGGTGTGCCTCTGATTGTGCTCTTCCTATAAGGCCGTTGAGATCCCCCAGTTTTTCGTCAATGTGAGCCGTGAACACGGCCAGAGTGTGTAATAGAGAGAGCTGAATGTCCATCTTGTCGGACTGGTATTGTAGCGCTTCCACCGACAGTTGCATGGTGTTTAGGAGAGCAGCCCAGGCGCTGCCAGCTTGTACGTTTGAGCTTGCTGCCCCCTTAGGCTCCCCTTTAAGCTCTTCCCGGGGGGACTGCTTGTCATCAGGTGGGTTAGACTGAGGCATCTTCACAGGGGGTGCACCCAATTGGTGGTCTGGTGAGTAAGCTGCTAGCATATCCTCCCATTCTTGAGTACTCAGATAGGAGAGGGACACCCTTCCTTCTTCCTGCTTGGTGTGATTGGTGTTAGCTGTTGGAGTCGATGTAGTTGATCTGGAAAGGCTTGGTTCCGAAGCTGCAATGTTAACTTTTGGTTGCTGGCTGCAGGTGCCTTTTCCATGGAGTTCTGGTTGAGAGTTCTGCCTGCTCCTCTCAACAGCTGGAGGGCCTGGAGAGGCTATGGGAGAATGGTCATTTTTGTTGCCCTTTTCCTTGTGCGTAAGGTGGCGCGATTCCGTTAAAGCAGTTGTAACATGTGCTTGCTGAACAGGCCCCGCTGCTGAGGGCAAGGATCATGCAGGTGCTAGTTTAACTGGGTTAACTGGGGCCTGAACCTCAAGCTGTCCAGCCACTTTCTGGGGCCCTGGTTGTCCGATTATGAGCTGGATTGGGTTTGCAGAGGTCGGCGAAGAGGAAGATGCTGAGGGTTGACTGAAATGGCTAAGGGACGAGGACAATATGCTGACTAAGGGTGAAGTTATCGCTGAAGTATTCAGCATTGGATCACTATGAGAAAATGCGCGGATATGATCCTCCATGAGCGGTGTGGCCACCTTGTGGGGCTGGGTGTGAACTAGAGCCATGGTTTGCTGTAGAAACTGTGATGTTTGTGCAGGTTAGAGGGGGGACAGGAGTCCTTTGAGTGCTGCATTGCTTGAGTAGAGAGCAGTGCCAATGTCTCTTAAAAAATAGAAATTTGTGTAGATTTTTGGCTGAGTTGGAAAAACCCTGAGGTTTGAAATGACTCCCCTTCCTCTTGGCGACGCACTGACCATTGGATCTTCCTCTGTCGATATTAGAGAGGTTTGGACGCTGTGTTGGCTGGTAGTGGAGCATGACTTGCGCTTCTTTCCTTTTCTCCCCACTGGCCTGGGCGGGGCGGTCTCCCTGGTTCGCCCTGATCTCATTGTGTGGCAGCAGATCTCCCTCTAGCTTGCTCTACTTTTGGCGCAATGGCTAGTGGCCTGGTGGTCTGGAGGTGGCTCCCTCCTTTATTGGCCTTTTCCTTGATTTGATCCCACTTTGTCGCTGCCGATGGTGCTGTCTCCGCCAGCCAGGCTTGAGGCATGTGGTTTGTTTTCCGTCCGTAATTGCTCTAGCGTCCCAGTTGTGCGGGAGCAGTCCCGGGACCTCTTGTTGTTACTATTGCACGATGTGGCCTCGCGAGGGAGACAAGTGGCTCAAGGCTCTGTATTTGGCTGTGGCAGTAGCTGAGTATGGCGAGAGGGGCTCCCCTGGCCGAGCTCAAGCCACACACGGTGCTACCCGGACCGCCTCCGCAGCTCGACAGGTGCACTCTCTCCACAGCAGCTGGCTAAAGCTGCCGCACTCACACTGATCACTCCTAGTAGGCAATCCTCCTGGAGTAGTCCTTGGAGATGGGAAATGGGGGCAGTGAGGAGTGGGGTGGGCAGCTTGCCCCTAGCTCTTTGGCACCCCAGCTGTGAGGCGCTGCTGTGGGTTCACAAGCGCCCCCCCCCTTGGCCCTCCGCAGGTGCCCACCTCTGGTGCAAGCCCTGGTGATGCGCAAGCTGAAGCGCCCGCCTGTGTGGTGGAGCTAGCTGCAATAGAGGCAGGTAAAGTGCAGCTGCCCAGAGTGGCAACTTGGTACTTAGTGCTGCAGTATTGTGTGGCCGCTCCTCTTGCCGCTTCCCTTCACCTCTGCGGTGATGGACCCCAGAGCCTAGTGACTGATCGTGGCCACGATACTGAGGAGATGCCCCCTCCCCTTTGAGGCGTCCTTGCTCCTTACAGCACCTTGCTAATCTGCGTGGTTTGGGAAGGCTGGAGGCTGAGCAGGAGAGGGAGGAGGGAGGGGGTGTTGTCCGGCCGATTTCTGATTAATGTGGGAAGTGTAGTCCCAGCAGCTGGCCCATGCAGATCGCCAGCCGCTCACCCCCAGAGGAATCAGTTGCAGTTAGGCGGCGGCGGAGACACTGCGGGTCGGCGCGCCGCTACGGCTACGCACCACTGCTACCTGTAATCAGGGCCGGTGTGTCGATGTGTAGGGTGCGGTCAAAACGGCTCCGCCGGACATGGTCTCTGGTTTACGGGCTCCGCAGGCTCCGACTCCAACTCCGCTCCTGAACTCTGCCTTTGCCCACTGCACCGCCGCCAGCACTTTCGACTGTCGACCAGCTGACCAGCAAAGGCCGCACCTCCGGAAACAGCGTAGGCAGAGAGATCTGCTGCGAATGATAATCTTTGCTGTGAGCCAACATTCATAGACAGGGATTTGTACCAAAACCTTACCATTGGCAACCTCATAAAAGAAAAGTAACTGGAAACAAATATAATGCTTGTAAATTCATCTGTAAACCTGCAAACCAAACTAAGGGGCCCATTAGGATGGCGGGCGGATTGCCCCCGCCGGGCCGGCGGTAGTCACCGCTGGCCCGGCGGGGGCGATCCGCCCGCCATCCACACTACAAAGACCCCTGCCATATTATTATGGCTGGGGGGTCCGCAGCGGACGAAAAGACCGTCCGCCGTTTTCCCGCTGGTCGGCTCGTCGACCGGCGGAAAACATGGTTAATATGGTGGCGGTGTCAGCAAGACACCGCCATCCATATTATGATGACTGCGGAGATCAGCCTTTAACGCCGCCATGGAAAGGCATGTGGTCTTTGCCTTTGGGGGCCCGTAGCGGGCCCCGAGAAAGTTGGGGTGGTGGGGGGTGCACATTGGCATGGACAAAGTGGCAGGCACCGCGCGGTGCCTGTCACCTTGTGCATGCCACTGCACAACGTCTATTCCCAGCATTGTGGCGGGCGGTGCTGTGAGCACCGCCCGCCATATGCTGGGAATAGGGTTGCCACCGCCACGGTGGCGGTGGCATCCTAATATCAGGTGCGGGACCGCCGCACCCCTTGCGGACGGTCCCGCATTCCATTACGGTGGTGGGCGGACTTTGTCCGCCCGCCATCGTAATGACCCCTAAATACATCAAAGATCCATTCTAGCACCATATCCTAAAATTGAAATAGTCTCAAAATACTCGATAAATCAGGCATTATCTGTCTAAAATGAGTGTTCTGTTAAGTAATTTGCTAATGTGAAGTGGCAATAAACAGGAATTATTGTATAGTGCTAGTCTGTCCTCTTTTCTTTCCAAATTTCCATTGAAAGCTAACATTCTGTAATATATGCACACAGCCTCTGCCAAAATTTCCCAGGAAACTTCCCTGCCCAGCAAAATGATAAATATAAGCTCTAACTTCTGGTTCTTTTTTCCACCCATCCTGTCTTGTTAGACTGGTCCTGGACTTTAGAAGTGCATTCTTATCTGTGGTGCCATTTCCTGCTTCAGATTAGTCACAAATGGAAAAAACGTTTAAGATGTTTTGTCTAAATATGGTTAAAATTAATTACATCTGAAGCGTGTTTTTAAAACAGAGAAAGATAAAACATATGAGTCAAACTGAACAAAACAGACTCACGAAATAAAAGTTTCATTACCAAGAAACCGGGAAGTCTACATTAATTAGTTCGGATTATTTATTTATCCAACAGTTAACAGCTGAATTTTTTACATTTGATTTTGTTTCATATGCCAAGTAGAATAAGTAGAATGAGGCCCATTTTGCAAGGTAGGTTTCATTACTCAAACATTCTGCAGGTACACTCATCACACTTTCATATACATTCCTTGTCCCGAATAAAGGTGGACGAGTAAAATCTGATTCCTGTGCAAACACTTATTTGCACAGAAATTCCAGTCCCGAGATTTGCAGTAAACACCACATCCCAGAAATTTTCTCACAGATGCATTTCCCCATATCAAAGCTAGAGAAAATTAATGAGAGAAAAATTGTGGTATCTCCAATACATATGGAATTAGGTGTAGAAAACAACAATTCTGTATGCCATTACTTATTCGCAGCACATGGTAAATACTGTCCCTTGATTTCATTTAACATTTGAATACAGAAATAAACCTGATGTAACCTGTGGTTGTTGCTATGCATTCTCTCCATAGTTCCCAGTTTCCTACTGCTCAGATGTAAAGGAATGTTGATGAGCGCCTGGTTGATATGAATGTCAGTTGGAGACAGTGGGCTGAGCAGCAAGGAGGCTGCTTTTGGTGGGGTTATTTAGACTTAACCTGTAACTTGTAACTATGGGGCTCATCACGATGGCGGACGGACTTCAGTCTGACCGCCATCGTTACGGATTTGGGACCGGCCGCCTATGAGGCCGCCTCCCCACAATCCGAATCACGATGCGACCGCCACCACGGCAGGTCGCATCACCTATTTTTTACATTGTGGCGGGGATGCGGTCAGCAGCCCCTGCCACAATGTTATGTTATGTTATGTTACAGTGATTTCTAGCGCGCACGGCTACTCAGGAGTGTCCCGGCGCGAGGAGCCACTAGTAGAAACAGTATGGAACAGGAGAAATTATCCTTAGGTAAACAGCAGGGTTTTAAGTCTTTTCTTAAACATGGTGGGGTCGTGGATGCTGCGCAGTTCAAGGGGGAGAGAGTTCCAAGCTTCGGCTGCTTTGAAGGACAGAGAGCTGCCTCCAATTCTTGTCTGCCGAAAGCGAGGGATCGCAGCTAGGCACTGTGAAGCGGAACGCAGATGCCTTCATGGAGTATAAAAACTAAACCGCTTCCTCAAATAGAGGGGCCCTATACCATAGAGGGCTGAATGGGCCATCGTGAGAGCTTTAAATTTCACTCTTTGGGCCACTGGTAGCCAGTGCAGGTCCTGCAAATGATGTTTGACGCTGGACCTGCCCGGGATACCCATCAGAACTCTGGCTGCGGTGTTCTGTATTACCTGAAGTTTCTTAAGCTGGTATCCTGGTAGGCCAATGTAAAGTGCATTGGCATAGTCAAGGCAGCTAAGGATCAGAGCGCGCGTGACCATTTCCTTGGCGGACCTGGGTAATAGAGGAAGAAACCTCCTAGGAGACTTCAATGTGCCAAAACATTGACCGGCCAGTTTTTTTACATGTGTAGAGAACCTGAGATTTTCCTCGAACCAGACGCCCAGGTTCTTCACTGCCTGTCCCGAGGAACTGGGAAGTGGATATTCTGGTAGCCAAAGTGCTTCCCTGAACTGAGGGAGAAAGGATCCAAATAGGAGGATTTCGGACTTGCCCTCATTGCACTTTAACTGGGCGGCTGCCAGCCATTTGAAAACGGCTGATAAACAGTTTTTAGCTTTCGCTGGAGAAATATCTGAGTCTTTCCAAGTGAAGAGGAGCTGGGTATCATCTGCATAGGCGATGATTTTTGCTCCCAGCTCCTCCGCCAGATAGACCAGAGGGGTGACATAAACATTAAAAAGGAGGGGGCTCAGGGTAGAGCCCTGAGGTTCTCCAGTAGTCACCTTTTGTGGATTTGATGAGAAAGGAGGTAGCCACACTTGCTGTGATCTGTCAACCAAAAATGATTTAATCCAATCCCATGCAGGGCCGATGACACCAATATTTGCAAGGCGCGCTAATAGCAGTGAGTGTGGCACTGTGTCGAAGGCGGCAGAGAGGTCTAATAAAATCAGAGCCGCTCTCCCGCCCCCATCCAAGCATTCTCTAATGGCTTCTGATATTTCCACAAGCGCCATCTCCGTGCTATAAGTAGCTCTGAACCCTGACTGAGCGGGATGTAATGATCCTGAGGTCTCTACAAAACTGGCCAGCTGCTTGAAGACCGCCTTTTCACATACCTTAGCAACCGCTGGAAGGAGGGAAATAGGGCGATAGTTGGCAGGGTTGGCCGGGTCCAGAGAGGGTTTTTTAAGCAGAGGGAGAAGTTTGGCCTGCTTCCATTCAGGCGGGACTATGGCAGATCGGAAGGACATATTGATAAGTGAATTAACTTCAGGATTAACAACTTCTGCCACAGCCACCAGCAAGCGGGCATGGCAAGGGTCGGTTGGTGAGCCAGATTTCAGGGACTTCAAAATAGTCAATGAGTCTTGGTGGGCAACTGCAGAAAATTCAGACAGGGAGAAGGATGGATTAAAACCATCATGATTGGGGCTGGCCATGTTCAGCGGGATATTCCTGTTCATGGTCAAAACTGGCTTGTATAGTCTGGATTTTAACAATGAAGGAACTCGAAAGTTTCTCACACCAGATGGCTGACGGAGGTAGCGCTATCTCCTCTGCCCTCGGGGTCACAAAGCTTTGCACAATGGAAAAAATTTCCTTGGCGTTATTGCGGGACTGGGCTATGCGTTCTGCATAGTGCTGACTTTTGGCTATGTTTATGGAGGCATAGTAGCCTTTCTGGGCCTTCCTAAGTGCTATTTTAGCAAGAGGGCAGTAGGCCACTCTCCAGGGTGCAGACACATCCCTGCACCATGCGGCAAGCGCCGCAGGGGCCTGCCACATGGTGCAGGGATATGTAGGGGGGCACCATAGGTGCCCCCTAGGGTACATCTCCCTACCCCAGCGATTAAGGGGGGCATGCTACGGGGCCCCAAATCCATTTCCGCCATTCGTTTTGCAGCGGTTTGTCCACCGCTAAATGAACGGAGGAAAGGGATCCCTGCGGCGGTGCCTGCAAGGCACCGCCGCAATGTTGGGCTATGTTTCGGTTCCGACAGGCGGTCGGAAAAGGACCACCTGTCAGAACCGTGGAGGGCAGTCTTTACGACCGCCACGCTTACCCATCGATTCCCCCCGCCATCATAATATGGTGGGGGAAAACAGCAGTACGATGGCGGCTGTCGGTGGCGGGCCTTCCGCCATCGTGATGAGCCCCTAAGATATTACTTATACAATAAACTTACATATTATAATTAACGTGACTTGGCTACTTGACTACCTCCCTACAAGATAGTATCTTCATTACAATACTGGGGATGACCAGAAAAGAAACCACGCATGAAAGGAGATGAAGATAAAGTGAACCTACTAAAGAAACCAGGAGAAGGGAGATTAAAGCCTGAAGAAAAGAGAAGCACTCTGGAAGCCCCACCAGTGTCTTTTACACCGGACAGCCTGCAGTCAACGGAACAGTTGTATTGGGCATTTGATCTGCTTAATTTTTAAATGTGCACTGATGAACTGAGTTGAGCCACGTCTGCTTTGTTGGCCCTGGTGAGCAAGATTATTGAGGCTGGCCTGCTGCAGACATTGAGGGTGTCTACTTAATTATACATCATGGACGTCGATTCACCAAAATTCCAGGGGTAGCGGAGGTGACATCACATGCCCTTTGATCCTAGTAACATCACAGGTAGTGACGTCATATGGCCTTTGATGTGTTCCCGGCAGTGATGCCATGTGACCTTTGACCCTGGTGATATCACAGGAAGTACATCACTAAAGGTATAAATTCTACAATTAGTACAACATTAATAAAATAGATATACCATGCATACCTTTATCATATCATCCCATGTCTCTCCCATTACCCATCTCTACCTATCACAGCTCTGCCTCAGGATCCCTCTCACCTCCATAGCTGCTATCTTCTGCTACCCTGTGATGTGTTCTCCTCTTCCAGTTCACCTCTTAACCACACTTTTATAAACAACTCTCTCTCTCTCTCTTATTCTCACAGTTGTATTACCTGTTCTCACCCACTACCAATTCTAATTAATATTGTTCACATATTTCGCATCATAGCTCCCTCTTATTCCCTTACTTTTCTATCAGACAGGTGCTCTCTGTTCTTTCTCCTTTCTCTGCACACCCTTCACTCTAATTTGGGTTCAGAATGTGACTCTTACTTCCAACTTCATCACTCTAATTTTTTTTTTTTTTTTATTGAGCGTAAAAAAAAAAACAAGCATCATACAGACAATTTTACAGACTCGTCTCCCCATATAATACAAAATCAATTTACACAATCTCCTAATTCATTAGTACATAATAAATATGCTACATCAATATACTAAAAGGCTAAGAAAAATAAAAACCTGTTGCATATTAAGTTTCACATTCAGGACATGCAATAAAAAGAGTTCTAAATTCATATTCCCTCTCTCTTTTTTTCCTTTACTTAATGTGCAAAGCCAGCACTATAAACAACAAATCTGTAATAGCATATCACCCTTTAGCCTAACAACCTATTCACTTACCCTCTTCATCTAGAAATCTTCCTACAACTAAATCAACTTGCATAATTAATGTGTGTAATTTCAACATAACCTTTCCATATCATCCCACATCTCCGCACCGCCCCTATCCGTTTAGCATATGCCTCCTCGAATTTAAAAGTCCTCTCCATTTTGTATAGCCATTGAGCCATTGTAGGTAATTTCTGAGATCTCCAATTTTGCAAAATCAAAGATCTGGCAACTGCTATGGCTAAAGAAACAAAAAATTGCTCATTTAATGGAATTTGAACAATAGCATAGGAGAAGCCAAATAGCACCAACGATGCATCTGGGAGGATGTTTAATGAGACACATTCACTAATAAACCTGAAGACTTCCTCCCAAAATTGTTGTAATCTCGGACAGGTAAAGAATATATGTGACCAGTCTCCTGCATCCGGCAAATTGCATCTAAAACAATCATTCGATATCATGGGGAACCATTTATGAAGCCTTGAGGGAGTGTAGTAAGCCACCCATCTAAAGAGAAAGGACATCCGCTGGAAATTGGCCGCTCTCAATGCTTTATGGCCCAGCTCACAAACTCGTAGCCATTCCTGTTTATTAAACCTACAATTAGTTTCCTGGGCAATCTTTGGAAGCATTTGTGCGATGATTTTCTTATTCTTCTCCTGGCATAGTACCTTATACCAGTTGCCAATCCCCGATAAATGCGACTCAAAGGCGGCTTTCAAAATAACTCTAGTACTCTCAGTAATTCCTCTAAAATTAGTCTGGAGAAAACTTGAGATCTGCTTAAAACTTAGCCAGAGATCCCGACTCTGCATTTCAAATTGTGTCGCGAAAGCCTCCCATGTCATCTGGTGGGTGCCATTGTAAAAATCGCCCAACTTACAAAACCCCAACAGAACAAAGGGCTGTAGCCCCTTCTGTGGAAGTTTAAGGCCCCATGCCTCACAATCAAAAAGAGAGGAGTACGCATGGCATGAAGGGATATTATAATTTCTATTGAGACGCTGAATGCGGCTCAAAATTATATTCACCACCTTATATCTTGTTTTGTTTTCTTTGGTAACTTAGCAGTACGCAGGAATACTAGCAGCTTAGTAGCACTCTCCTCAAGCATATGGTTAATTAAAAAATTATCGAACTTCAAAGACAGGGACAGAAGCTGAGTGGTTAAGCTAAGTAATGCTGCCTGATAGCAAATAGCTAAATGAGGTAGTGCCAGACCACCCTGATCTACATCCAATTGCAGAATGGATAACTTAATTCGAGACTTCTTCTTAGCCCAAATAAACTCACGAAATATCTTATCTATTTCATTAAAATACGAGATTGGAATCTTTAAGGGGAGATTTAAGAATAAAAATATTAATAAAGGAAGAATCGACATTTTTATCAGGGAGACCCGACCTATTAATGATAAAGGCAGTAATGTCCATCTTCCTAACAAACTTTTTATTTTGTCAAGCGTTTTACCATAGTTTAGCTGAAAGAGTTGGGGAAAATCTACTGTAACATAGAGGCCCAGATATCTAATGGGTTTAAAAGGTGTAAATATGAGCCCTTCCGGCAGCTCTGTTCCTGATGCATTAAATAAAAGGAGCTCCGTTTTAGATTGATTAATCCTATATCCCCTAATTCTGTAAATTCCTGGATTTCAGCAAGAGCTCTCTCAATATTTGATTTCTCTGGGTTCAAGTACATAATAAGATCATCAGCAAACAACTTTATTTTAGCCATTTCTAATAGGGGGGCTTGGATTAATATATTTGAACGAATTTTTATTGCTAATGGCTCGATGAAGAGTGAGAACAGAAGGGGGAGAGGGGGCATCCCTGCCTAGTGCCCCTCCTTATCACTACCTCTCCCGCTTCCTCTGAATTTATAATAATTCTTGCAATGGCGCCTCTATATATTCTCTCCAACATCTCAATCAAGCAACACGGAAAGCCAAACTCACCCAAATTAAAAAAAAGAGCCTGCCAATCCACCAAATCAAATGCTTTTTCTGCGTCCATCATTAAGATGGCCGCAGATTCCTTTGTAGTAGAAAAATAGTCAATAGCTTGCATCAAATAGAAAGTATTTGCAGCCATAGATCTCCCAGGCACAAACCCTGTCTGATCCGGATGCACCAAATAATGCGCGCAACCCGCAATTCTATTTGCCCAAATTTTCATGAGAAGCTTGTAGTCTACATTTAGTAGACTTATTGGGCGATAAGAGCTTGGGTTCTTAGGATCCTTATCCTTCTTTAGAATTGAAACCACTACTGATTCCTTAATTCTAACTGAGACCTGCGCTCCTGCCAGGACTTGGTTATATAGTGATACTAGGAATGGTGTAAGTTCATTTAAAAACAGTTTATAAACTTCAATAGGGATCCCGTCATTGCCACTCGCCTTCCTTTTACCATATTATTAACAATTTCACCTAATTCTGTACCTGTAATCGAATCCTTCAAAAGCTTACAATCCACCTCACTAACCTTTGGCAAGTGTAAAGTCCTAAAATAATCAGCAAGTGCTTGAGGATCTACTATCTGAACCTCCGCATATATCTTGTTAAAGTGAGATATAAAAATTTCAGCAATTCCATCCTTATCACTCACCAGGCACCTAGTCCTTGGATTTCTAATTTGTGGGATGGTCTGTTTACTCTGTCTCGATTTTGTGGACCATGCCAAGAACTTTCCAATATGCTGGCTTTCCTCATACACCTTCTGATGAGCAGCTTTACTTCCAGCAATTTCCTCAAGTAAAAAAAAACTTTTCAGCTCTTCCTTAGTCCTAGCAAGTTCCTGCTGAAGAGTCACTTCCTCCCGTTCTTCTATTGGCCTATCCGAAAGTTCTCTCCTAGCCCGCTCCACCGCTTCCTGGAGTCTAGCAATCTTAAGTTTCCTTTCCTTATAAAGATTAGCTCTATATGCCACCACCCTTCCCCTGAATGTAGCTTTAAAGGCCTCCCATACCATAAAACCTGGTGCTGAGTTCACATTCTCCTTAAAAAACCAACCTATAAAATCACGTGTTTCATCAATCCAATTCTGATCTGATAGCAATGCTTTATCAAAATGCCACCTATAACTCTTTCTCCTGGGGGCGGGCAAGTGCAGTAACAAAGATACTAAAGAGTGATCCGAAAAAGGATTAGAGAGAATAGATGATTCCCCCCTTGTAAACAGATTACTGATCAGAAAGAAGTCCAAACGGGATGCTGTTTTAAATCTCGCTGAGTAACACGTAAACTCAGAAGCACCTGGATGATCTACTCTCCATGGGTCCAATAAAGCAAAATCCTCTTTAATAATTTTTAAGAGTCTGTCTGTTTTAGGTTTTAATTGCCTTTTTCCCTTATTAGAGGTATCCAAGCGTAGATCTTGAATTAGGTTAAAATCTCCCCCCATGATTATTAACCCCTGAGCACCCACCAACAGGTCGTATATCTGTTCCAGGGCCGCACAGTCGTCAATGATTGGACCATAGTAGTTGAGCAACACTAAAGCTATTCCATTAGCTCCAACTTCTATCCACAACCACCTAGCTCCCTCATCCCGAACCACCTTACCCACCTCCCAATCCAGATCAGAAGATAGAAGGATACCCACTCCTCGCACTGCCGCCTGGGCTGAGGCAAAATATGCTTGAGCGTATTTCTTTGGGAGGGTAAAGTTGGGGGAGCTAGATTTAAGATGTGTCTCCTGCAAAAAAATCGCCTGGGGGGAGAAAGATTCCAACCATTTTAACATTGCTCCTCTTTTTTGTGCATTCAAGAAACCATTTACATTGCATGATACTACCTTAAACACTTGCGTCATTTCCTATAACGTTTTTCCAAGAGGACTTTTTTTATTCTCCCTAGCAGCTCTTTCGCAACTCTCCTCCATTTGTATCTGGTCTCTCCATAAAACCAACTGAACCTGTTTAATGACAGAAACCCTATCATTTTCAGCTTTGGCACCATTCCTAGTCTGCCTGTTCTCTCTACGATCATTTTTTTAAAGCTCCCCCCCCTTACCCCCCACCCTACTACCCACCCCAAACTGTCTGTGGAGTGGGGCTGCCCTAGCCTCACCACCACCACCTCCCAATAGCCACAGGGTGCCTTGGTTTAGCACCCGGGACCGCAACCTCCCCCCCTCTCACCACTAACACCTCTATCAGTATTGACCCTGGAATAGTTAGAATATACAACTGACTGCTTAATGACAAATTCCAACTTATGAGGGTCGCAATACAAGAGTACTCCTATAATTCAATAGCCCATTACAATACAATAAACAATATACGTAAAGGAGTAAAAATGCATTATGCAAAGTGCAAAAATGCCATACGGAAACGACAAATATATGCCAACTGCAACCTGTTTGGAACCAGTGCAGCCAACGAAATAAAGTGCAGTGTGCAAAGTAGCAAGAAAACTACCCTTTAGTGCAAAAAAAAAGAACTACCTGCCACCTCCGATTATAAAAACCAGGGTAGATCATATAAAATGACCATATCAAGCAAGATAAAGTGCACTGTGCAAAGTGCCTTAAACGATAATCTTTAGTGCAAAGAGAACCTACATGTCACCTCCTCCACACATATCGTGGAATAAAAATCAAACATATAAAATGCCACAGAATTTGTTCAAATTTCTCTCTACATATTTCACGTTCACCAACATCTTTCCCATTTTCCCTCCCAACTCCACCTCTCTCATTATCACCACCATTCCCTGCTCCGTTAGATCAGCTGTCTTGAGTTCTCTCAGTTCGCTCCCATACAATCTTCACCCTTATCTTCGACAACTAACTGTAGCTATCCATTGATTCTCCCTCTCTCTAATCGTCTGCTACACCTTCCCCACCATCCCACTTATCTTAAACATTCTATGATGGTTGTATGACTTAACAATGCATGCATTTACGACACATGCCATTACCATGCATCCATTACCATGCAATACCTTTACCACGCATTGCCTTTACAATGCAAGCCTTTATCATACATATGCCTTTACCACTCATGCCTTTTCAACGCAAGGTAAGTATACATAAAGGTAAGTGAAATCCCTATATACCCTATAGATATGTGTATGTGTGTGTGTGTGTGTATATATCTATATATATATATATATATACATATATATGTGTGCGTGTGTGGGTGTATATCTGTAGATATACATATATATATATATATGCCAGAAAAGGTTGCCCGAAGGAAGAAGGTGTCACGCACAACATTGAGTTTGCCTCTTTATTGGATAGACAGCAGCATACACGGCCAGGTCTTTTTAGCACAATTTCTTTCTTTGCCATATGCGTTTTGGGGTCAACCCTTGTTCACTGGCTTAGGGGAAAGACAGCTGTGCTAATTAGATCGCCCTTGCAATTTTAAGGAATAAGTCCAGCCCCATTGGGCGTTTCCGCTCACTGCATCATGGTCTTTTGAGTTCAGGTAGGTTAAAATCCTTAGTGGATGCCGCTGTACATTCCCTTTATCGTTTGTTTTGAATAAAACCTTTTGGGTTGCTTGTCCGAACCAGGCGGGGTTGCTGCTTACTTATGTCACACCAAACCGGCACGTTGTTCCCTTCGCACCCTGGAGTCACCGGTGCGGGACCTGCTGGCTCTGTAGTGGAGCACCTTCGCGGCCAGGGCCGGCCGCTGCATATGCCAGAAAAAGGTTGCCCGAAGGAAGAAGGTGCCACGCACAACGTTGAGTTTGCTCTTTATTGGATAGACAGCAGCATACACGGCCAGGTCTTTTTAGCACAATTTCTTTCTTTGCCATATGCGTTTCGGGGTCATCGCTTGTTCACTGGCTTAGGGGAAAAACAGCTGTGCTAATTAGACCGCACTTGCGATTTTAAGGAATAAGTCCCGCCCCATTGGGCGTTTCCGCTCACTGCATCATGGTCTTTTGAGTTCAGGTAGGTTAAAATCCTTAGTGGATGCCGCTGTACAATCCCTTTATCGTTTGTTTTGAATAAAACCTTTCGGGTTGCTTGTCCGAACCAGGCGGGGTTGCTGCTTACTTATGTCACACCAAACCGGCACGTTGTTCCCTTCGCACCCTGGAGTCACCGGTGCGGGACCTGCTGGCTCTGTAGTGGCGCACCTTCGCGGCCAGGGCCGGCCGCTGCATATGCCAGAAAAAGGTTGCCCGAAGGAAGAAGGTGCCACGCACAACGTTGAGTTTGCCTCTTTATTGGATAGACAGCAGCATACACGGCCAGGTCTTTTTAGCACAATTTCTTTCTTTGCCATACGCGTTTCGGGGTCATCTCTTGTTCACTGGCTTAGGGGAAAAACAGCTGTGCAAATTAGATCGCACTTGCGATTTTAAGGAATAAGTCCCGCCCCATTGGGCGTTTCCGCTCACTGCATCATGGTCTTTTGAGTTCAGGTAGGTTAAAATCCTTAGTGGATGCCGCTGTACATTCCCTTTATCGTTTGTTTTGAATAAAACCTTTAGGGTTGCTTGTCCGAACCAGGCGGGGTTGCTGCTTACTTATGTCACACCAAACCGGCACGTTGTTCCCTTCGCACCCTGGAGTCACCGGTGCGGGACCTGCTGGCTCTGTAGTGGAGCACCTTCGCAGCCAGGGCCGGCCGCTGCATATGCCAGAAAAAGGTTGCCCGAAGGAAGAAGGTGCCACGCACAACGTTGAGTTTGCCTCTTTATTGGATAGACAGCAGCATACACAGCCAGGTCTTTTTAGCCCAATTTCTTTTGGGCAGAATTGAAAATATAGGAATTTCGTTTGTGATATCATGTAATGACAAATGAGAATTATGGCCCACTGGGGCAGAATTACAATTACAAACTATGTTTTTGAAGCCCATTGAGGCATCATTGGCTTTTCAAATTAAATGAGAATTTGTAACTCCTCATGTATAATTACAGTGTTATAATGCAAGAGAATGAATAGTATTATTTATGTACTGCTTTCTGCATCTGTTATATTTAATTTGTTTAACAGATTAACATATACGTATATTCATGTATAATACCATTCCAAAATGGATGCCGTTTTTACCATGAACTTGAAAGTTATCAAGTAGTCCTATGTTTATGTTTATATGTTCGGTGCACTACATGTAATGGGTGAAAACGAATGTCTATTGACCCGTGAGAAAGGAACGGCTGTTCCGAAACGCGTCGGGTGTTTGTTTATCATTGTAAAGAAATAAACCACGTTTAAATTGGATACTGGGCTCGGCGCAATCTGTTGCATGAACGTGTAAGATTGGTGTCTTGATATATATATATATATACACACACATATTTTTAAATTGGCGGGAAATCCCCAAATGCCCACTTAATTATTACTTTGCCATCACATACCCCTACCCACCCCTAAACCCTAAAAACACTCTCACCACCCTATAGCCCTACCCAACTCCATAACCCTAAAACACTGTTACCAGCCAATACTCCTACCCACCCAAACCCCTAAATATATAAATAAAACACACACACTTACCTTACATATACTTGCCTTGTGATGTAAAGGCATATTTGTGGTAAAAGCTTGTGTTGTAAAGGTAATGCTTGGTAAAGGTATTGCGAGGTAAAGGCATTGCATGGTAAAGGCAATAAAGTTGTAATGCCCACTTTGTAAAGGCTGTTTCCCTTCTCTGACATCAATCTTCCATATTTCATCTTCCTCTGTTATGCCACTTATTCAATAACTCCTCTCTTACCGCCACATTTCCTACTTTTCATCTCAGCTCACTCTTGCTCCTGTTTCATCTCACACTACTCTAGGGAATTAAAAGCTTGGCATCCGCAGAAGGCACTGTGGTCTGGGGAAAGATGTCCGCCAGGATGCCTCACCATCTCATGGACACCATGCTGGATGATCTGGGCTTGTTGCACTTCATGCACCCTCACACTCATCAAAGGCAAGCACTAGATTCAGGGCATTACGCTCCCTGCACCTCAGAATCACAGATACTCCATACATGGGTAGATCTGTGAGGTGGTATGGGTGCCATTCCTGAACATTATAAGGTGTAAACTGAGGATATCTTCAGAAATGAGGAATTATGGAGGAACTCAGGAATATCATACCCTATTCCCCTTGTAATTCCCTATTTCTATAAAACATTTCACCCAGTAATTTCAGCTATTATCATTCGCTGAAATTTTGGAGTCTAATGCACTGGCTCCATGAAGTTACCACAGAACTTGTAATCCCAAGAAGGCAGGTTCCTGCTGCTACTGGCCCCATAAGGATTACTATGGGACTTGCAATGAGGCTCTCAAATAATTTTCTTAATGGAATTTCATTCATCTACAGGCAGCAGAGAAAATGAAAATGCACTGGACATGCATGTGGGTTATTAGCCACACCTCAGAAAGTCTCTATACCTTCCTTGTTAGAACATGCACAGCATGAGGGTCTATCCATCCCTCCCTGTCTCCTGCTTATGAAAGTATCCTTTGCTTTTTAGGGCAAAAAGGCAACAGTAAACTTTGGAAACCTGCATCTTGGGGGTAGCTGTGGAGAAGTTTGTTACACCTTTGCATGCCTGCATCATGTTAATTCATTAGTTTGTGTATTGCGTTTCAGAACGTCTTTTTACAAAGTTATAATTTTTGAAGTTTGTTGGACAGTCTAATGAATTAAAAAGTTCCAGTTCGGTTGGTGCACTGGAAAGTAAACAGGACTAATTAGCGCCCCTCTTTCTTTCTGATCCTGGCATTTCTTTTGCATCTCAGGGGTTACAAGGGGCGTGCCAAGGTTCGCAAGGGTACCATTAAGGATATCAAAGGAAAGGCTTCCTGACTTTGTAATAGACTCCAATATTGATCTGGCATGTCTCTTTTGGACTTCCAATTAAGTGTTAAAAACTAAATGAACCCTTATGCGGTTAAGGAAATCGTGCTCAAAAGTAGCTCAATTGATATTCCTGGTCACCAAAAGGCCTGTCCCTCAAGGGTGGGATTTCAAGTTGTGGGAAAATAAGAGCATTGTTTTACCATCATGAAGTCTTAAGGCATACATTTCACACTATATAAATATTTTACTAACTCATTAAGGAGTGTGTGGCGGCTGAAGACTGCAGGTTGCCAGGAAGGCCACAAGAAAGTCCCCTGCTGTTGTGGAGGTTCTGTTTTTCTTCCCCCCTTTAATTTAAAAAAAAAAAAAAACCTTATCAGCTTTTTGTTTCATGAAGCTTTTACAGTTTTAAAAACTGTTTTTAGAGCCTCCTCACAACTTTCTCATACCTGAGTGATTAATTGCGACTAAAAGGCCCTCATTATGGGTTGAGTGGAGCAGATTTCCTGTGTGGAATTACCTGCACTCAATCATGTTTAGACTGGATTTACCACGTGCTGGGACATCTGACCATATTTTACCAGATGGAAAATCCTGCTGTTAAATTGCATTAGGAAAGGACTGCATTGCAGTCTGGACTTATTTCCTGGCTCAGCCTCACTCAAGCAAAGTGTGGAGGAAGCATGTAATGGTCGTTCTCCCCTCCCACCCTTCCCTTCACCTCATCGCCCGACACTGAAGCCCCTGTATGTATTTACCAGCTGCTCAGAGCAGGTGTTAAATGTGTGCGTTACACCTCTTTGAATATGAAATATTGTGCAGAATTCTGCCCTGTAATTCTGGGTGTGCAGAATTATTCTCCATTCCAGGGGGTTTAACTCAGAATTGCATGATACTGGTGAGGTGTTGCAGGATACCCAAATTTACGGGTGCAGAGTTTGCACCCTAACAGTACCAAGCAACTCAGATTTGGGGCTAAAGCGCCATAAATAAGATATTGAAATGTCAAACATATACACAATCAAGCAGATATGTAATGTTGTAGGAGGAACATAACCACACACTGGTTTGCAAATATTAAAAAAATGAAACAAAAAATAAAATGAAACCACTTACTGGGACTGCCATGTTGTGATTCCTGGCAGGTTGTGAAAATGCTTTGTTCTGCAAAAGTGCAGGTCACATACCAAAAAGAAAGTTGGGGTCCAGCAACACTAGGAAGCAGGACAGGCCAGTCTAGGAGCACACCAAAGTGTACAGCCTGCAGGCCAAGCAGACTTGTGCTTGGTGGAGGCTGGAAGCCTTAAAGTTGTTGCTAAGCAACAACTTAGCTGTTCCGAAAAGTTGAAACACTTAAATGTTCCAATTTTGCTCTGTGCCCAGAGGAATGGAAATGCCTGTTCCTCGGGGGCGCCAGAGAGCTGGCGAGCAAGATGGCCGCACTAATGTGAGGCTCCTGCCACCCGGGATCATAATCCGACATATATCCTGCTCCCCGCGGAGCTAACTGGGGAACATAAGACACTCTTCACCGGCTGCTGCAACCCAGATGCCTCCTCACAATTAAGTTAGATATATATTGGCCCCAACGAAGAAAAAACGCAATCGGACCGGCGGTGGCCGAATCGCAGGAGAAGATGGCGGCGCATACCAGCTAACAGCGGCGTCCTGCCTTTGAGAACAGCAGAGACCTGACCCGATGAAAAAAACTACAGAGCCACGGGAGGCCGGACCTTTCTCCGCCTGTCGCGGGGGTGAATACGGCCAACTACTGACCAGAGGCTGCGGGAAGCAGCGCAGAACAGATCAGACAGAATGAACCCACGCCACGGAGACACCCAAGCAGGAGGAGCCAGAGACGACCGATCAGCCCAGTGAAGACCGTCAGAGACAAAAAACAGCTGAAAAAAACAGCCGAAGACGAGCTGCGGAAGGCTTCAGTGCCGGTAAGATCTGCGAGGCCCCACTGCCTGCACGGGGCTGGACTGGCGGAGGGGAGAGGGGTGGGAGGCGAGAGCCGCGGCGGGTAGAGCTGCAGGCTGAGTGAGAGCAGGAACCCCTGCAGAGGCGTCCCAGCCAGGCCTGGGTGCGCCTTGTGGGAGGCCCGAGATGCTCCTACTAGTCCCCAGAACAGAGTGTGCTCAGAGGGGGCGGCAGCCGCGGCCCTGCCCGCTTCAGAAAAAGAACTAGCATCGAGCAGTATCCTCCTCACGACATACATTTCAAGCCGAAGCAAGGATCGATGCACATGGGTATATGAAGCCTGCATACTACATAATAGCTACAACGAGGGAGGCCCAAAATCACTGATGGCAGGCTCGCTTATGAGCTAGTGCAGAATTTGAGAGTGCAAGAGAGGCTGGAGCATGAAAATACATAAGAATACTAGTGAACTGGGAGGCGTCTTCTTTGGCTGCCACCTGATCTATGCCCTATGGCTCATGTGAATATATGACCTAGCACTGAAACTTAGTTTGCATACCCACATTAAACCACCGGTTCCCCCGTGCAAATCATATGCGGTGCAGTTAGCAACTTCCCCCCGTCACGGTAGGAGTAACCTACATGAGCAGATGAAGAAAAAACCCATACTATCACTAGGGACGCGGCCACGCCCGTGAAAACACCGCGACTGGCACAAGGGCTGGCAGATTGGAGGTACAATTCTTAGAGGAGGCCCTTGCTGAATACCGCCCTTGGGACGGAAGAAGGAACGCATTGCCTTAGGCTGGACCTGCAAAGGGGTACCGCTAATGATACAGGGGATATTGCTCTCATTAAGACATAACCACAAGTACTACCGGATTGGGCAAGAGAACTGCCACCTCTCCTCTCTTGCTGTCAGGAGACTCTGCGCTACCCACACAAACTGAAGAAATGGCGCGAACGGACGGAAAGCAATCTAAACTGCCCTTTGAAGCTCGTAAATCAACGCGGGGCGGCGGGGGAAGCAGCCATAGATACAACACTCGCAATCTCATCCGGATGACCCTGACATGCATTCCCTGCTCCTGGCCATGCGCCACAGCTTGAATTCCATAGAAGCAAAAATGGAAACCATAAGTATGTGCATGGACTCCATCACAAGGAGACTAGAGAAGCAGGATGGGCGCATAAGTGAAGCCGAACAACGCATATCCAAGGATACTTCTATGCAGCGGGGGGACCAAATGCAACTAATGGAATGCCTCCTAAGAACCATTGCTGCCAAGAACGAAGACTTAGAGGCAAGATCCAGGAGGAACATCCTCCGCATCCTAGGCCTTCCTGAATCCACAGTGGTGGGATGAATGGAGGACTATGTGGAGAACATGTTGATAACACTGTACGACGCCTCAGCACTGTATAAGCAACTGGTAGTGGAAAGGGTGCACAGATCGTTAGCAGCAAGACCCCCGCCAGACGCGCCGCCCCGACCCATCATAGCCCTGTTACTAAACTATTGAGATCACAACGCAGTGCTACCAGGGAACGGGGACGCCTCATGTATGAAGGAAATGCAATATCCTTCTACCCCAATTTTACAACAGCGGTACAGGATGCGCGCAGAAAATATCTGCCTGTAAAGCGAAAACTACAACAAGCAAATATCCCTTATGCCATGCTGTACCTGGCCAAATTAAGCATCACAGTGCAAGGCAAACATCACATCTTCACTAATCCACAGCAAGCCCAGGACTATCTGCGGAGGGAGAGTAGACGGCGAGTCCCTGCTGCAGAAGAGAACCTGAATTCCAGGCCTGCAACTCCGCTATCCGAAAATGACTGAGTAAAGTTATGAAACCCCTCCAATTACCCAAAAACTCTCTTCTTACCAGCGGCTCTACTACCGCACCCATTGGGACCCGAGCAATGAACAATTATGAGCCCATTCGCTATACAATGACATGAGATTCTCAAAAAAGGATGGCACGTGATACACAAATGGAGATGTTATCGACTAAGCACAGCCTATATAAGTCGAACACAGATCCCCGAGGAGAAGGAACGCTCCACAGGGAATTGGTGCAACCTGGAAGATACCGACAACTAATCTTCTCCCGGGCACCCTTGTCTGTTCGAGGGCTGAACCCTGGACCTCTGGCGACACCCCCAAGCGGGAATTCCCAATTGATCTGATAAACCTGTACGGACTGTGGCATGAATGTCATGCTTTACTTCTCTCCCTTTTCCTATCAACTTTTGTCCTACTTTCCTACTCTCTTAATGTTCTATTACGTTCTGTATCTTGCGGATATGTTTCAATAGGGTGGGATTTGCTGACGGGATTGGGCCGTTGGTGTGGAAGGGGGGAACATGGAATTGGGGTAATGTTCTTGTTTTTACATTGCACTAGATTACTGTTCTTACATGAAAGACAGACCTCAGCTATGGACCGAAAGACTCACGCCCATTTATGGTTTGGCACACTTAGCACATCGATTTCATGAGTGCACCAGAGACCACTAAGAGGCCACACTATAACCTCCTGTCCTGGAATGTGAAGGGGCTGGGGGATCCTCATAAACGCTGGCACATACTAGGCTACATGGACAGACATAGCATCCATATCGCAATGCTACAAGAAATGCACTTTGAACCCAGGAAAATAATCAACTTCGCAGCAAGGTGGGCCTCACATACATGCTTTGCATCATACTCCACATACTCTAGAGGCACTGCAATACTGATCAAGCGAGGCATCCCATATCACCATGGAGATCAAGATTCGCAGGAGCGTTACTGCCTGATGTGGGGGAAGATCGCCACCCACTCGGTCATGCTGGTCAACTGTTACGGACCAAACACAGATGACCCCCTTTTTTATGACAAACTTTGGGGCATCATTCTTAATGTCAGTTCCACGCACCATACCTGGTGGGGGAAACTTTAATCTAACACTAGATCAGAGCAAAGATATATCACGCAGTGATTCAACACAACGCAGTGGGGAAGCATCTAAGAGGCATTATACAAGACCACCTCCTGATGGATGCGTGGAGGACGCTACAACCAACGCGCAGAGAGGGCACGTTTTATTCTGGCGTACATGCCAGCTGGTCCCGAATCGACTACTGGATTATTTCGACAGGCCTAGGCACGTGGCTCCCTAGCGCGGAGCACTTGGCACGTAGATATTCCAATCATTTCCCTGTACTGATGCAACTGCAGCCCCAACATCTTACTCCCCCTATCAAGCATGGAGATTATCCCCCAGACACCTCCTAGACACCTGCTTCAGGGAAGAGGTCAGGCAGGAAATTAATGACTTCTTTGAAAGAAATCTAGACTCAGTGCCGAGTATCGCAACCATATGGGAAGCATTTATAGTAACACTACGGGGAACATGCATTGCGAAAGGTGGAGGAATACTATGGGATGTTCGGAAAACGCTACACAAATTAGAAGATTATATTAAAGACACAGAACCGACTCGAGGCGGTCCAGGGGGAGACGTGAAAGCCTAACTCTGCACCCTGATGACTGAATATCAGTCGGAAGCAGAACAAGAACATCTCTTTCGCTCCAATATCACAGGGCGCGCCAATACGGAGAAGGGGAAACCTGGCAAAGCATTAGCGGAAACAGTCCGGCCAACTAGATTCTCTAGTCACGTTTTAGAAGTGTAAACCTCTGCGGGCTGTGTGCAAAAAGACACTGCAGTTATTCTCCAGACATTCACAGCTTACTATACAGACCCGTACACAACGCGCAGAGAATGACCAGTAGAAATGGTCACATACTTAGAGGATATTGTGCTAGAATGAATCGAAGGGGCCCATAGGGAGTTTCTGGCTGCTGGAATAGAAGAGGATGAAATCAGAGCAACCATAATGCAGCTGAGATCAGGAAGGGCCCCGGGCCCTGATGGTTTACCATCAGATTTTTATTAAATGTTACATAGGAGTCTTGGTGCCCCTACTTAAGAAAGTCTATGCAGAAGTCAACACGACTGCCATATTACCACCAACCATGCGTTGAAGCCAAGTGCGAAGCATACAGCCCACTTTCTCTCATAAACTGCGATGCCAAAATACTGGCTCAAATATTAGCCAACAGGCTCAGTCTGCTGATGGACAAACTGATATTACCATCTGGATTCGTGCTGGGACGGGCTACCTCCCTCAATTTGCTTACCCTATTTGCAATAATACTGCATATAGATCCCGATCTTGCTGCGATGGCTGTCTTTTTGGACACCACCAAAGCTTTCAATTCACTAGAGTGGGACAACCTATTCGTCGTATTGAAAAGAATGGGTTTACCCCCTTCTTTCCTCTCCTGGGTCACTTTACTGTACAACCAGCCACGAGCGATTGTACAAATCAATAGTTGCTGCTCACCTCCCATAAAGATATCACGTGGCACCAGGCAGGGGTGCCCACTATCACCTGTGCTATTTGCCTTCGCAGTCAAGCTTCTGGAAGCAAAGCTGTGGCAGCACCATAGGGAACACGCACTGAGATATCCAGAACAACACTTATCAGTGTCCATGTACGCAGACGATATCACCTTAATATCTCCGCGAGCCGCACATAAGCCTAAACACTGTTCTCCGAGAGTACATACGGTTCAGGAGGCTGTCAGGAGTTACTGTACACTGGGATAAGTCTCAGATGCTCCCTCTTTAATTTATTTATTTTATAAAGCCCGACAGCTACCTCAAACAGAGGTGTCCCGGCACTATAGCAGGGGAGCAGAAGAGAGGGGTTGCCGAACACACACCAATTTCCTTCGGACTACCCCCTGAGATGGTGCAATTCTGACCTTAAATACTTGGGGATAGTAATCTCCAGTCACAAAGAAACGACGCTGAGGGCCAATTATGGCACTGCAGTTGATACCAACGGAGTCAGTGACACGTTGGATTACACACCCGTTATCACTCACAGGACGCATTTCCTTAATTAAAATGATAATCTTGCCGAAATTGCTTAATCTATTCATAAACATACCATTCTCTCCTGGGCGCCAGTTCTTTCGCACATTGAAAACACAACTAATTGAACTCACATGGGGGGGCAAATAACCCAGAATATGGTGGAGCACACTGACCCAACCCTTCGAAAAAGGCGGCTTAGAGGCTCCAGACATGGAACTTTACTACCTCTGTGCACAAGCACATTTCGCTGTGTATTGGTTCCAGCCGCCACCATATATGCCACACTTAGCAGTAGAAAAGGGCTACATGCACTGGCGCAGCAAGGGGGGGGGGCGGAGGGGGCGGTACGAGTTTTGGGGGCGGCGGCTAAATTAATCGCCAGCACCCCCCCACCCCGCTCTTCAGCGCTCGGCGGCGGCAAAAGGCAGGGACCGCCACGGGCGGCAGAGTCCCTAGCTACGCCACTGGCTACATGGCCCCTCTCCCCACCACAGCGTTTCTAGGGGCTAAACCTCCTTGCGACGGGCACTCACACACAACTGTGGGCTGCACAGGGCTGGCCTGGAAAAATCTAGGGAAGAAATTAAAGAAGCCACTACTGTACTCTCCGCTGCTGCCCCTGCCCTACCACCCGCACATTCGGGTTACTCGTGAAGCGGCTTGCAGGAACATGCTACAAAATAGGGGAGTCACAACATGGGGAGACCTCTACCATGACGGAGAATTCAAAGATTGTACAATGTTTTTTCAGGAGAGCACACTCACCCTGCTAGAGACTTTCATGTACATTAGAATCAGACACAATGCCAAAGCGGCCTCAACAACTTTTCCGAAAGAACCCCTCCACGCTTAACACACTACATGTACTCTTACGTAACCCGCAACCTATACCACACAGTGTCCAGATTATACAGAGCTGCGCTAATGGAACCCCCCAGGCGGAGACGTGAGGGGCGCGCACGGGTGGGACTCGGAATTAGAAACCCCATTGACAGACAAACAATGGACATTCTGTTGCAATCAAATAGAGGCAATAACAGCCAGTAGCCGCTTAGGAATTACACATTATAAATACCTGCAGCGGATCTATTATACCCCAGCAAGAACTGTATAAATACCAGCTGCGGCCGGACGATCGATGCGCGCGATGCCGGAGTACAGGGGCAGACTTCCTACACCTAGCTTGGGTGTGCAAAGTAATACATGACTACTGGCTGGAGGTACTAAACACCTTATCACATATGTCTGAGCAAATATACGCCCTGAACCAGCAACCGCACTTCTAGGCTAGACAGAGAAGATAGCAATACCATACAGGAAGCTCATATCACTGGGACTGTTGCTAGCAAAACGACGGGTTGCTTGCAGATGGGGGACAGGACGAGCCCCCAAATTCAAGGAATGGCTGAACGGCATGACCCATTGTAAAGATCAACTCACCACATATGCTGAGTTACTACCACCCACCTCACGACCCCGCGACATATGGGAGCCACTGCAAAGATATCTGCTACCAATGGACAGTGCTGCGGTGGACAATGACACCCTCTAGGACATTTAGAGCCGTAGGTACAGTTAACACGCACGGTATGGACGGAGGGTGTCTGGGGGGGGGCATGGAGGGTGCACTCGCGGGGAACAATGGATAATACATGTGACAGATATATGCTGAAAATGTGCAAAGCAAACATGAGTCTATGGTACATAAACTGCTGTAACTAAGACAAAATGGCCTGCAAACCAGGACACATTTATGGACAACATTATATATCAGTGCAATGTACTGTTGTTTGATTGTTCTATGCTGAAAATCTATTTTTTTTTAAAAATGCCTGTTCCTCGATTCCTATTTCTTCCTTTGCAGTATCTGAGGCCAGAGGCCCGCAAAGGAAGTGTAAGGGGTCGCAAGGGGCAAGCTAGGGGTAGCAGCTGCAACCCATGGCGACCACCAAATGACTTCCATGCTGTACACACTATATGGCATGATTAATAACGTGATTAGCACTGACTACGTGCATGCTATTGTAAAGATTCTCCAAGACGTGTGATCACCTGCATGAGGAGTTACTGCAAGTTTGCACTGAGGAGTGAGGCGCAAACGATTTTGCAATTGTTATCAGGATCTCAACTCCAGCCCATAACCCGCCCGCTGCACCGACTCAGAGGGAACAAGGACACTCGAAGGGCAGTGATAGTGTTTCATTACATGCCTGCCGCCACTGTAACTTTAAAGGCATGTTTTGGGGGGGCCCACCTCACGTTAAACCATGGGGGGGCGCGAGCATTCAGACGCGCGAGAATGTGCCGCTGTTCTTGAAGAGTGCCGGGTCCATTGGCATTGGAATGTGAAGCACGTGACGTTACCAAGGCTGGTGCATGTATGGTGTGAGAGCAGGGAAAAGCGTAGCCGTTATCCATCCTACCGTTCACTGCTGCCATGGTTTCCTATTACAAAAGAAGGAATAAACCGCATTAAATAAAAAGTGTTTCAATCACAGCCACTGTAAAATTACTTTTTTTAAGAACCAGGTTCTTTCTCTGATTTTGATTGGCCCACAACGTATGCTACGGGTACAACGTTATCTGCTTCAATACATATCTTTCAATTACATGTTTTTAGTATTTTTCAGAATAAAATAGGAAAATACATTTTCAAACAAAACAAACCCATAGCGAAAAAGCAGCACATCCCTGATGGTAAACATTTGTATCCCTTCTTCACTTTATCATCTCATATTATCACAATCAAAGTTTCCCTTCCATACTTCAAACAACCCAGCACATTTTTGGTAGAGGCAGGAGGAAGGAGGCAAAATTGCTTCTCCCTCAAATTCACAGCGTCTGTTGGATGGTAAGCATTATACCATATAATGGTATGCTCGATTTCATACATTTCAGCATAAATACAATGGCCCTCATTCACAAAACGATATGTCCACCTGACTCGGACACGCATAAACAGCAATTTGTCTGAGTGCAAAACAATTCAAAGAACTCACTTTCGCCCACCTTAAAATTATTTGCTCACTGAGGTTTCCGAGTCAGTAACCTTCATCCTCTGGGTGGGGAGTAGGTTATTCAGGACAATGTACACGTTTGAGGGTGTTCCAAAAGCACCTTGTGATTCTTCTCTCACTGGAAAAAGTTAAGATATTTACTCATGCTAGAAAAAGGAGTAAATCCATCCAGGTCCCTGGTGAGGCGAGGAACACTAGTCAAAAGTGGTGGGGATGCAGAGGAATGAGTTCCTCAGTTTCTCCTCAGAGTAAATGTCTTCGACGTGAAGAAAAAACAAAAAACATTTGCAAGTACATTTGCAAATGCTGAGCTTATGTTTTTTGCTGGTGCAAATAGACATGTGTATAGTTTCGCAAGGGAATGAAGAAACCACAGAACGCTTGCAGAGTTATGCTTGGAAAGTTTCAGTTGGTGCGGGTTTGCAGGCATAACCTGGAAATGTTTTGTGAATTCCAAAGTCAGAAATCCGCATGCATGTGAGGCCAGAACTGGCCTATGTGCAGATTTCTAATTGTATATAAGAATCCGTTCCCTTATTTTTCTTTCTCCACTGTCCACAAATTGTATAAAATGGGGCGGGAGGGGTGAAATATTCCATTCCGTTGGTGGAACTGGCGGAATTTTGGTGACTCCAAGTTATTTTTGTAATGAGGGCAAATTTCATCGATCGCCACCTGGCAGAATTTTTTCTCCTGAGCACGCCAAAACAGTACGTTGGCGAATAAGATTTAGCACCCCTGATTTTTGATGCTAGGAGCACATCCGGCGAGATTTTTCCAGCCCGGGCAGTCGCGACCATTCGTGGACAGAAGGCTGCGTTTGAGTAGAAAATCGCTGTGCATTCTGGTGTGCCGCGTAGTGCAGTTCGCGCTGATTTTTCAGCACAGAATGCGCTCCTGGTAATAAATCACAGTACGAGCAGCACGACGTGCCAATTTCTGCCTATTTCTGCCAGTTGGCAAAACTCTGCAGAATCTCAAGGAGTTATTTGTAACTCTGTAAAATTTAATGGAGTCAAATTCCGCGTGTTCCACCTACCCCTAGTATAAATTAGTGAATAATAGCAAAAAAAAGTATAAATAGGCCTATTAAAATTGAAGTGGTACTCAGAAAAGAGATAAAGAGGTGATACTCAGTAGAAGAGAGTGCATGATCACGGGCTGGATGCATGCATTCGCTTACTTTTAGATATTGTCTTTTAGAAATATCATATCCAAAAGCCATTTACACAGTCAGTGGTTAACCTGAAAATATAGCATTGTACTTCCCCTTGTCATCAAGCAAAGGACACTATCCATAACTCCTACGGTATGCCACACACAGGTCTTAACTCATAACATCTAGTTCTTCAGTATACCACAAAGTAGTTCAAACATAAATGATTAAGTTTGCAGTCTGGATTATTTATATATTTTGTTTTTATTTCTTTGAGTTGACAACAAAACAGTATTTATTTCCTTGTGCAATGTCAATGCATTTAGAAGCTGCTTAGGCATGTATTTGACTCTTAGTTTGTCTCTGTACATTTCTTAATTTTTAGCAAGTGGCCAAAGTTGCTTTTCGTTTTAGTGCCTTATGGTGATCAAATATGTTTAGCTGACAGTGAATTCTTTTATACAGTTTTACAATCCCATTTACTTTCAGCTTTGCTTGGCAGTTGGTGGGACTTCAGTAGACCACACAATATTGAAGTAGCCAAATCAACCTTATAAGGGATGCTGCAACTTGTTCTCGCTTCAAAATGTGCAGACATGACATTTCTTCCGTAACTTGTCCACACACAAAGCTTATTTACATTCTGACAATTCTAACCCGGTAAATCACTTTTTAATTCAAAGCAAACTGAAACACATTCTAGTGGGAAACGACCTTTACAACGCGGTCATTACAACGCGATGCTTTTACATCGCAGTCATTACAGCGCAAGTCATTACAACGACTTGCGCTGGATGGCGCTCTAGACTAAGGAATAGTAAGATTTACTATTCCAACACCTTCCCTACTGTACGTAGACTGGAGTTGGAATAGTAAATCAAACTATTCCTAAGTCCAGCGCCCTCCAGCGAAAGTCGTTGTAACGACTTGCGTTGTAATAACTGCGATGTAACATACCACGTTGCAATGGAACGCGTTGTAACGTCACATATTCGATTCTAGTACAATTTTCGCTTAAATATGTCCTAAACTCTAATAGTATTGCAAATTTGCAGAAAGATAATGAAGTCATATCAGGGCATATTTACAAGCCCCTATCGCCAAAGGAACGTCACTTTTTGCGATGTTCCTGTGGCGATAGGGGCTTCGCCTTATTTACAAGACGGCTCTAAACCACTTAACGTGGCTTAATGCCGCCTTGTAAATAAGGAACCCTTTCATGCTATACATTTCATTGTGCAGCACACATAGAAACAGCAAAACACCAGGAATGATTGTTTATGTGCCGGAAGGTGTCCCTTCCTGCAAATAAACAATCATTAAAAAAATGACACAATGCAGCACACATAGGAGTTACAAATCACCATTTGTGATTGTTTATGTGAGGAAGGGACACCTTTCTGCACATAAACAACCATTCCCGCCAACGCAGGCACCCATGCACTATGGTGCAAGGGTGCCTGCGTTGGCGCTAGGCAGCTTAATTTAGCACCAGTGCTGGGGCAATGCAGGGGTGCACCGTATCTTTGTAAATAATGTGTATCCCTCCCTTTTCGGAATGGCGAAGTGTGGCGTTAGCAAGTTTTGCTTAACCCACACTCCGTCATTCTGTTGTACATATGTCCCATCATTTTTTAAGGATATACTCACAGCTGAAACATGTTTTAGAAAGCCTTAAAGATACTTCAGTAAGGCTGCTTTAATAAATGTTCCTTCTTCTATTTAAAAACAAAAAGCCATATCTAATTTTATATTATCCACTAGATCTATTATTCATTTCTTAGATATGCTATTTCCCAGATGTATGGCGTTATTAGATAACTAAGGTCCCCATTACGACACTCTCAAGATCTGGTATTGCAGTTAGCAGTCCCACTTAGATTCGAAGCTTCGCTGCAAAACTAGATATCTGGTAATACTTACCCAGGGACTCCCGTTGCTCAAAAAAGCCAAAATCAATGGGAAACTATAGAAGATAGGGAGGAATAAAAGGGAGAATTAAACACAGAATTACTGATTCCCCCAGTAGTCCCTAATCCTTGGTGGAACCTCATGGTTCCACTTGTAATCCCTAGTAATCCCCCACCCCCAGAGTAAATTGCACCCATAGTATCATTAACTCCAGGGGTGCATACTTACTACCTCCAATACCAGGCCATTCCTAAGGAGAGCCTTAGTAATAATGCTTACAGGACAATTTGACAACACAGTCGACCAAAAGAGGTGAGGAATCGCCTTAATGTGTCATCTCAATCTTAAAAGTGCAAACTTTAGTTGTTTCGATTATGAAGGTACCAGGACATTAGAACTCGATGCATAATGAAGCAGGTTCAACAGATGGCTCCATGACAAAATATCAAATACAAAAATATCAACACATAGAAACATTGCCAGAAAAATATTTTTGGCAAAAATATAATCTTCCTATACTTATAATACGAATGACAAAATTATTGTAACATAAATGCCATGGATGAGAATATCATCAAAAATGGTAAGGATTTACCTAACTGAAAGATAATAATTTTAAAATGCTATTATAGTTAAACATAATGCAATCAAAACTACATACTTCTGTTCAATTTTATATCTATCTGTATATATATTCACTGAAAAAACAAAGATTAAAGTAACATTATAGTTAGGTGAAACAGTAACGTTTTGAACAACAAAAAAAATCACAGAAATTCACTAGTTATAATTAGCAGAGCCAACTATAACTTGCACCTCTGCCATGCACTGCTTATGACCTCACATTTTACATTGCTCATGACATGTTCTATAACATCATTTATGAGATCACTGATAACAGCTCAAATGAGCCTAATGTTGTCCCATGGACCTAATCCCCCAAGGACTTAACTTATTTCAAAGTGGAGGGGGCCGCATGGCCACACTCCCTAAACTTTTTTTGGCCCTGGGGACCCCATCCCCGGGGCCCGCATTAATTAAAGGTGGGTGCCCTAGTGCCCACTCACCAAGCACATGTTGGGAGCCTCTTCGGGAGCCCAGGGCTCCCACATCCACAGCCTGCTCCCTGTATGGTGTGGCAGCCAGCATTGCTCCTGCCCGGAGGGAGCAGCTGTTATGCTGCTTCCTCCGGATGCGACCAATCCATTGATCTGTTTCCCTTTCCACATCAGTGTCGGCAACAAATCTCAAGTCTGCATTTTTAAAGCTCCCACCCGCTGGGAGCTGATTTTGTGTCTGAGATTTAAAAATGCTCACGCCAGGTGGGAGCAAACACACATTTCAATGCCTCATGGCCCCTCCTCTTATTAAGTAAATAGGGCCACGGGTGAATGGAGTCCATGGGGCCATAAATGGCTCGGAGAGGGAGGCCGCGGTCCCCGTCCCCTTAAGAATTTCAATGGGTCTCGGGGGTGGGGTCCTGGGTCTGAAAACGGCTCGGAGAGGTGTCCCCAGGTGCTTAAATGGACTAGGGAGTGGGACCCTGCTAATGCCCCCCTCCCATATATGTTATAATGGCAGCGGACATTTTTTTTTGCAGCAATCGCGCTGGAGTCCCTTGGGTTTGCGCCAAAACCTGCTGATTGATTTCCATTTTGGCTCCAGGGTGGGTCCCGCTGAGTCCCCACATGGCGCCTGGGGGGCAGGGTAAACCCACCATGCCCCCCATATCTCTTTTTTAAATCTTCAGGACAGAGGACTAGGACTAAGTCCCTAAGTCCTGTAATGGCTGCCAGCAACCTTTTGCTCATGTTGCTAGCAGCCAATTGGAGCTCTTGCTCCAGCAGGAGTCAGACTCACACAGGAGCAAGATGGCCCAAGGGCAAAAAAGCTCCCTGGGCCAATCAGAATGCTCCAGTTTTAAATTGCCACTCCTGCGAGACTCTCACCTGCCTGTCACAAGCCCAACCGCCCAGATATACAACTTTTTTTCAACTTTAATTTCGCAAAAAGTACTACACGGATTTACACCAAATCCCTAAAAGCACAATCTGCAAAATTTAATTACATTTTTTAATAAAATTTACACAACCAAAAACAAAATATTAATAATTTTAAATATTAACATAAACATAAAAAATAGTTTTATTTAACACTTTAAATAGAATATAAAAAACAAACATAGAAATGAAATATATACACGTACTACCCAGACATTATATTTTTTTTAGGCAATTTCTGTTGGCTAGTAGTCAACTGATGTTGCCTCACTGGTGATGGCAAATCAGAATTGGGAAAAGAGACAGACCTATAGATATACACATATACTTATATTACAAAGTGGCAGTAGCCACTCTGTAGTTATAGTTAGGGTGACCAGAGGTAGGGATTTTTGTTGCTTAATAACTTTGCATCTGTTTGATGAATGTCCGTGAAACCTTGCAGACCTTCTGCCCCCGTTTCATTCTTGGAGTTCCAAACGTTTTGTGGCATTTCGTCAAGGGGGTGCAAAGAAAAAAAGAGGGCCCCACAACAGGCATAATATCCAATGCATTTTATATAGATTTGGATTTTGATGAAATTTGGAAGGATTATTTATTATGGTGCACAGATGATTCTTTGGGGTACTGCACGTAAGTAGGGTAAGTATTTTCATATGTTTTAAGTGGTCTTAATTTAGCTATATCTGTGGCCACTGTAGTGCCACAGTACTCCCAATATATATAGCAATGACAAGCCTTTGGCTGATTGGCTAGCGTCTGCCTTTACAAACGTGAAAGGCATCCATCTTCTACAAGACACTGAATTTTATTAATATAACGTTCTAAAGTGTTGTTTCAGTTTTTTACATATTTAAATATGCACATAAATGTGTACGAAATAATGCTCTATTTTTTATTTTATTTTTTAAAAACACACTTTACCATGGTATAAAAATGTTGAACAATTCATAAACAAAAATGCTAACCTTGGTAAAAAAAGCTTTGGGGTACCAAAGTGCTCCAGTGCTACTCCGTAGTTTTAAAAAATGTATATATAAAGTTATAACTGCTTTACTCTATTCATTACCACTTTACTAAATTGATAATAGGTGAAAAATACCAAACCAAATACTTACCTACATCGGAAGGCATAACGCACAACAAAGGGAAAGTGTACCTAAAACAATAACTTGTCTGCCTTTAACTTTTTTAAAGGCAATGATTACCTAATCAGCTAATGACTAGTGATAACGATGTGCCATGGACTACTGCAAAATGTCTCCACATTTCGCAAAAATACCACAGTAACAAATATTACTATCTTTCAGTACCTTAAAATGTATTAAAACATTACATAACTAACCTGCACTACACAAAATAAACATGTTTGCGTCATAATATGTAATCCTGCCAAATTGAAACAAAATATGACTCACGCGTTTTGCACAACACAAATTTTAAAAGTGTACATTAAATATATTCAATTAAAGCATGTTTTGGGACCTCCTTTTTTCTTTACAGCTCCTTCAGCCAATCCCGCAAAAGTTTTACTCCTTCCACAACTAAAGCGGAGGAAGAAGTCTGCTAAAATTTGTAGACATTACTCAAACAGGTGCAAAGTTATTAAGGTATGCTGGACCCTCCTGGGAGGCCGGCAGGGGTGCTTACCCGGGGCTTGCCACATTAGCCAGTGACTTGCTGTTGCTGGAGCAGGTGCTGCTAAAGATCGAGATGGCCCAAATCCTATTAGGCATACTGAAGGGAGTCCAACACCCGTCTCTACTCTCTCCTTGCCTGCCTCTGCTGACCTTAGGCCGAACCGATACGTGAGCCTTCCTGGGAACCTACAGATTGCACTGGGTTGTTTCAGCTCTGGAAACCAGTGCTGGGGCCTCCACTAATGACGAGGTAGTCCAAAACCTACCATATCCTACTGTAAGGAGCCCAGCACTCGTCTCTAATGCCCCTGCCTGCCTCTGACCCTAAATCCCACCAGAACTTACTCAAGGAATTGCTGGACCCTCCTGAGAGGCCGGGAGGGGTGCTTACCTGGTGCTTGTCCTGTGTGCGCTGTGACTTGATGTTGCAGGAGCTACTGAGGACTCTGCCTCGTATTGATAGCCCAAATCCTATCAAAGCAACTAGGAGTCAAGCCCAAATCACCATCCTAGTAATAGCCTAAATTCTACCAAAGTTCCCATGTGGCCTGCCCAAATCCTACTAAGGCCTCTGAGGCCCAGCACCTTGTTACCAATGCCTACCTGCATCTCTGCTGACCTTGGCCCAGACTTCAGACTCCCTCTATACCTGATGGAACACATTCACTAATTTCCTTGGCTGAGTGTTAGAAACTTGCAGTGTTGCCAAAAAGTTGGAAGCTGTTGGACTACCTCTTGCACTACTGAGCCCTGCTCGCCCTCACTGTCCTCATAACTGCCTGCACAACCTCAGGGCCCCCTTAAATTCTCTGTCATCTCTAGCGACATCTCACTCACCCCACGAAGGTCTGTACTACTGGTTTGGTGATTTGGGGAGTGCCTGTGCCCCCGTGCGGGACTGCAAATCGGCATCAGATCTCCCTGACGGCTGACGGGGCGCCCAGTCTAGGCTCCTTTTGTGCCTTTTTCTGTTAGGACTGCCTTTGCCCCTGGGCGGAGTTGCTCGACACACAATGAGGGCGTTAGCAAAGCCACAGAGAACCCCGTGTATGTCTGGGGCTGACCCTGCCGGTGAGCCCTTTGAGAGTGAGGTGTTGCTCTTCGCTCCTCTATTCTATCATCCTTTCCCTTCCCATCTTGCTGTTCGATTGTATCTAGAAACTAATATGTCTTCCACAATGTACCTCCATAAACCCCTCAACACTGCCCTTACGGGATATGGCCCAAACTCATGGAGCATCACGTATCCAAAAAATATCTCAAAGAATGCTAAAAAGAATCTCAAACACAAGCTACTGGAACAGCACCCGGAAAATACCCTATGGAACAAAACTGACAACATCCCCCTCCCCTTCTTTGAGGGTAAATTGATATATCCATTTTCAGGACAGGGAATATGCTCATACAAGCCACTGACCCTCACCTCAACATCCTTGATAGACACTTCCGTTCATTGTTCACTTGAACAGTCCCGCCTTCTTCCTCCTAAGGATTCACCATGTAGCTCTATGTCACCCCTGAACACTTCCATCACCCTTGCCGCGCCCACCAACACACACTGCTGAATAATGCCCTCAAGAATGACTTCTCATGCTCCCACCCTATCCTGCAATCTCACAAAAACAAACCCAGATGATACTCACACCAAGCCTAGGGACATGGACCCCTTTCCTAGTCCTTCATCCACTGATCTAACAGCAGATGCCCTTCCTTCTAACAATAGCCCTACTCACACAGACTGTAGACAATCCCAGGCCCTTTGACACTGATCACCCCTTAGCGCTCTCTGCTCCCCTTTACTCAGGACTGGCCACGTTTTCTCCCAATCTCAATGTATCCAACTCTCGGACTCCCCCGGACACAACCAGCAACCTTGACACCCCCCAACACTCACCGCAGACAATTGCCTACCAGAAGGTCCCCACCTGCTCCCACCCTTGCGTACAAGCTCTCTGTAACTAATCCAGATGATGCCCACTGCAAACCTAGTGACGAGGGCCCCATCCTTAGACCATCATTGACTAAATACTCAGCTGACACTCCCCCCCTTCCTAAGGCAGACCCTACACATCCCACTCAGACTGTCTTCAATCCTTGTCTTAATGACACAGATCACCCCCATAGCGCTGTGATTTCTGCTCCCTCATACGCCGGTCTTACTGCGTTTTCCCCCAGCCTCAATGAGGGATGCACCTCTAACACTCTCTCACAGATTCTGAACTGAATGGAGCGTAAACTCAACTCTCTTGCTACCGATTTAGCGCATCTTAGACTGGATCTCTCAAACCAGGCCATCCTTGCCCGCTCTCACACACATGAGAGTCGGAAATTGCCTCCCCATACAGGTTCTCCCACTTCCTTACAATCCTTCCCCTGGTCCTCCATTCCCCTATGCCGGCTGGCCCACAGGCCCCACGGCTCACACTGCCCTTTATCCGCACTGGAAAAAGTTAATCTTACCTCCCCAAGATGCAGACCATGGTCCATAATCCTCCCTCTACAATCCCAGTAATAGTGGGTATAAATAGAACCCCTATAATTTCTAACTCGCCAAGACCTCCTGCTCAATACACCACCATTCAAACTTTAATATCTGCTAAGGATAATCCCTGCCCTCTATCTTGCATGCTCTTCAACTGTAGATTGGCAGCACAACACGCTACAGATATCGCTGAAACCATTTTCAGTGAGTGAATTGATATCACTTTCCTCACGGAATCTTGGCTCAATGACCATTCTACTGCCATACTTGACCTACTTACTCCTCCTGGTTACTCCATCATTAGACATGACAGACCTGAAAGAACAGGTGGAGGTCTAGCCATAATCCACAAAGCTGAAATTCAACTTTCCTTTTTAAAGAATGCAGAATACTCGACTTTTGAATACCTCTGTGTTGAACTTAAAGGTAAAGGCTCCAGCCTATCAAACTTCACACCATCTACCATCCACCTGGGGATTGCCCCCTCTTCGCTGAAGAGTTATCTGACCTACTTACACAGTTCTCCCTTACTGATACGAAGGACGTGTTTTTGGGCGATTTTAACATTCATTGGAACAACGCAGAAGACTCCACAGTCAGGCACCTCATGAACCTTCTTGAAATGAATGACCTGAAACAACTCTGCAATGAACCAACCCACATCAAAGGCGCTACTCTAGATGCGATTATCACTAGAAACAAACTGGTCTCCCTCACTGCCATCTTACCCATTGACTGGTCTGACCACCACCTCGTACTGTTCAACATCGATACCATCACAAACCTCACTCAGACTTAACAAACAAACCTAAGCAGTGGACCAGAAACCTCAAACAAGTCCCATCTACAGATCTTGAATGTATGATTCCCGAACAACTTTAACATCTCCCTCACACTTAAAACGTAAATGATCTCACTGCCCACTTCAGCACGGCGATAGCGGAAGTTCACAACCAAGTTGTACCGCTTAAATTAAAACAACTTAGATCAATCAAGTCAAAATCATGGTTTAACTCTGATCTTAACAACAAAAGAAAACTCAGACTAGCAGAAAGGTCATGGAGACAAAGCCCCTCATCATTACATCTAACCCTTCTCAGAACTGCTAGGTTAGCATACAAGAAACACATTTTCAGAGAAAAAGCCTCTTTCTTCCGCAACTAACTCAACGAAATAGAAAGAATAGGCCCAGGGAGCTCATTAACATTGTCAAGCGACAAACCACGTCTTCCTCCCCACACAAAATAATAGTCTCTAAAGAACGATGTGAAGAAATTGCCAGCTTCTTCATTGGCAAATCGCTAAAATTGAGCATTCCTTCTTTCAAGTCACAACCCTACCTACCCTGCTAACTACTCTCACTGACACACCTCCCTCTACGGCAGTCCTACCACCCGAACTTACCAATAATCAATTAACCCCTTATGGAACAAACTACACCCTTTTCAACACCTAATTGAAAAACAACGGCAATTCGTCGGACTTCAAACCCATGACTGAACTAGAAGTCTTCAACATTATTGCAAAATTAAAGCCTACTTCACACACCAAAAATCCCCTCCCTGCAACTATAGTACATAACCTAAACAACATCATCGCCCTGTGTTGGACAAAAATCATCAATACTTCTCTCGCCTCTGGTTGTGCACCGGATTCCCTCCAACTAGGTCAAATCGCACCTATTCTCAAAAACCCCTAGGCAGACCCTACTGATCTCAACAACCTCAAACCTATCTCTAACCTCCCGTTCCTAGCCAAAACTATGGAAAAATGCGTCTCACAACAGGCATATAGGTGAATCCAACCTACTTGACTCCTTCCAATCAGGGTTCAGGAAAGGCTGCAGCACAGAAACCACCATGCTCAATATTGCAGATGACATCCATAGATCCTTAGAGGATGGAGATGCTTGTCTACCTATCCTACTTGTCCTATCAGCGGCTTTTGATACAGTCAATCACCCAGCCACTGCAGTCACTGAAGATCTGCTCCGGTATCAATGGCACAGTTTTAAAATGGTTCACATCTTACCTACAACACTGATCAGAACAAATCAAAATCAAGTCTTGCCTCTCAAAAACCCACACCTGTCACGCTGGGTGTCCCCCAGGACTCAATACTCTCCCCCTCACTTTTCAACCTCTTCATGGAACCCCTTACTATCATCCTGAAACAAGCAGGGATCAAATACCACCTCTATGCAGATGACACACAACTCTACTACAAAATCAAATCACCCAGTGACATCCTACATCTCAAAGTCACACTGAATAAGATACAATCTTGGTTAACTCTAACCATCAAAAATTAAACCCCAGCAAAACAAAAGTTATTCTGTTCTCCCCCAAAATTAACCACCTTCCAATCCAAGACTGGATCATCAACCTGAAAGCCCTGAATTGTTCGCTCATTCTATTCAACTCGGCTAAATCATTAGGCTTCACCCTGGACAAAAACTTCCCAATGAAGGATCATATCAAAAACTCAGCCAAAGGAGTGCTTTACACACTAAAACACCTCAAAAAAATTAAACCATTCATTCCCTCGGATGATTTCAAATGGGTTGTTCAATCCCTGGTCCTCTCCAAGCTTGACTACGGGAATGCTATCCTCACAGGGGCCCCAAAAACTCACGTTGCCCTTCTCAGATCAGTACTAAACATGGCAGCCCGGATCATAACAGACATCAAACGGTATGAACACATCACGCCTGCCCTCAAGTCCCTAAACTGGCTTCCCATCGAAGGAAGATGCGTCTACAAGACTGCCTGCATCACCCACAAAGCACTCCACTCACATTCCCCTGACTATTTAGACAACAAACTCACAAAAGCAGGAAGAACCAGAGCTCTGAGAAGCTCCACCACACTTTTTCTCGTTCCTCCCAAAATAAAAAGGAAAACAACCCAAGCTCGCTCTTTTTCAGGTAATGCTCCCAGCATTTGGAACTCCCTCCCGAGGGACCTACGATGCAACCCCTCCTTCCCTGGCTTCAAAAGAGTACTGAAACGCCAACTCCTCAACAAATACTGGAACTCATGAGCAAACTAAACCCGGTTCTAATAGGCTCTCCTGCTCAGTTCATACTCCGTTGATCAGTTGGCTGTTTTCTTCTTTTGTGTTTGCCTCTATTGTCTTGGATGTCTTTCTCTCCATGGACTCTAATGTTTTGAATTGACCACAATATCAGTAATCCACCCTCATGGCCAAATGTTTTTCTGTGTATAGATTTTTGTTTCCTCCTCCCACTCGGCCTAACTATTTTTCTTGTGTATATATTTTATGTATACTTGAACATATGATTGTTGCACGTTATATGCTCATTGACTGATTATTGCCTTGCTCTCGATTCTGTAAAGCGCTCTGATACCTCCAGGTCTAGCTAGCGCTATATAAAACTTTTAAATAAAATAGGGTATAGCATTTTTTTAAAACCATAAGTCGATAATATATAGATTTTTCAAAACAAAATCTTAACCTATCACTATTTCATAAAAGTGATAATAGGTTGTTAACAACAATAAAGCTAAAACATTAACTCTATGTAATACCCTAACCAAGAAGTCAGCGAAACCTTAACTGTACAATAATGTAAAATGGTCATGTAAACAACATGGCTGATTTCTACCTTTGGTAAACACACCCACCAGCCAATCACATCACCAGTTCTAAGCCCCATGTACTGTGGTATATCGTGAACTATGCACGGTATACCATAGCACAATACATAACTATATTTTATACGGGGTATAAGTTTACAATTACTTACACTATTTTTATATACAGCCAAAAATGTAACATTTAGATATTAAAATTCATATTTGTCAGATATAACATTCTCGTTTTCACATAATTGTATGGTTCCTTTCACATTAATTACACAGTCTGCTTTACGTCACTCCAGTGTATAAGAGTTGACTTTACGCCACTGCACCCTATGCTATTTACAGTGTACCACTCTACTTTATGACACTCCAGTATTCGCCATTAAATTGTATGTTAATCTACTGTACGTTACTACACTCTACTCCAACCATCTCCGAAGTATGCCACTCCAGTCTACACCACTATACTGTACGCTGCTATACTGTTCACCACTGTATCTACTACAATTTCGTGTATGCCAGTTTACTGGTTGACCCTACACTGTGCTGCTCACAACTGTATCCTATTCCACTGTACGCAACTCCACTTTACGCTATTCCACTATAAGCTATTCCACTATGCCTCACTTTATGGTACACAACTGGAGTGTACACTATTCCAATTCCACTCTGCGGCACTCAATTCTAATAAAATTCAGTATACGCCACTGCAGTGTACCACAATGTACTGTATGCTATTTCACTTAACAAAACTACATTCTGCACCGCTCCACTAAACAGCACTTCGGTGTTTGTCATTAGACTCTGCGCTTCTATAATTAACCCTATTGAATTGCATGACACTACTGTATAATACTCCACTATATGCCACTCCAATCTCCATCTCAAGACCTAACACCAGTAAACTCTATGGGGGGCGATTCACAGAACTAATCTGAGACAAAATCCTAAACTTACTACTTTTGGTATTCACAGAAGGCATTTAGTAGTAGTAAAGTTAGGATTCCTAACTTACTACTACTAAACTGAGACAAAATCCTAACTTTACTACTTTTGGTATTCACAGAAGGCATTTAGTAGTAGTAAAGTTAGGATTCTCCAGTATACCCCAATGCACTGTACCCTATTACACTGTACACCACTGTAGTGTACACTATTCCACTCTGCACCACTGCACTGTACAGCACTCCATATACGCCACTCTACTTTATGCAATTGTACTTTAAAACACTACACTGTGCGACACTAGAATTCACGTAAGCCCACTGTACACCACTCAAATGTACAGCACTCCACTGTATGGCACTCAACTCTACCCCTCTCCAGTGTACACTATTCCAGTTTATGCCACTCTAGTGTCCCACACTCCATTGTACGCCACTCGACTCCACACTATCTTAGTATACAATATTCCAATATATGCCCCTACACTATACAACACTCCACTACATACGACTCCATTGTACGCCACTAGAGTCTACTCAAAGGCAATCTACAATATTTACAGGAAGTAACTCCACTTTACCATTCCCCACTCTATGCAATCCCACTGCATACCACTGCACTGTACACCAATACACTCTATGCCACTGCAATATATGCCAAAGTACTGTATCTGACTTCAGTGTATGCCACTCCACTGTATGCGACTTCACTCTACGCCACTCTACTGTATGCCATTCAAGTGTATACCACTCCAGTATACCTAATTCTAATTTATTCCACTTCAGTATAACAAAATATTGTATATCACAGTACACTTTACAATGCTATCCTCCTTTATAATCTACCACACTCCACGTAATTACACTCCACTCCACACCACTAAAGTGTACCAATATTACATTTTTGTTACTAACATAACAAGAACCATTTCAGTTCACACAAAAAAACAAAGGTTAAATATATGTTACAGTTAGGAAATCTTTCTTAATGTTTGGTATAGAAACCCAACTTAAATGACACAAACATTACAAATTCTACAATTTTAATGGTATCTTCAATTTATCATTTAAGCACCACTTTCAAAGTAATATAAGTCAAATTTATAACTCACATTTATGCTTACGTACCACTTTAAATTCAGATAACTCGCGCACCTCCGTGGACAGGCTTCTCACCCCACTCGCAACACTACATTAACTATAACTTGCACCTTCTCCATGCATTACCTATACCCTTGCATATTACAGAACTTAGAGCTTTTGAAATTACTGTATTAACTCACAATCCAGTGCTGAATATTAGGAAGGATCGTTTTTGTGATACTTTTCTCCATTAATATTGATATTGAGGGCCTAATTATGAATTGGGCCGCCCTCCTGTCGGCCTGCCACCTCGGCGCCGACAGGAGAACTGCCAAACCAGTAGTGCATCTGCCAACTGAATACGAGTGTAATCCATGGCAGGCAGGAGGTGCTGCAGCAATCTCATGGCAGGGGTCTGTTAGGCTCATAGGAGAGCCTAACTTGCAGACCGCCGCCATGAGAGTACCGACTGCACATTCCTGCACGGTGTGGCATACACCATGCCGTCATGCCACACCGTGCAGGAACAGGGGTGCAATTCCAAGGGGCACAACTTGTGCCCCCCTGCATGCAACCCCAGGCCCAGGAGTGGCAGGGGCCCCTTTATTTGTCTCTCTGCCACCCTTTTCATGGCGTGCTCACCTCCATGAAATGGGCGGTGGACAGGCAACTCATAATATGCTCAGCGGTGCTGCAGCACCACCGCCAGAATATTACTGCTCCTGACCGCTGCCCTACCGCCACTGCAACCTGGATCCTGGCGGAGGCGGCGGTCCTGTGGTGGTATGACCGCCACACTCAGAATACTGCGGTTGGGCCCGCAGTAGTGGTAGTTGTTGGACCGCCACTGTGAGTACAGCGATCCTGTGGACCTGTGGATTTCCATACTCGTAATAAGGCCCTGAGTATTTTAAACTATTAACTCACTCACTTGGGCAAATGAGCCTCTTAAAAAAATCACTTCTCAATGTCACACATTAGAGCATTCAGACACCCTTAGATTATGGAGCCCCAAAGAAGAAATATTAGTACAGAAGAATACCAACTGATACTAAATGGTTTTCACCAAACATGGAAGATGTATAACCAGCTAGGTTGAGGATAGATGCCGAAGAACCAATAATAAATTGATCAGTGTGCATATATAACATATCAAGATCTATGTAGCAAAAATGACAGTACAGAAGCATTTAAAAATAAGTCAAGAGAAAGCAAATAAGACAGAATGAAAATGATCTTATCATATTCAAAGCAAAGCAACAAGATCCTAGTCATTGCATAAGCATTTAAATATCATAATGAATGACAGGTCCTTAAGAGAAGTAACCAACAAGAGACCAATATTTGTTTATACTAGCAAAAGGAATCTTTACGAGATGCCAATAAGAGCGGATTCATCAAAACCATGACACAAGCTTATTTAACATCAAGAATAAAAGAAACTTTCCTTTGTTTGCAGTCTTCTCAATGTAATAATATAATTACAGGAGAGAATATATGACATCCCAATAAGGGCAAAACATTTAGAAATGTTATGCAACTTGTGAAACATGCCATGTGATATATTTACTTAAATATTCTTGTTGAAAAATATACATAGGACGGCCTCAAGAAAAATGCATGTAAAGCTGGCCTAGCACAAATCAGACATAGAACAATGACTACAGAACCAAGTGTAGCGAGACACGTTTACGAGATGACACATGACATAAGTCAAATCAAATTTCATGTATGTGACATATTTTTAAAATCAGATAGAGCAGTACAAACAAAGTAAAGACTCCTACATAAAGATGTATGGAGGATTGCATTGCTGCAGTCATATTATATCACATACATGAATGGAATGGTTTTACGCAGTTGCGTATTATAAGGTATCTCTACATGTTTTAATTATGAATTATGAAAATGAATAGTATATAATTTATTGCCAACAATATTGCTATGTTGCGTACGGTTTCGAGATATGATATAAACCTTCTATGGTACTCTTTTTTTTTGTCCTCATTTGTGCAATAAGCTGCTTGGAAGAAAACAGGGGGTCTCGCTTTCTCACTGTACTAAATGGACGACTTATAGAGCGAGTCCCCAATCTTCCTGTCCCATACAGTCCTAAAGAGAGAAGTTCTGGAAACTCCAGCCCTAGTTTCTAGTACATGGGATTATTGCAATATTGCTTAATCATTGGACTTCCATACCATTTTGCCCAGTCCCCTATAACCGGAGACCATAATTCTGATCCCATTTTTCCAAAATTCACACCTCTTATTTTGCTCCCTGCTCTGGTCCCATTTCCATATCCTTTGGACCGAGGCCTACCACTCACTTTTCTTAGGAGGGTTCTTGGATGCCGACTTAATATATATTTCACGTCTAGCTAATAATATTAACACAAATCGCAAATTCTTCTGATTATTTCTTAATTTAACCCTTAATCCCTCCTCATTCACAACCCTAAACAAAACTAGACTTGTGCTTACCTCCAGATTGGACCCCAACACGGTTAAAAGGACCTTGCTTACATCTTGCCAAAATACCTGGAGTAGAGGGCATTGTCGGAACATGTGTATGTCATCAGCTTCTTTCTCCCTACACTTGGGACAACACTTCACTGTTTGTTTGCTGATTTTTGTCAGTTTTTTCGGTGTCCAGTACGCCCTGTGCATCGTAAATAAATGATTTTTCCTGAGTGGAGCTGAACGGATAACATACCACAAAGTAGACATTGACACTTGCCAGAGATTTTGTACTTACAGCAACCGCAGGTCTTTTCCCCAAATCTCTATAGGAAGGGTAAACTCATTTTCCCCGGCAAGTACAAGCATCCAGTACTAGCCTGATATCTCCATTTTCTGTATTGAGCTACTTAGCAATTTTGCTTCCAGGTTATCATTTCCTTCATCATCCTACTCCAGTGATTTTGCCCAGCTAGCCAGTTGGTAGTATTTAAATCTACAGATATTACCATTCGTTCCTAATAACATATGTTCCCAATCTACTAAGGTCTTCCCTTCAAGCAGTTGGCCCCATCTCGTTATACTCCCTTCTGCTAACGGGCTTGCAAGTTTGTCCTTCAGACACTCAAAGGTTCCTGGGAACGCCCATACTGGGGCATAGCCACTATAATAAGGGATTCTTAGGGCTTTTCTGATCTGAAACCAAAGTTTACATGCCTCTAATAGAATCTTCAGTTTCACCTTCTTGAAAAATTTCGGATAACCAAACTTATAAAGGAAAAAATCACCTTCCGACCGTGTCATAGCCTGAAGATATGGAGCATATACTTCATGTTCTCGAAGCAAAGGTCTCATATTTTTAAACTGAAATGCCCTGCAGTATTGGAAGAAATCTGGACTTGCGATTCCACCCTGCTCTTTCTTCCTTCGAAGCTTTTTCCATGCAATTCTTGTTGATTTGGAGGCCCAAATAAAACTGTTCAAATCACCTTGTGGTTTTTTAAAGCAAACTTGTTTAAAATCTAGAGGTATCGAATTAAACAAAAAAGTTAATTTTGGTAGTATAGTCATTTTAAAAATGTTAGTTCTTCCTAAAAATGATAATAAAAGCCCTGCCCAGGCTTTTAATAGTTTCCTAGATTCCGTTACTGCTTTCTCAAAGTTCAGACATGCTACATCTTCAAGATCTTTTGTTACCATGATGGCCAAATATCTTATCTTCTCTCTTACTAGGGAATTATTACGTTGGAAATTCCATTCCATAATTTCTGTTTTCTGCCAGTTTATTTGATAACCTGAGATTTCCCCAAATTTGTCTAGGCTGCCGATATTATAGGAAGTGAGAGTGACAGGTTCTTTGTAAATAGCATCAGGTCATCTGCATATAAGGCAACTTTCTTCTTCCAGCCCTAAAACTCAAAATAGGGGATTTGTGGTCCTGATTTTACTGGCTAGTGGTTCGATATATAGATCGAACAGGAGGGGGGAGAGTGGGCAGCCCTGCCGTCTACCCCTTGATATGACAATTTCAGTGTGAGATTACCATTAATGAATATCCTTGCCGAGGGATTTTTGTAAATCAATTTTAAAACTCCCTTAAACACCTCCCCTAAGTCATACTGCTCCATGACTTTTATGCAGAAAAGGCCAACTCACCCTATCAAAAGCCTCTGCCGCATCAAAAGAAATTATCGACAAAGGGGACACTCCTTGTGCTCACTCCTTGTGCTACCATGTCTATTGCCCCGAACAGCTCATGTGTTAGCTCATACATCTGCCTGCCTTTAATAAATCCTTTTTGATCACCAACCTCCCCAATCTCCCAGCTAGGATCTGAGTGAAGATCTTATAATCACTATTTAGCAGTGATATGGGTCTATAAGACTTGCAACACCTTGGGTCTTTCCCCGATTTGTGCAAAAGACAAATAGTTGCCTGCTCCCATTACTTCGGTATGTCTGACCCCTCTAAAAAAATTGAACAAAAAAGATTTGTCAAAAACGGGGCAACCTCCTCTTTTAGCGCCAGATAGATCTCGCTTGGTAAAAAATCCGGACCGGATGCTTTCCCTCTTTTTAATTTCTCTATCACTCCCATTACCTCCTCAATTGTAATTTATGAATTTAGCGCCTCCTTTTGTTCATTTGACAGTGTAGGGGCCCTCGAAATATGAGTCAATTTGTACTTTTGTTGCAACTATATCCTCTGTGTATAGGTCCTGGAAGAAATCCACAAAAGCACTCTCGATCTTACTATCATCTGAGATGAGAGTTCTCTGTCCCGCCACCCAAATGTCCAGAATCCTGTTCTGACTTTGTTCCATTCTTAATTTCCAAGCCACTAGATTACCACAACCCTCTCCATTCTCATAGTGTGAAAATGTACTCACTTCCCATTTCTTCCTGACTATTCCCCCAGGATATCAGTCAACTCTTCTTTTTTCTCTTTCCTTTCAGACTCAATCTCACCCACACCAAGAGCCCCATGTCTTTGATCTCCCAACCTGTCCAACTGTTGTAATCTATTTTCTATTTTTTAAAAGCAGCAGTACTAATCAGCCTTCTCCTAATAGCTGCCTTATATGCATCCCATATCATTTGGATGGATGTATCAGTATCATTTAAACAAAAATATTCCTTTGTTGTCTCTTTCAGATTTATCACAACTGGTTGGTCCAGAAGTAAAGTTCTTTCTAGAGTCCACATCGGAGAGATGCCTATCTCATCTATCTTCAGTTTCAAGCAAACTGCTGAATGGTCCGGCAAATGAGCCGGTAGATGTTCCACTATTCTAAACTTTTTACTTTCACCCCTCTCCACCAGAGAGTAGTCTATCCTGGAGGCATGCCCATATTTCTTATTCCTAATAGTAAACTTATGTTCCCTTGCCCCTTTTTCTTTCCAGACATTCACCAAGCCAAAATCTTCCATGCAACGTTTCAGCCCTGCCCTCATTCTAGGTAGGTTAGGCTCTATAGAGGTTTTCCTGCTCAGCCATCTGTCTTCCTTGGGGTCTAATAACAAGCTAATATCACCTGCAAAGATTATAGGTGCTGTAGCATCTAGTAACTGACCATATAAAGACTGCAAGGGGGCAGGATCATCTACGTTAGGGCCATAGTAACCTGCGATTACATATATTTTCCCTACAATTTTTGCTTTCAGCATGATCTATCTCCCCTTAGGGTCTGTATACGCTTCTTCTACTGACGCTTTAACCGACTTCTTAAAAAGGATAGCCACCCCTTTAACACAGCAAGTCTGATTTGTACAATCATAAGCATCTATGCACTTTTGCTTCTTTATTATCTCTCCCCATTCTGCCTTTAGTAGACGTGTCTCCTGGAGGATGATAATCTCACTGTCAACCATTCTTAAATATTGCAGTATCTGCTGCCTCCTACTCCTTACCCTTAGACCATTAATATTCCAGGATAACATATTGACCGACATTTCTTTTTCTCCCTATATGCTCCCATAACCCATGTGAGTGTGTTAAAAAATTGTGCATCCCCAAAAACCCCCCCCTGGAGAACCTTCCCTAGCTTCTCTGGGTGAAATATATTCACCCTTCGAGATCCCCCTCTCTAGAAGACAATCTTATTTGTCTTGCTGCAATTTAATCTGCTTTATGAGTGACTCCACTTCCTTTGGATCTCTTATTTTGTACATCTGGTTCTTCCACATGATCCTCAAAGAGGCTGGGAAGCGCATTGGTGCTGTTGCCCCCAGTGATCTTAGCTCTTGGATGTGTTCGCGTAACTCCCATTGCCGATCTTGGGTGACTTTTGATATGTCTGAGCGGATCCTGAATGACCATTCCCCTTAATTATATAGAACAACTTTTAGTGCTTCAATTAAGATTCTCTCTTTTAAAGCTCTTGAAGTTGATTTGGATTCTTCGCGGGTTCTTTCTTATCCCTACTTTTCTGAATGGATCCCGGTGAACCCTCTGAATGTCTTCTTCCAATAGTGCTGTCTCCAGCCCAGGGATAAATTCGTTTAGTAGACCCACCACAAAACTCTTGACATTTTCCCCTTCCATTCCCTCTGGGCTATTTAACAATCTTAAGTTGTTTCTTCATGCATTGTTCTCTAGGGATTCAATTTTGTCTCTAGGATCCTTCTCATTCGCCTTCATAACCTGTATTTCTGCTCGATTCACCTCAATTTCTCTGCTTAGATCCTCTAATGCGGTTTCTACTATGGCCACACAACTTATCAGGGTATTCATTTTCCCTTCAAGAGCTTTGCATGTCCCTTGGATCCTGCCCTGATTTTTCTCAGAGGTTGCAAAGTTCGTTCTCATCTCCAAAAACATGGATTCCATTAATTTTTCCACTCCAGAGTGTGTTGCTGCGCCCATGGGATTCTGTGACTCCTCCAGCGCTCCAGCACACGGATCACATTGACTTTGACTACGATTTTGCTCTCTCTGTGACCCGGAGACTGGTGTTTCCTCAGGATCTTTGATTGTTAAAACTTGAAATTTATTACTAACTGGAATCCCTTCCCCTACTATGCTGTCTCCCCCATCGACATTTCTTTTGTGTCTTTGGACTTGGGCACTTTGCTCCCAACAAAATCCACTGGAGGTTGTTTGGTCTGGACTTTGAAAAAGGATCGCAATGAGGGGGTGATCTTTAGTTTAGTACCTATATTTTGTCCTCTAGATGGCAAAACTGAGGTGGCTCAGAACTCTTAACTTGCCTCCCCTTTTGATTATGAGATGTGAGCACCAACACTGGGTTGTTGTAGGAGGCTGGGGAAATATGAACACCTATATTCCTATTTTTTAAACAGCAGCTTATATCGTGCTTCAGGATGGTTTCCTGCAGTAGTGGTTCCAAAACGTAGTTTTTCTTCCCTTTCGCCTAATTTTTAGGATCCAACCCCTCCCTTGCTCGAGACTCCAGGGGCTTGTGCTCTCTTCCTACCTCCTCAAAGCACTTTCCGGAGTCATGCACGCCCCTTCCACGCTCTTCTGGTTTTCCTGTGCCTCTCTGGCTCCTTTCTCCTGCTGCCAACGGGAATCTGAGCTTACTCCGACACCTCCTCCTGTGCCCCGGAACGAAAGCCTAACCGCGACCCTCCGACTCTGCTTCACGGTCGCGGCTGCTTCCTCCCACAATGATCCCGGAGGGGTACAGCAGCTCACCGTGCGCCATGACTGGTGCGTCTCCCAGTCTCCCAGCATGCAGCCTTACAAAAGAGCGCAGGCACATTTTTCAAGCGTTTTCTAAGGGTGCCCTTCCTAATCACTAACTTTGTGTGGAGAGTGGAGTCGAAAAGAGAGTAACCGACATCGTTACATCTTCAAACTGCTAGAGTGGGTGAGTGTTCCCAACCGGACCTCCATTAGCCGGCCGCCATGTTCTCCCGCTCTGCACCGAGCCTTCCTTCTATGGTACTCTTAAGAAATTAATATTTCTAATAAAATACGATAATTTCAGTTGAATCTTCGATCATGCTTAGATATCATGTGTATTTAAACACTATCTTTATAATCTACAAAGAATATGAATACATAAAGGAGCTTGGCATAGATGAGAGATCTGAATTTATTTTAAAACTACTATGGACTTAAAGGAAAGATATAGGTAACATAATAGCTATGAGATACATGATTCTATCTTTGTGGGTATAACAAAAGCAAATCTAATCAATCTTAATTCTATCACTGAAGATCATTTTAACCCCTTTAATGGCTATAATTAATTTTTTCATAACTCACCTTTTACGATCACATTAGCCTGTTTGTCCACAACGGGTGAAGTCATAAGCCATGCAGAGCTATAATAGCCATAAAAGAAAGCTTGCCTCTAAATCCAGCAGCTCTAGTAAGAGAAACAAAGATAGTCTCAGACTGCCATTTCACAAGTTTCCCAAAGATAAACTCAGGTGTAGATTGTGTATATGAGTGGGCTGGAATTGAATAAGGATTTTACCACACCTTGTAAATACTGACACCCTAGGGTGAGGAATTTATCAGGTGTGGTAAATACCGAGTTTTCTCTTGGAAAATGGAGCCTGACAGGCAGATTTTGTGTTGCTTAGTGCACCAAAATCTTCAAATATTAGTAGTTACTGCACATTTCCACCAGGTACATTTCCTGCACATTTCCACCAGGTACATTTCGGCAGGTTTGACCTACTGAAGTTTACCAGAGGAAATTGTGTGGGGTGGAGTCATTTCTGGGGTACTCAGAATTCCAACGTGTTTGGTAACTGGTGTGACTGCACATGTTGGAAGTCACCATCCCACTCACAATCTGAACCTTTGTATTTTTTACTTTCTTATACTCTGTGTCAATTAAGATATCCACACCTATGTGCTCTATGGAAATTCCAGTCATGTTTGTCATTACACTAATAATAAACAGTTATAGATCTTTATGTTTTGGGGGAAGTAGTTATAGTTTGGTGCACGCAAGTGAAATAGACGAAGCGAAAGGTAAGTCCATAACTCACACCAAGAGTTGCCAATGGCAAGCATCCAAAAAGTTGTTGCATTCGTTCACGGTACAGTTGCAACTGGCCGGGTCTGTGTAGTACCACATGATGGGCAGCCATTGCGAAACAGGAGCAGGAGTACCAGCACGCCACACGCCAGCAAGAGGATCAGTGGAAACTCTTCGAAGGTGCTGGAAAAAAATAGAATGAATAAAAGCCGGTATTACTCCAAAAACCGTCTGAAAGGAGGACACAAGGCCGGATCCCACAAGTTTAAAAAACTGTGCAAGGCCTTCAGTATCAGACACATTAAATATTTGATGAATCAGTTCCCCAAAATGTAGTGGGAGATTCGTATTTAGCAGTGACTGGATCTCACTTGATGTTCTAGCCACCTGCGATTCGAAGGTCTCTCGAGCCGAAGTGAGAGCGATCTCTTGTTGAAACAATAGCGCTTTGAGTCTGCTTAGTTTATTGAAATCTGTTTTCAAAGTGGGATTGGAAGGCCACAGTGAACTATCAATACTCCCATGTTGGGGTGGAAAAAGAACATTGCTACAACAAGTAACTCCTTGGGAAACAGTTAATATATACGCAATGCCGGCCTGCAAGCCGCAGCAGTTTTTGTTATTCAGGATAAGATAACTTCCGTTCGAAAGCAAAGTTAGCATGGGAATAATGGAAGGAACTGCTGCTCCTTTTAAAAAACAAGCCAAATTAGGGGCTGTGACGTTGCAAGCGCTGTGAAGCTTAACTTGTGTGCAGACTAAAGCATGTCCCTGTTAGGAAAAGTTCCTTTCTTATCACATTGACATTGAAATGTGAATGGTAAGGACCACAATTCGTGCAGGAAAGTACTACCCAGGGGCTCAAATCTACCAATTGGATAATGTTTCATGCATGCACTGAACTGAAAGAGGGAAATGGGCAAGGATATAACCCCGTGTATTAACCATACTGAGGAATCAGTCTCCGCTATTGAGAAGGGCAACTGGTCTAGTTTCTCAATATGTAACAAAGTGTAAGTGGAATCTTTCATGGACATAAGCTTTTGCTGTCTGTCAGATTAAAAGGCAAAAACAGAGCAGTAGCATTCAAATAATCCCATGGGACTTTTCCATTTTTTAACATCCACCCAAATTGCATTACAGAGCGTAATTGATTTTGACCATGATACAACATAGATACATCATTCGGTAAAATGTCAATAACAGATGAAACAATATTATCCAGTGTGTAAATACGCGAAGACAAAGTATTAATACTGTTATCAACCACATCTAAAACTTTTCTCAAATTGTCTTGATCAATTTGTCTTAAGCGGAACGCGGCTTCCATCTGTGACAGTTTCCAAAATTCATTATATGTTGCGTAAGCAAACCGTTTTGGGCGAGGTGATTTTGGACTTAAAAGGAAGTCAGCCAAATCGATGTCACCAGATAAAAGCGAGAGATGTTGTTTAACAGACGACAAAGTAGAATGTTGTAACCATTGCTGACACATTTTACCCACAGAATATGTAGTTACCGAATGTGATTGTGTGAAACGAGGGTCTGCTCTACTGAGCGTAAATCCACTAGATGCGCATGAAAAGCGTAATTGGCACGCATTAGTATTGAGAGGCGATATTAAGCAACCCAAGAGATTAATAGTGGTCGAGTTAAGGGTGCCGTTCTGGACCATAACATTCACATCATCTAAAGTATGATTAGTATATTGCTGCCAGGTATCATAGGCTGCCAATGATGGAAACGAAGGAAAGTTTAAATTTTTAGCAGTAGCTAAACCAAAACAAGTAGTCTGTTGTACAGTCTGATTTAGGAATATCAGCTGGGATGGTATCAAACACGCACGATGCAATGATTCAGTTCCCTGCACCTGCCAATCTTTGGTACCCCATATTGATTTCAAATCAATTATGTTCTTCCAATAATCATAATCTCTTAAGGATAAATCGGTTATGAAAGTTGAAGAATATACCAATTTAGAGTTGGTCAGCATGAATTTTGTGTGTGTTGGTGCATTCAACCGAAAATAATAAGATTTTGGGTCTGAGAGATTATATCCAGAAAATATAGACACATTTTTTCATCTGTGTTTGTGAACTACCCTGAAATGGTGTAGGACAATGTTCCCACTGTGTATAATTTACCTGAGTTCTGACTGTATTAGATTTATGTAAAAAATGATGACCATAATGTTGAAAACAGAATAAATCAGCATAATTAGCAGAATTCAAATATAAATCCTCAGTTTCAAATGCAGTGTAATATCGTAAATCTGAAAACAGTGCATGCATTGCATTAATATCCCAGTCATCAGAATGCATTCCTGGTGTAATGACATCACCTAAGGAAACCCGAAAGACGTATGGCATTCGAATGGTCTCAGTCAGGCTGTAAATTTCATATGGAACCTTATCCCAAACTATGCCATCGCTGACTGGAAACGCTGAGATGTTAACGTTTGGTTGGCCCCTTTTCATTTTGTGAGATGAAGTATGTGGGGCCAATATTCAATCGACCGAATGGACAGCAGAGCGTTCAGGTAAATAATGGCCATTGATTAAAAGGAAAAAAACTGTCACAAACCCAATCCACATAAAGAGGAAGACCACCGTAAGCACCATCCATATGTATGTCCATGGGGGAATCAGATAAGTTTTTCGAAACCATGAAAAAAAAATGGAAAATTTACTTGGGGGCTCCGCCTTAGTGGTAACCGATGAAGATGACGAAGAATTTGAAGAAAAGTTATCTCTGTCCAAATAATAGTCACTAGCACCCAGGCGAAACAATGGGGGCTGATCAGCATTAAATGTTGAATGGAGCGTAGCATCTGGAACGGCAACGGTAGGCTCCAACGGCGGAGAAGCATAGTCATGATGCATAGCATTTGAAGTTGTTGATAAAACAGGCAACAAATCAACGGAGGTCTCCACTTCGCGTTCAATTTGCAAAGGCCTCGTTGTGGAAGACATCGGGGGCAAAGAAACATCCCGTCGAGGAACGCTCCTAGGCATATTATTCAGTATTGGCCAAATGGTGTAACTTGACATGTTCAATGGAAATGAACTGATTCTCCTTCCGACCAGGCAGTGGAGGTAAAACCACAGTACGAGTACCCTGCAATCCAAGAACTGGGACCGGTGCATGATAGGATGGACCAAATTCTTTTTTGTTCTCCAACTTCTCTCGGACCAGATCACCAACTTTAGGAAGCCAGCCAGTTACAGGAATCAGCACTGCTGCATCTGTGGATGAGGACAAGTGATCCTTTGTGAGAGCATCTCGAGTCTTTTGTAGATCCTGTAACATAGCACAAATCTACGTCAAAGGTTGCGGCAGCCGCCGCAACGTCCAGACCATCAAGGTCTGGCACAAACCTTTTGATGCCAAAGAGCATTCCATATGGGGTCCGCCCACCCAGAGATCTTCTAGGTAGATTATTTAGTGCACATTGGACTCCATACAAATGAGTCAGCCAACTCCTGTCAGTACCTAAAACTCTAGCTGTCAAAGATTGCTTTAATTCTTGGTTCCACTACGGAATTGCCCTCAGGCTGGTATGGAGACGAAAATTGCACCAGCACCCTCAGAGACCTCATTGAGTGCTTGTAAGCCCTAGCGGCAAATGCTGGACCTTAATCAGAGTGGAAGGTGCCGCAGGCAAATGTCCCGACGCAGACACGCAAATCTCGAATGACATTTCGAGTGTCAGCACTACGTTGCGGCCAAACCCAAAGGAATCTAGTGCACAAATCCACTGCAACCAAAATATGTTTATATGCAGTGTCCGATGACAAAGGACCACAGTGATCAAGGTAAATACAACCAAACGGATGATTTGAAATGTAAAGTTGCGTATGTGGTGGACGTGCAACGGTGGACGGCTTTATCTGTTGACAAATGTCACAAGAGAGGACATAATTATGAGTCTGTCTATACAAGCCACTCCACCAATAACGTTGCTGCAAAAGAGACACTGTTGCCGAAACACCTGCATGAGCAGAAGCCATGCCTTCATGGGCGGCAATGATCAAAGGAAGTCTGCGGTCCTCGTTGGGAATCAGCCGATCCCCAACGGACAGTATTGTAGCAAATGGGACTTGCTCAGGTGAGAAATGATAAAGAATACTTTGAAAGGAAACCTTGTGGAAACTTCGTCCCATCCTTCGTCACAGCTATAGCCGCAAGGAGATCACTGACAGAATATCGACGGACAGAATATCGAGGTACAGGAATATCGAGTCTACAATATCGATGGACAGAATATCGACAGCCTATCTCTACAATGGTAAGTACAAAAATATCGAAACCAAAATATAGTTGTTTAAAATATCGTTGTTTAAAATATCGTTTTTTTAAATGTCTTAAAAATAATATAAAAATAATTAAATAATAAATATAATTAATAAAAACATAGTTAGAATTATTTAAAAATGTTAAAAACTGATAAATGATAAATGTAATATAAAAAAATTAAACATACATATATTTTTTTAATATATATTAACTTAATAATATTAATAAATAATTATTTTATTTTATTATAAAATGTTAGAAACATAAGAAAAGTTATAAATATATATATATATATATATACATAAACCTGTAATATAAATATAAAAATAAAATATATATATAATAAATTAAAATATTAAAATTAATATTTATTTTAAAAAATATTTTACACTACATTAACTAGAAAAGTAGGGAAATGTTGGATAGCGTAGGGTATACAATTACTATTCCCACTACAAAAAGTGCAACAGTAGGGAAAGTGTTGGATAGCGGAGTGGAATAATTTACTATTCCCACTACAGCAAATGCAACAGTAGGGAAATTGTTGGATAGCGGAGGGGAATAATTTACTATTCCCACTACAGTGAGTGCAACAGTAGGGAAAGTGTTGGATAGCGGGTGGGTAAAAATTACTATTCCCACTCCAGCGAGTGTAACAGTAGGGAAAGTGTTGGATAGCGGGGGGTTAAATTTACTATTCCCACTCCAGTGAGTGCAACAGTAGGGAAAGTATTGGATAGCGCGTGGGTAAAAATTACTATTCCCACTCCAACGAGTGTAACAGTAGTGAAAGTTTTAGATAGCGGGTGGGTAAAAATTACTATACCAACTCCGGCGAGTGCAACAGTAGTGAAAGTGTTGGATAGCTGGTAGATAACAATTACTATTCCCACTCCAGCGAGTGCAACAGTAGGGAAAGTGTTGGATAGCGGGTATGTAAAAATTACTACTCCCACTCCAGAGAATGCAACAGTAGGGAAAGTGTTGGATAGCGGGTATGTAAAAATTGCTATTCCCACTCCAGCGAGTGCAACAGTAGGGAAAGTGTTGGATAGCGGGTGGGTAAAAATTACTATTCCCACTCCAGCGACTGCAACATTAGGGAAGGTGTTGGATAGCGGTTATGTAAAAATGACTACTCCCACTCCAGTGAGTGCAACAGTAGGGAAAGTGTTGGATAGCGGGTGGGTATAAATTACTATTCCCACTCCAGCAAGTGCAACAGTAGGAAAAATGTTGGCTAGCGGGTGGGAATAATTTACTATTCCCACTCCACCAAGTGCAACAGTAGGGAAAGTGTTGGATAGCGGGTGGAAATAATTTACTATTCCCACTCCACTAAGTGTAACAGTAGGGAAAGTGTTGGATAGCGGAGGGGAATAATTTAGTATTCCCACTCCTGCAAAATAATTAACATTAATTAACAAATAATTAATTTTTCAAAAATAATTTACCTCCCACTATATTCCCCTATAAACGTCACCACCAATATTGTAAAATATTACACAATTAACATAATTATTTAACAATTAATTAATAAAGTAATAACAATTAAAAAACAAATTAAAAACAATAAAAAATAAATTAGTTCACACAATTAACACTATAAAATAACTTTAAATAAATATTGTATACAAAATAATAATAAAAATTGTATTAAAATTAAATTACTTCCCACCCTACTCCCCTATCAACCCACAACCAACTCATAAAAAAATTACACAATTAACATATTTACCAATTAATTATTAATAATGAATATCCAATTAATAACTAATTAATAACATTTTTAAAACAATTAACAATATAAAATATTAATTACATAAATATTAATTAAGAAAATTATTAATTAATTAATTATAATTAAATTACTTCCCACCCTACTCCCCCGCTCCTCAAAAAAGTACACAATTAACATATTTACCAATTAATTATTAATAACCAATCAATAATTAATTAATAACAAATTAATTAACACAATTGACAACATAAATTATTAAATACAAAAATATTAATTAATAAAATTATTAATTAATTTAAATTAAATTACTTCCCACCCTATTCCCCTATAAACCCACAACCCACTACAGAACTAAAGTGCAATATTTACGTTTTTATAAAAATTAATAACTTATAAAAAATTATTATTACATATATTATAATTAAATTACTTCCCACCCTATTCCCCTATAAACCCACAACCCGCTACGGAACTAAAATACACAAAAATTACTTGACATAAAATTAATTACTTGTAAAAAATTCAAACATACATTACAAAAATAAGCTATACTTTTAACACATATACTAACATACAAAACACACAAAAAAAATCGATATTATTAACAACGATATTTTTACTAACGATATTACTAACATTGATATTAATTAAAACAATATTTCTTACCTGCATGTCGATATTCTGGTCGACAATATTCTTGATGGTCGATATTCTGTCATATCGATATTTAAACATCGATATAATGGTAAATCGATATTTAGACATTGATATTATGTCTGTATACCGCCTCAAGGATATCATTATCAATTTTAGTCATGGACCTAGTTACTGCTGCTACTGAACATGTGGCTACTGCAGATTTGGCTGCCTCATCAGCCAAAGAATTACCAACAGCATGTGCTCCCACACGTTGATGGCCAAGAGTATGAATAACATATGTGAGTGGCAAACGTTCCTTAAGAGCGGCCACTCAGACCCAAAGCGTTTTATTCTTTATCACGCAACCTTTAGAATCCAGATAATCATTTTGAGACCAAAAGAACAAATTGTCATTAAAGGATTGTACACAGTACAAGTAATCGCACACAACAAGAGTGGGTACATCAGGATCAGCGAATTCTAGAGCCAACACTAAAGCACGCAGCTCAGCCAATTGAGCTGTACAGTCTCCAAGAGCTATGTGTGCACCAAGGAAGACTTAAAATCACCATCAACCTTAGCGCCTGCTACAATAGCACAGGCCGCCGAATAAGCATGTTTAGATCCAACGGCCAGTTAGGTATTAATGATACATTTGTACCAATCAAGGGGAAGCAAAGGCGACGGAGGATGATGAACTTGTTCATATTGTAAGAACTCCTGTGTCTGTAACGATGGGTCAAAGATATAAGTGACATCAGCCGATGTCAATGAACTGACCCATTGAATCCAACAAGGATGTAAAGCCTTAGAATTCGGAACACTCACCTTCATGACCGCTTCTAGAGCGGGCACTGGCGAGACCATAAGAATGCGTTTACCTTGAGCAAGAGAGCGTTGTTTGAGAATCACCATCTGAACTGCCGTAAGAATTTTTTCAATGGCGGAAAAACGCATCTCTGCCGGTGTGTACAATTGCGATTTGTAAACAATGGGGACCGTGTCTCCCTCACTGAATGTCAAGTAAGTGAAACCTACTGTACCTGGCACTATCCTTATGACCAAATTCGTAGAATTGTCACGTGTTAACAAGAAGTTGGTCGCAAGCAGATCAGACTACAAAGACCGAAGAATCGTGGTATGTTCTGGAAGCCAGCTGGAAGACGAAAAAGAGGGTTGTATCAACGCATAAAGCGGTTTCATATGCTGGGCATTATCAGGAATATATGTCCTCCCGAAATTCAAATAACCCAGCAAAGATTGTAACTTCTTTAGAGTGGACGGAGGTTGCAACTGAGCACATTTCTCCAGAAAGTGGGGGGACAACCCCCTACCTTCATTGTTGAGCTTGTAACCCAAGAAGAGTACCACCAACTATGCGATGTGTGACTTAGCAAAATTACATTTGTATCCTAAGTCAGCAAAAGACAAAATGATGCGATCCACACGCACAAGATGTGGCATTAATTCGCCATCTGTCAAGTAAATGTCATCGACGTACGAGAAAGCAACAGGGTCTATGTCATGTAAAAGAGACACAACACGTGCTGCAAAAGCCCCAGAGCTATTCTTATAGCCCGTAGGCAAACCCGTAAACCGTTTCTGATTGCCAACCGCAGTGAATGCGGTTAAGTCACTGCTATCAGGGGCCAAATTGTGACTGTAAAAGCCATTGGATATATCCAGAGTGGTCTTATACTTCTTACGAACAATGTTATTTATCAATGCAGAGCTGTGGGTGTTCTGTACTGCAAACGTACGAACATGACTGTTTAAATTTCTGTAATCCAAAACTATGTGATTTGAACAGTCCGGTTTCAATATCAGAAAAAGAGGATTATTCACTGATGAAACACAGGGTTCAATCACACCCTGATATTCCAGTTGGGTCAAAATGTCACTTACGGATGATTTTGCATCATGCTTGATCGGATATTGCGCTTGTGGCTGTGGCATAGATCGCAAAGGAATTTCATGTGCCGGTGAATCTCTATCCCAGCCCTTCTGATTATGATACACTGCCGGCACTACAGCTAACGCCCATTCCGACGCATAAGCTTGTTTGGCCTCCTCAGAGACGTAACGGGAGTATCACGTCCTCTCCCCGGGAAGAAGCCAAAACGAATGGAGGAGGCCAATCCGCCTCCGCCAACAAAATGTCATAGGAGGAGGTAAGGCTGTCCCAAAAGACTGCCTTAATTGTCCGTTTAATATCACCTTCAATTTGGAGGACTATCTCATAAAGCCTATCAGGGGGTGCAACTTGTGTATCCACTGTTTCCACTGTAATGAAAGTATCAGTTGCTTCTCGCCTCCAGACAAGGCGAGAGTGCCTCCCGCACTATGGTAACTTCCGCCGCACTGTCGAGGAGTGTCACCGCCCATCTCCAATTGAGGAGTAGAGTTCTCACCGTCTGCAGCATACTTTGCAGTCAGTGCAGCAACTTTTTTCTTCTGAAAAGGGGCACGATAAGGAGGTAGTCCCTCTGGTTTGGCTTTTACGTCAAACTGGCGTGGCGGATCACGTCGTTTTTGAGTGGTCTCACCTTGTCTGCGATCCTGTCGCTCCCCTCCACCGAATTGGGATTCTGATGATTCCTGAAAGGAACGAGGAGGGCGAGGATCAGGAACCTGATACCTCTCAGGTGTCTTAATTTTAAAGCGGTCACGCAAATCCTGTCTACGCTCAGAAGTATCAGGCATCGGTGAACCTGCATGCGAACCTTGCTTCTGTTGTTACTGCTGCTGATTTCTATTCCAAGCCTTTTTAGTAAAGACTGGATGCCCCTCCTTTTCAGGCGGTGGCTTATTCTGTGTTTGAGTAGAAGGTCTAATTCCCAGATTATTGCGACCCAAGGATTTATATACGTTCGCAATAATCTTTGGCAATTCACGTTGTTTATTCACGTCAGCTACTGCCTATAGGCGCTGACTCACCTGCAAGCTAACTGCTTCCCCCTTAACATTAGCCAGAATCATGTAGGAGACAATAGGGAACACGCCTACTAATCTCATGCCCAACTCTAGGGCGGCTTCCGCCCCATGTTCATCTTGAACCTTCTTAAGAACGGTTGGAAGCACGGTCATGGAGGGGGTGCCAAAACAGCACGAATAAACCACTGCAAACACCTTCCGCCAAGTGGTGCAATCTGCCAGATTGGGCTCATCGTAAGTATCCTGTGTTTATCTACAGGAGACGTGTGGGGAGAAACAGCTTCGAGTTGCTCAAAGTTTTCGGCCAAACAAAAAGGGAATTCCTCCCTATTCTATGGACGCTTCCCCATCACCAAATTAATCATGATAGGACTAATAACCATGCCACCATGCCCTGGCGGCTGAGCAGCACCTGCCGGAGCCATCGATACATTACGAGACAGATACTGAATGACTCTTCTGTGTATATGAATCAAGGGCGTGTGTAATGCGCAGCTCTGCATGTGAAACACCAAGATAATTTGGATGTGGTGTAAATCCCGCCAAAACAGGCCACGTGGCCCCATCGACCAATAAGGGGCCGAGACGGACCACTGAAACAGGGTGAGGAAGGGCACCATTAAACCATATGGTATGCTCCCAAGCTGACAACGGAACTTCAAGTAAACGATATGGACTGTAAACTTGCGGAACTGCACCACGTTCATATTCATGAAAGAAATTATCGTTTCTATCAACAGCTGGAAACTTAACCCAGGAGTAAAGAACCTCGAAGTGGCAAGCAGCATTCGCCTCTATGACAAAAATAGAATCTGCTCCCAAAACCGGGACTCCATGCTGGGTCAAATGCGCAGTAACCGCGGTGCGGTTAGACGCAGCAATGTTAATTGCCATTTAGACACTGTAATTTAAGCAAAGAAAAAGGTAGTGCAATCCTGGGTCAAGAACAAAAAAAAAAAAAACTTTTAAAATTCAAGCTTGAAAAACCTATAAAATATCAACTATAGGAGGTAAACCCCCACGCACCACGGCCGTCTCTGAAACTGGTGAGAGGGTATTGTGGACAAGCACAAACGCTACTCAGGGGTCTTGTGAATAAGTACCAGGCCAAACATTGGGCGCCATGTTGCAGGGATTCTGCTCATACACAGAAATATGCGCAGGATTATGGGACCTCAGTGTGTAGGGACTGTGCCTTCCTACCACTTTAGGACCCACGAGCCCAGGACCGACTAGCTATAGTGTCTCACTCGCTCTCCTACACACTCACGGAGAAGTAAATGATTAGACACCCCAGAACACAACACTTCTGGATCTCTCAGGAATCGCGGTAACAAAACACACCTTTTCACTCACACTCTCGTACCTGTCCACAATAAGATCTGACTGAGACATGAATATAGGTTAAAATGTTTATTTTGACTAACGTGCTCTAACATGCAGTATACGTGCCACAACAAGCAGAAAAATGCATAACACGAATATGGTTAGCATTGCAGCTAGGCCATACATCATAAAGGGAGATGTCATCTTACAAAGACTATGGAGAAGGGACTATAGTGCCTAACCTCCCTTCCCTTGTTTAGAAGAAGTATTATTAAATAATAGAAGATCTCTGGGCTTTGTCAGCAGTCCCCCTACCTTAGACCATAGATGGTATTTCTACATCGTAGGTGCGTGTTGCTCTTCTCCCTGGAAAGGTCCTTCTCCAAGTGTGTGTTACCTAAACATGTGTCCCCGTAATATCAAAGTACGAGCTTCCAGCAGCAGCTGCGCCAGTGTGTTGTGTTTAGGTGCTAGGGCGTGACCAGAACAGAATAACAGGGGGCCTTGTTTATCGACCTTGCTCACAATGTTCAGACTAAACTCCAGGAACAAGCAGAGAACAAACACAGCAAACAGTTCTCATGTGAAAGGCATAAACAGAGTCTTGCAAAAATAAAGCTTTGTAGTAACGTGCGCAAAAGCTGCTGCAGGGCTCATGCTAACCTAGTAATGTCGACAGTGTACCCATCGGCCATGTGACAAGTGGAGTCAGGTATTGTCTGCTTTTGTAATATTGCTTAGTTTTTAATAGCTCGCGCTGACCGGGGTGCTGTGGTCTCACCTCTCTGGGTCATGGGAGAGGAACAATGTTAGAAAATAAAATAAAGCAACAACAGCGACAGCCTCAACTTCCTGTGAATCCAATGCCCTTTGTGCTTGTTTAAGCTTAGCGCAACTAAGTCTTGTCTTCTTTGGCGCATAGGCCTGGAATAGATGCATTAGTTTCAGAGGTGAAGCACAGCAATGAAGTACCTCAACCTGCGCCCTCCTTTGAAAACACTATGACGCACACCTGTCTGGCACTATGGGCAGTCAGCCTGCTGCTGCGAGCCTGAAGGCGGCAGGAGGCAAGCTTGTTTGGTAATTTCAGCTGGCACCAAGACAAGCAGGAGGCAGGCACTAGCCATCTTTTTGTGTATTTCAACTAAACCCAGATGTTGGAACTGCAAGTTGGGATGACGCTAAGGAACTGGCACTGAACTTGACTAGCACGTGGCTCAATGAATAAGCAATTAAAGTGCTGCATTCCTAAACATTTTTGTGACAGCATACTAGCGAATTATTGCTACATAATCCACATAACAAACAGATTCCAAAATACATTTCTTACCTTACTAACCCATGCCTATTTCAAGCACCTTTGCGTTAATTTTGTCTTTACATGCAGGCTTTTAGTTTTTTAAAAGTCCGACAAGAATCATGAAACGAATGGGTACATTTAAAATCATGAAAATTGTCAATCAACCAAGCCGATTCCCTATTAACTATATTCAGCTGAAAGATTGGGCAGGGTATTCTGCAAGTGCAAGAATCTTGCAATCTCTGAATGTGAATTTATGGCGGCTAAACTTAATTGGATATTTAGGCCTGCAGAGTCTCTATCTCCCAGCATGCATCAGTTTGTTACATGTAAGACTTCGGCTGTCACGCTGCTGCAATTTGACCTCTAGGAGGTGTCTTCTGCAGACTAACTAGGACAAGGAACTCACCACCAGGACCAATGATGAAAGGGTTCTCTTGTTTCTACGTGCTTGTGCAAACCTTACGGAATGGTCTTTGAATGATGCACTGGATAACGAGGACTACAGGTCCACAAGGCAGTTAGTGGTTCTGGAAACAGACAATATTTGCATTAGGGATCCACAATTCCCACAAGTCTGACAGGCCTGCTTCTCATTTTCATTCTCAGGCTCAAAAGGGAGAAGGACGATCCTTATAACCTGTGGCACTCCATATGATAGCCACCACCCAGCAGTGCTCCTGGCATTTTCAGTGAGTGGGCGTTAACACCATATACTGTTGCCCCCGTGGAGGATCACAGAGGACGTGGCTGGGGCCCAGGAGCAGCAGCAGGTTGCAGCGTAAAACAGGCTCGGCTGACCCTCACTTCAGCAGCCCCTTCCTCCCTCCTCCTTCTGCTGCCTTCGCTGCTCTGCCCAGCCTCCTCCCTCTGCTCCTGGAGTTCTCTCCACTCCACCATGGCCACTAAAAATGTGGGCTCCCGGCTGGGGCCCAGCTGTTCCTTAAACACTGCTACTGGGCTCTCCCTGCTGATTGTTTATTTTGTGTCTCTCTTGTGACTGTCTCAGCATATGCTCCCACTGATCAAGGCATTACTTTGAAGAGCTGCCTGCAGTCTCCATTGAGGCGACTAGGTGTCACTGTAGTTGCTTGCCTTTCTGTGTGTTTTGGGTTGGGATGCTCTGGCCACCACTGCACTCGCTGACAATTACATTAAAAAGTGATCACTGGATAATACGGACTGCGAAATCAGTGTTGAACAGTTCCAATGCGTGCATTTGTCAAAGGTTTGAAATTGTGTTTTGTATCATTCTTAAGTTTAACCAAGTGAGCCACGTCCTCCCGCGATTCATTAGAACCGGCATTTTGAGAAAACATTATTTATGTCACTTGAGACATCTTGCTATAGTTTTCACCAGACGGCAAGGTAAATAATAAATCTGTTATGCTTTTGCTGCAAAGTGGTTTGGGATTGTGAGCCTACCTTAAATGATCTCATCAATGCCTCCTGATGCCTTCGCTGCTCTGCCTAGCTACTCACTCGCTCCCGGAGTTCTCCGGATATTGACTCACTCACAAGCCCAGCTTACCCGGTGCAGTGTGTCTACTGATAATTTTCTACAAACAAGGCCCAATTTCATTACCCAACAAGTCCCTTCACGCTGGGTTAATGAATTACTAAACAATTACCAAACTTACCAAAGACCAAATTGAATCTTCATTTCTAATATACCAATTATGGCGATGCAATCTGTATATAGTTGACAGGGTTTGGCAAACTAATTCTTAGTTCTAAAAAAAATACTCATAAAACTAGAATAAACACCTCTAATAAAGACAGACTCATTTATGTATTTATACTGTTGTAAGGAAGCAGCCCCAAAACCCGGCTTACCTGCCATTCCAGCGCCGTCGGTCTCCTTTCTTTCTGTGTCCAGATGACGGCGTTAGTGGAAAGGAGACATTAAAAACAGACTTTGTTTCGTCCCCACAGAACAAGATCTCCACTCCCTGCCGAACGGACCAATCAAGGAGCGGGGGTGTACCGCTAGTGGACCAATCAGCCGCCATAAAAGAAAAGAAGACGGCGAACAGGGGGCCGATGAGGTGTTTGGAGGCAGAAGACGGGAGGAAGTCGACCCGGAGAAGGTGGCTCAGAAGAGGAACACCACCAGTGAAGACGAAGCCGATGACGCCACGGACGCATTCCAGGAAGAGACCGAAGCCGAAGATGCCACGGACGTGTGGAGCGAGTAGTGGTGGTCACCGGAGGACACCCAAGAGCCGCCGCAACTCTGGAGAGTTGCGGCCAGAGGCGGTACGTAAACGTCAGAGAGGGGGGAGGTTGGGTAGCGGGAAACGAAAAGTCTATTTGTTTTGTCTTTGTTTTATTTCCTTCTTTTCCACCCTCGGCACTATTTTGGGCACTACAATTGTCCTCTTCCCATGCATGAGGGTAACTACTTGACTCGGCAGTATCACCAACCTCCCGCCGCTTCTATATCGTACACCTACCCCCTCGAGCACCTGTAAAACTGTTTAATCAGACCCTCCTGGGTTTTCCCTCCTTCTTTTCCTTGCCTGTGCACAAATCTCCCACCAGGGTGAGGTAAAAGGATAAAAGTGATACAAACCCGTAACAACCATACTTACCGCGTCTTTTTCCTCTGTTGTTTATTCCCTCTGCAAGCCTCCGGGGACCCCCTCCGACCGACCAGAGTACCTGAAAGAAACGAGAAAGAGAAGGAGTCAGTGAAGAAACTGCTAATTTTGTTTAAACCTCAGTGGAACAGACTTAAATTACCCTTGACATAGAACTGTGGATCTCCTAGGGGAAAGAATCCCTATTATGTATAAACATTTGTTTGTCCCAATCTTTTCCTCATTTTAAACATCATACCTGTGCATACTTTAACCAACCATTTGAACAATAAAATGCCCCAATATTACACCGATCCGGGCCCCTCGCTTCTGTTTCCACCCATCACTCCCACAAGTGGTGTCAGAAGTGGGATTGGGGGAAATGGAGGCCGCTGTAACCAAGATGGTGGAGGGGCAGGAACGGTTGGAGAAAATAATGGAGAGATTCCTGGTGGCAGCCGAGGCAGTCAGAGGAACTCTACATAAGACCTTGACGGAGCAAGGCCAGACGCAAGAAACAGTAATAGGGAAACCGGCCGAAGTCCTGGGACAGCCACAAGGTCACTCCAGCCTACCCTCTGTGGCGATGCAAAAATATGTCCCAGGGGACGACCCAGATTATTTTTTCGCTAATTTCGAGAGGATGGCCAGAGCGGCAATGTGGCCCGCGGACAGGTGGGGACAGTATATAGGCCCTCTGCTAGCCGGAGACCTCCAGTCGGCATACTAGGCGGCTAATCCCCTCGGTACGACCCCCTATGATGAAATAAAAAAATGTATCCTGAAACGTATGGGGAGAGACGAAGAGACCTACAGAATCAGACTGAGCCAGATCAAAGAAGGCCCGCAGGAGACTCCCAGAGCCTTGTATTTCCGGGTAAGAGATATGGCTGAGAGATGGCTCAAACCGTTGTCCTCTTCTAAGGAGCAAATACTGGAAAAAATATACCTGGAGCAATTTCTCAATTCCTTACATCCTCCCATCCAATGGTGGGTACGACAGCACGTGCATTTTACTCTGGAAAAGGCTGTGGAAATAGCCACAGCCTTTAACAGGGCACAGGTGCTACAGAGAGGGAAGGAAGAATGCACCTGGAAACACCCTGGAGGAGCCCCCTCTAGAGTCCCCAAACCCCACTCAACCAATCGGAAACCAGAAGCGGTAACCCTGGTCCCCGGACCCCTATCTGCAACCCCGGGACCCTTACCTACACCCCCTCGATCCGCACCAACCCCGGGACCACAATGCTTCCATTGTGGGGCCTTTGGCCATATCGCCCGTGCATGCCCACAGAGAGACGAACCTATGGAGGTGGGGTATTCCCGAGCTCTCTATTGTGCTGTGAATAAGGACACCCTTCTTTACCATCGAAGGGTGATGGTGAACAGAGAACCCAGAGAAGCTCTGATCGACACCGGGTGTCTACAAAGTGTCATGAGACCCCAAGCCATTCCCGGAGGGACTCCTCCTCTGACCGGAGTCGTTAAAATACAGTGCGTTCACGGGGATAGCAAAACATACCCCATGACAGACTTAGCCATCCAACACCAACCCTCTTCCTCCCCCATACCCCTATGGGTAGGCCTGATCCTGAAACTGCCAGAACACCTAGTCCTGGGCAACGATTACCCCCAAATAGGAGAGCTGCTTAATGAGGGCTGGAAGGAAGGAGCCAACTGAAGAGAAACGGACCCTTTTTCTCACACCCCGGATTCCGAATGGGTTGTAGGAAAGGACAGGAAAAGTAAAAACCAAAGGAGACAAGAGAAGGGTTGGGCTCAACAGGTCCTAACTAGCACTGGAAGTGACCTCTGGAATCATGATAGGAACTTTCATGCAGCCCAATGAGAAGACTACTTTTCAGGAGGCCTGGAAACAGGCCACAGATCAAGAAGACCCATATCAAGTAAGTCCCCAGTTTTTTGTACATCAAGAGTTGCTATACCGGAAGGGGGGAAAGATTCTCCGACCCAGTTGTTGATACTCCAACCGTTCAGGGACAAAGTACTATTTTTAGCCCACAGCCACCTTTTAGGGGGACACTTTGGGGACGATAAAACCAAGAAAGCTATCCTAGACCGGTTCTATTGGCAGGAATATAATGACAAGTCAGGAATTACTGTAAAGAGTGCCCTGTTTGTCAGAAGAATAGCCGGTATATATCCGCACGAGTACCCTTGAGACCCCTTCCCATCATTGACGAACCTTTCACTAGGGTTGGGATGTACATACTTGGTCCGTTGCTCCCCTCCCGTAGTGGATATCGTTATGTTTTAGTCCTGGTAGACTACTCTACATGGTTTCACGAAGCAGTAGCCCTCCGACACCCTAACACTACTCAGGTAGCCAAGGCCATGATCAATATTTTTTACCGGGTCAGATTTCCAAAAAGAGATCGTCACTGACCAGGGGACCCCTTTTACGTCAAAAATGAATGCGACTAGTCTGTCAACAGCTGAACATCAATCAGATTCGCACGGCTGCATACCATCCACAAACGGATGGTTTGGTGGAGCGGTACAACGCCACCCTGAAAACCACCTTAAAAAAGTTGTTAAATCTTGAAGCCCGTAAATGGGAGGACATGCTCCCTCTAGCGTTATTTGCCATATGTTATAGACAGCAAAAGAGTCTGGGCTTTTCCCCCTTTGAACTACTGTATGGGAGACAACCCCGTACTTTGTTAGATATGGCCAGAGAGGAGTGGGAGGAAGAACGAGATGAGTCCAAACCCCTTTCAGACTATGTCACCAGTCTAAAAACCCATCTAAACCAAATAAGGTACATCGTAAGAACCAATATGGAACAGGCCCATACAATCCAGAAAGCTCAGCATGATAAAAGGACCAAAGAGCGGTCCTTGAATGTAGGTGACCTGGTCCTTCTTATGATGCCCACCACATAGCACAAGCTGTTAGGCCAAGACAAGGCCCATATAGAATCATAGAGAAGGTTACCCCTGTAACCTACAAAGTAGAGATGGACTCCAACAAAAGAAATACCCAAATCTTTCACATTAATCTATTAAAGAAATGGGAAGGGCCACACCCTGTTCTAATGGGAACCCTGGTGTCACTAGCTGAACAGAGTATCGACGCAGAACTGCCTGAGCTTCAGAGACAAGCCCTAAAAGAACATCTACAACTGGTTCAGAGGGTCTTTTCTCTACTACCCGGAAAGACCACGACTATAGAACACCAGATACACACCCTACCAGGCAAAATAGTTAGTTTACGCCCTTACCGTATACCGGAAGCGAGAAGGGAAGCGATAGATGTTAGAGCGCGGGGTTATAGAACCGTCCACTAGTGAGTGGAATTCCCCAATAGTAATGGTCCCAAAACTGGATGGTTCAATTCAGTTTTGTATCGATTTCCGAGAAGTAAACAAAATATCCCGGTTAGATGCTTATCCCCTACCCAGGGTCAATGAAATGATAGAAAGACTAGGGAAGGCACAATATATAAGCACTTTAGACCTGTGCAAAGGGTACTGGCAAGTGCCATTAAGAGAACAAGATAGAGAAAAGACCGCCTTCTCTACACCTGGAGGTCTGTATCAATTTACAGTGCTGCCTTTTGGATTGCATGGCGCCCCCACCACGTTCCAGAGGCTCATGAATATAATAATGCAACCCTGCAAGGATTTCGCGGCCGCTTACATAGATGACATCATCATCTATTGCTGCTCTTGGGAAGAACACCTAGACCACTTAACTAGGGTTGTACAAGCCCTGGGCCGAAGCTGGCTGACCATTAATCCAGCCAAAAGTCACTTAGCTGCAAATTCGGTGAGATACCTAGGCTACCTTCTGGGATAAGGTTACATACGACCCCAAGAAGAAAAAGTAGCAGCCATCTCACAAATTCCTTTCCCTAGAACCAAAAGAGACCTTAGAGCTTTCCTGGGACTATTAGAATATTACAGAAGGTTCATCCCACAATTTTCGCACAGAGCCGCTCCTTTGACAGACTTACTGCAGAAAAAGGTACAAACAGAAAAACGGCTCCAGCAACCCTCCCCGGTAGAGATACAGGCTTTCCAGCGCCTAAAACAAATCATCACCTCAAAGCCATTCTTACTAAGCCCTGATTACAGTAAGCCTTTTTCCCTTCAAACCGATGCATCGGACAGCGGCCTCAGGGCTGTATTATCACAAGTAGATGAAACAAACCAAGAAAGACCAATCATATTCATCAGCCGTAAGCTCTTTCCCAGAGAAACCAGGTATGCTGTCATAGAAAAAGAAGCGCTAGCCATCAAATGGGCTATAGAGTCTCTTCGATATTATTTGGAGGGAAGGGAGTTCATGCTCTACACAGATCACGCCCCTCTAGAGTGGCTATCCCGAAATAAAGGGCATAACCGGAGGATACTGCGATGGTTCTTAACGCTCCAGCCCTTTCGTTTTACAGTCCACCACAGAAAAGGAAAAGATCAAGCCAATGTAGACTACCTGTCTAGATATCCCATAGACTCATTTCTTGTGGACAAGAAAGTAAGGCGGGAGGGATGTAAGGAAGCGGCCCCAAAAGCCGGCTTACCTGCCATTCCAGCGCTGCGGTCTCCTTTCTTTCCGTGTCCAGCTGACGGCGTTAGTGGAAAGGAGACATTGAAAATGGACTGTGTTTTATCCCCACAGAACGAGATCTCCACTCCCTGCCGAACGAACCAATCAAGGAGCGGGGGTGTACCGCTAGAGGACCAATCAGTCACCATAAAAGAAAGGAAGACGGCGAACAGGGGGCCGATGAGGTGTTTGGAGGCAGAAGATGGGAGGAAGTCGACCCCGGAGAAGGAGGCTCAGAAGAGGAACACCACCAGTGAAGACGAAGCCGAAGACCCCACGGACGCATTCCAGGAAGAGACCGAAGATGCCACGGATGTGTGCAGCGAGGAGTGGTGGTCACCGGAGGATACTCAAGAGCCGCCCCAACTCTGGAGAGTTGCGGCCAGAGGCGGTATGTAAACGTCAGAGAGGGCGGAGGTTGGGTAGCAGGAAACGAAAAGTCTACTTGTTTTGTCTTTGTTTTATTTCCTTCTTTCCCACCCTCTGCACTATTTTGGGCACTACAATTGTCCTCTTCCCATGCATGAGAGTAACTACTTGACTGGGCAGTATCACCAACATCCCGCCGCTTCTATATCGTACACCTACCCCCTCGAGCACCTGCAAAACTGGGTTTTCCCTCCTTTTCCTTGCCTGTGCACAAATCTTCCACCAGGGTGAGGTAAAAGGATAAAAGTGATACAAACCCGCTACAACCATACTTACTGCGTCTTTTCCCTCTGTTGTTTATTCCCTCTGCAAGCCTCCCGGGACCCCCTCTGACCGACCAGAGTACCTGAAAGAAACGAGAAAGAGAAGGAGTCAGTGAAGAAACTGCTAATTTTGTTTAAACCTTAGTGGAACAGACTTAAAATACCCTTGATATAGAACTGTGGATCTCCTAGGGGAAAGAATCCCTATTATGTATAAACATTTGTTTGTCCCAATCTTTTCCTTATTTTGAACATCATACCTGTGCATACTTTAACCAACCATTTGAACAATATAACGCCCCAATATTACACCGATCCGGCCTCCTCGCTTCTGTTTCCGCCCATCACTCCCACAAATGTTTTATCTAAATATTGTCAAATAAATGCTCATCAGTACCAAAATACAGTAAAATCATAGATCATCACAGTGTGCCAATATCAGAGATATAATAACAAAAACAAATCTCAAACTGAGAGTGCATAAAGGAGTTGAAAGGCGAAGAGATAATAGGTTCAGGGACAAATTACATTTGCAAATGATTATGCAAATTCAGTTTTCTGACTGTACTAACCCAATTGAAATAGGAAAACTACTCTCTGGCCATGAGAGCAGTAAGGCCCCTCAAGAAGATTTGAAGAAGCAAAGACTAAGTCAGGAATCAGCAAACAGGAACAGCCAGCTCAAGAATAGGAGACAGCAAACAAGTCCTCTCCTCACGCAGGTAGGAAATCAAACCACCAACTAACCTAACCCCTCCCACCAGGAACCTCAGTTATACCCTAAAACCCAGATGTCCAACTCACATTCGTGTCAGAACAAAAGATTTCGCTACACATGATTGGTTAAGGAAGGGGGTGTACTGTCACACCATTCTCGTCATGTCCTTTTCACTCAATGTCTCATTATTTATTTATTCAATTTATCTACTTCCACCCTAAGAAATACAAATTCAAGTCACTGTCATAGTATGTATTTCCTTCATTTCGGTCATGCAACAAATTCTGTATCACATTTGTCCGCTTGTGCCGCATTCAGAGGAAATGTTCCTTCACTCGATGAAAAAATTGTTTCTTCATGCAAACTCTTGGCAGGCACATAGGACTTGTGAAGGACACTTGTCTTCCACCTTCCCCTTCTTGTTCAGAATTATTTTTCATATTTATTTCTTATTTTCCATTAACCCAAAAGTTTCCTACAGAACAGAAAACCATGCTTCTATGGAAAACAAACACAGGCATTATTAATCACTTATAATGCTTTCCATTACGCACTCACCCAGTGCTGCATCTATCCATGCGTAACCCGAATTAACATTATTTTCCTAGCAAACGTTAATAAAGTGCACAAAAGCAGCATTAGTCCTTTTATTTTTCATTTGTCAAGATGCATTTGCCGCCTACTCCAGTGCTTTTAGTACACGCTTGCGCAATAGCATTTTCCCTCATGTTATTAGTTTCCACCCCACACCGTTAATAAATGTTACTGAGGGTTCAATTCGAGCAGGTTTTATGTCGCAAAAACCCTGCTCCATCAATCCCCCTTTGATGGCGTTTCAAGCCATCACCAAAATACCCACCAATACAAATTATCACTTTCACAAAGCAGTTGTTCTCTCTCGCTTTACCATTATTCCCTTTAAATCCTTCATTATTTCATAATAATTTCCTTTCCTGTCCTCTAATTCTATTTCTTCTCTCTTTCTCTTTCTTGCTCTTCGTTTCACATCAGATGTCTCCTTTTTGCATTTACAACACTTATGAATCAGAAAAATCATTAGTATCACTGTAGCTACTGCAATGATAGTGCTATTATTTTCCCTAATACACTATTCCCAAAGGTAGAAAACCAATTACCCATAGAAGAAAAACTCTTACAAAGTTTCTCACAAGCACCGCCAACCTTCAATTCGGCCAAATCTTCTAGAAGATTTGTAATGTTCTTGATATACCCCTCCAGACTCTTACTCTTATCAGGCATATAGGTACAACATTGTTGTATTTTCAACATGTTGCAGACTCCACCCTCTTTAGCCAAAAATACATCAAGGGCAAGTCGATTTTGTAAAACCATAGACCTAATCGCAACCATTTCGGTATCAATCATCAAAAAACCACCAGCAGCGTCTGTTGATAAACGATCAACCACCGTGGACAATTTTCTAATTTTATGTGAATTTAATATGACTCCAACTGAAGGTATCAATGCTCCAAAAATATCTCCCACTATTTCTGAAAAACTCGCTCCTCTCTCATTACCTATTAATCCATTTTTTACTTCATTGATTCTATCATTCTTATCCAAATGATAAACTTTGGGAAAACTATCCCCATATAGCAACATCCATACCAGTGTGCAGGCAACCTATAGTAGGCATTCTTACCACACACATAATAAATTCCCGGAAAGACAGGATCAGTTCCTCCTTTTATTCCCCATCCTCCCGTAATTAGGAAAGTATGATCACACTCACTAGAACAAATGAAATAATTATTATAATAAGTTTTTAATCTAAGCAAGCAAAGCTTCCCTCTATGATGCCAATCCAAGGTCATGGCAGCGTATGTCTCACCCTTTTTGTAATCTCCTTCTCTGAAAGCCCATGGGGGTACATGAGACTTTTGCTCAGCAGCCTTTCTCTTGAAATCCTGCCTTCTATCCTCTACCTTGTTAATGAGTTCTATTTCTTCAGACTGCAATTTACATGTTAGATTATGTCTATGTGCATATACTGTATCTATTGTCCTTGTTGTATGAAAAAATTCTCCCATATATTCTGCATTTTCAGCACTACTTACTCTGTTCATGTTCTTTCAAATAGGAATTTCTGAGAACACTAAATCCATGTTAGAATAATAATATTGTAAGTTACCCTTTTCGTAGAACTGACTGACTGACATACTTATAAAGCGCTCAATTGCCGAGGCGTCTTGGCGCAAGGGTGAGTTGTTACCGTTACACAGGCTCGCCGATATTAGTGCTGAGGGAAAAGCCAGGTCTTGACCGATTTCCTAAAAGAAACCTATTAGACTGTAGTCTAATAGTAGTCGGAAGGGTGTTCCATAGTTTGGCTGCTCGGTGGGAGAGGCTTTTGCCTCCCCATCTGGCTTTTATTATTTTAGGAACCAGTGCCAGCCCTGTATTGGCTGACCTAAGATTCAGTTGCGGGGAGTACCAGGAAAATAGTTTTTGAATGTCCATGGCTCCCCCTCCATATAGTGCCTTATGCACGAGACAGAGAGCTTTGAATTCTACTCGCTGTAGGACTGGAAGCCAGTGAAGCTGCCTAATACTGGCAGACGTGGGATGGTGTTTAGGAATATCAAGTAGCACTCGTGCTGCCGCATTCTGCAAAGACTGCAGTTTGGCAGTCTGGCGTTTGGTAATGCTTTATACCTGCGTATTGACATAGTCGATTTTTGAGAGGACAAGAGCTCCTATTACCGTTTTCCTGAGGGTTAATGGAATAAACAGCAAGATTTTTCGCAGAATTTTCAATGTAAAGAAACAGGAGGAGGTTAACTGATTAATTTGTTTTGCAAACTTTAAGTCGTTGTCAAATATAAATCCGAGGTTCCTAGCCTTAATAGCAGGAACAGGGCAGTTCCCCGCCTCAGATGGCCACCATAATTGGCTCCATACAGAAGGACCCAGCTCAAACTCAATGACCTCAGTCTTTTCAGTATTAAGCTTAAGAAAGTTTGAGTTCATCCATGCCATAACGGAGTTGAGACAGTTACGAAAGCCGACAGCTGTGGTGTCCACCCTCTGCATGACCGATACCACTATCTGGGTATTGTCTGCATATGAAATTAACGTAAGGCCATGATCTTTGATTAATCTAGCCAGAGGGGTGACATATATATTGAACAGCGTTGGTGACAAAGCTGACCCTTGTGGAACTCCACAGGGGAGACAGATTTCCTGACTTAAGACTATCCCAGTAGATCATCTGCTCCCTGGATGCCATGAAGGATGATAGTAGGGTTAAGGCCGTCTCTCTGATACCTATTGCCTTCAGCCGCCGCATCAGTACCGCATGTTTAACGATATCAAATGCTGCTGATAGGTCAAGCAGGATGAGGACGGCTCTTCCCGCCTCATCCATCTGTCTATGGATCTCCTCTGTGGCCATGATCAGGGCTGACTCGTGGAATGTCAAGATCTAAAGCCATGTTGGGTGGAGTCTAGGAGGTTGTTACAATCTAAGTAGCCAGTGAGTTCCATGTTAATAGATTTTTTTCTAAAATTTTGGTTGGTATTGGTAAACACGATATTTGGCGATAGTGTTTCACCTCAGTAGGATCCAATGTAGCTTTCTTCAGGATAGGCCTAATACAAGCCTTTTTCCATGACTGCGGAAAGGTCCCGGAACTAATAACCTCATTTAGGAGAGGAGTCAGGTGAGCACTAATTTTTCCAGAGACCCAGTGCAAGATAGAAGGGGGGCATGGGTCCATAGGAGAGCCAGACTTAGGGGCCGATTCCGATCTCGGCCGGTAGGGCTCCGAATCGGATTCGGCTTTACCGGATCCGATTCGGAGCCCTGTTTCCCGACCGAACCGTACGCGGGTCCGGCCGAGCGAGTACGATGCGAAATCGCCGACCGACTCGTCCGGGCATCCCGACCGCTCCGACCGACTCGCTCCCGGCTCGAACCGCTCCGACCGACTCGCTCGGACTCGACTCGCACCGCGCAATGGAGACGTTTCCCGGCCGGGTAAGTGCGATGCGCGCCGCGAGCAGTCCGACCGAGCCGCGCCGTCCGGCTCGTAAGAGCTGTCGGAGCCATACTTTGGGGGTCCGTGTCGGACCCCCTGTATGCGTAGCCGCGCGAGTCGCACACAGGGGGACCCATGGGTCCCCCTACCTGTGCGTGTACGGCGCGAGTCGCTTCGCCGCGTACCCGCTGTAGGGGCGCACTTGTCCGACTCGCACCCATTGAGTCAATGGGAGCCCGCGTACGCGTTAGTACGACCGGCTCCCATTGACTTCAATGGGAGTCCGACCGACTCGAGTCCGATAACATACGGACGCATCGTACTCGTTCGGTCGGACTGCACGGGTCCGATTCGGTCGGAAATCTCTCCGGGTCCGGCTCGGTCGGAGAAATTTCCGGCCCGAATCGGAATCGACCCCTTAGTCAATAGTAGCAGATCATTTACTTTCTCTGTTGTTAAAGTAGAGAACCTTGACAAGCTACTATGAGTTGGATTATCCTCCGGAATGTCTTCATTGTTTTCAATAGAGTTAGAGACCGTCTTGTGAAGTTCGTTATAGACTGTCTGTACTTTAGTTTGAAAAAAGGTAACAATCTTATCAACAAAGTTTTGGTCAGGTGTAAATTGGCTTTCCTGCAGTCGCTTTGATAGAACTGTCACTGTTTTAAAAAGCTCCTTCGAGGAGTTTTTGGCCGCATCTAGTTTTTGTTGTAAAAAATACAGTTTTTGTGTTTTTTATCGCTGCCTTATATTCCTCTAGAACTAGATTGTAGGCCCTTTTATGTTCCTCACTATAATCTGTCCTCCAAAATGATTCAACACGTCTACATTTGGATTTGATAAGTCTAAGCTCTGCGGTATAGCAAGGTGCGGACGGTTGATTTCTTTGAGGGTTCTTAATTACTTCTGGAGCTAACAGATCCACTGATGACCTGATCCAAGCATCAAATTTACTGGCTGCCAAATTAGGATCCAAGACATCATTAGGGGGGTCCCTCGCAAAAACTGCTTCCAGTTCGCTTTTTGGGATTTTTTTCCAAGGGCGAGATTTGACCATGGGTAATCTGTTCCGATGGGAGCAGCTAATTGTGGAGATTAGTACGTTAAAGTGTATTGTAGAATAGACTAGTTAAAACACTACAAGACACTCCATATGTTAAAGGTAGGTGATGATATGTCAACCCCTCTGAGACAGAGGATGGTAACTGCATACACACATAACAATCTCTCACGTCTATTGTGTCCACATATTCATACAAAAATTTAGTAAAAACATTTAATGAAAAGTCACTAATTGATTTATCGTGATGGTAAATGCTGTCACCTTCCATCTTTTTTATATTAGTATGTGAGACGACTTCTTTAAGACTTTTAAAATCTACTTTCTCATTCATCACACCATTAGTATTATTTTTGTGATTAGTTACCATTAAGACAGGCACAATAACAATTAGTGTTAACCACACCTACATTAGTAATAAAATACTAAACAAGCAAGCATTAATACATCTATGTTTAAAACTATCATTTTGATATCCAGTCTCTGCTGTTTTTGCCATTTTAGGGAAACATTTGTATCAATTAAAAAAAAACATAAAACTAGAAAACTATCTAAGTAGTGTATCCAAACACTTCAAGCCTTCCTTCTTCACCCCCTCTTTTTTTTATTTTTTTATTTCCTCACAGCCTTTAATTCAATTTCTACTTTAGTTCTCAGCACTTCTCAAACGAATTCTTTAATTTTCTGCACCCTTAATTTACACAGTTCTTTTAAGGTGGTTCAAATCCGTTGGCTTCACTCTGCTTTGTACTGGCGTTTTCTTTGCTCTGATCTGGGTGCTCAATTTCTTCCAATACCACATATGTCCATTCTGGAGCTGTGTATTTCTTGTTCCGAACTCTTACTCTCTTCGTTTTCCGAACTGATTCTTCTTCTGACTCACTTTGTTCTGTTTGGCTTGATACTTCATTTATCGTGCCTGGTGTTTTCTTTTTCACAGTGTATTTCAGTCTTTTCACTCCTTTTGGCCACACATCCCCCTTTCTTGCTTTCTTAACTTGCACAGTTTCTTCCGCTTCAGTGTCAAGTTCGCAAGTTCTTTTCTTATTTAACACTTCTCCATTATCACTTTCAACAGTAGCCTTACAAGACCCAGTAGTTGGTGCCCACTTTATTCGACTTTGTTCCCGTTCAACCACATGTTCAACACCTTCAGAATCTACAGCTTCAGACTCTGTGGCTTCACTTTCCACAGCTTCTGGCTCTTCTCGCCTCCCCACCAGTTGCTGCTCTTCTTCTTCTTGTCTTTCAAGTGGACTTGGGACTCTTCTTGTATGACTTGCGTGTATCCAATTCGGCAAGCCACCACACTTCACTACTGTCGTTGTCACCAGTATTACCTGGTATGGGCCATGCCATCTAGGTTCCAGACACGACTTTCTCACATGCTTCTTCACCAGGATCCACTCTCCTGGACTTGAATCATGTGCTTGCTCTTGCTGTGTTGTGGTTGCAATTTCGCCAACCTGATGAGACACAGAACGCACCACATCAGCCAATCCTTTCCAATAATCAAGCACTAAATCATCAGTTATATTCATCAGTTGATTTGCTGGTTCAATCGGCTGTCTCATTGCTCTCCCCATTATAACTTCATGAGGGGATAATCCAGTCTTTTTTATCAGGAATGCTTCTCAGACTCATCAATTCCAAGGGTAAAGCATCTGGCCATTTCAGTGCTGTGGATGCACACACCTTTGACAGTCTTGATTTAATAGTGTCATTAATTTGTTCGACCACACCTGAGGCTTCTGGTCGATAAGCACAATGCAGCTTTTGCTCAATTTGTAATGCTGCACAAATCATCCAAATTATTTCATTATTAAAATGTGTACCTCTATCCTTTTCTAAAGAGACTGGAAATCCAAATCTAGGAATGATTTCTCTCAAAAGCAATTTAGCAGCTGTTAAACTATCATTTCTTCTTGTTGGATATGCTTCTACCCAACGAGAAAACAGACAAGCAACAACCAACACATATTTCAGTCCATTGCAAGGAGGTAGCTCAATGAAATCAGCCTGTAACCTAGTATCCTGCTGCTTTTCCAATCCGGCCCCAACTAACAACAGTCTTTCTACCTGGATTTTGCTGCTGGCACACTACACATCTCTGGCAAAGACTCTCTGCCATGACCCTGAACTTAGGATTGTACCTCGCCTGTTTGAAAAGTCTAATCATAGCATCTCTTCCCACATGTTTTACTCCATGGTACATCCTTGCCATTTGAGAAAGTAAACAGTCTGGTATTGCTGGTCTATCATCCACATACACCCATACTTCATGTTCAGGTCTCCTTGTACAACCTGATTTAATCCAAATCTCTTTCGCTTCTTCACTGTCTTCTTTGTGCAATTGTCTAACTTCCTCCCATGTTTCTACAAAAGAGAACATCAAGTGTCAATTTGTATTCTTTTTCTCTGTTCCTTTATTAATTAAAATCGAATTTTGGGCACAGAAACGAGCCACTTGGTCTGTGTATCTGCTCCCACTAGTCACGCAATCATTTCCTGATTTATGTGCCGAACATTTGACCACTGCAATCTCTTAGGGCAATTGTAATGCATTCAGCAAATCTTTTACATCTTTGCTATTTATGATCGTTGATCCTGAAGAAGTCAGAAATCTACGTTGCATCCACAATTGTCCAAAATCATGCACCACCCCAAAACCTTATTGGCTGTCCGTAAATATGGTTACTCTCCCATTTTTGCCAATTATGCAAGCCCTGGCCAAAGGGACCAATTCAGAAATTTGTGCTGAATTTACTCCTCTTAGACAAGATGCTTCAATAACCATGGCCATCGTATATACTGCATATGAAGCACGCAATGTACCTTTTTCATCTCTCAGACAGGAACCATCTACAAACATCACACAATCTGATTCTGGCAATGGTGTATCTTTTATGTCAGGCCTTGGTTTCATACACAACTCTGTCACATCCGAACAATCATGATCTGCTTCATCTTTTACTTCTTCACAACTTGAACTCGGCAACAAAGTCGCTGGGTTTAGTGTTGTGCATCTTGTTACTGTCACATTCTCAGCACCCAAGATCACTCTCTCATATCTAGTCAAACGACTACTTGTCATATTCTGTGTTCTCGTCCTTGTCAGCAAAATCTCAACAGAATGTGGCACATACACTCTCAATGGATATCCCATCACAATTGCTTCACTCTGCTCCAGGCTCACACAAGTAGCAGCCACTGCTTTCAAACAACCTGGCAACACTGCAGCCACTGAGCCCAAGGTAGCAGGAAAATATGCCACTGGACGACGCGCCATTCCATGTGTCTGCGTCAAAACTGAAAGTGCACATCCATCCTTCTAACAGAACAATGCAAAATCTTTACAATAATCTGGCATTCCCAATGCAGGTGCTCGACAAAGACTATCTCACAATTCAACAAAAGCCTTCATGCTTTCTTCATCCAGTTCGATTGGATCGACTACATCTTTGTGAGCCAATCTAAGTAATGGCTTGGCTATCAGTGAAAAACCACTGATCCACTGTCTGCAGTATCCAACCATGCCCGGACCCATTTGCAAGATCACAGCAATTCGATCTTGTGATACTTTCCTGATTCCTTTCTCAATTTTATGTCCCAAATATTGAACTTATTTCTGGCAAAACTGCAATTTTGCTGGTGACACCTTATGCCCACCTACTGCCAAATGGTTCAGTAGAGCAACTGTATCTGTCACACATGCTTCTCGTGTCTTTGATGCCACTAATAGGTCATCGATGTATTGCACCAATACTGAGTCTTCTGGCATAACCAATGACTCCAGACACTTTTTCAGAATATGATTGAAAATTGAAGGACTCTCTGTATACCCTTGAGGAACTCTGCACCATGCCAAAACACGGTCTCCGAACCGGAAAACAAAAAGATATTGGCTATCCTGATGCAAGGGTATCGAGAAAAATGCTTGGCACAAATCAATCACTGTGAACCATTCCGCATCACAGGGAATTTGGTAAAGAATTACTGCTGGGTTTGGCACTATTGGACAACAAGGTACTACAATCTTATCAATTTTTCTCAAATCTTGCACAATTCTATACTTGCCGCTCCGTTTTTTTATTCCCATAATAGTTGAATTACAAGGACTCCCTAGTATCTCTCTCAGAATACCCTGTTCAATCATTTGCTCAATTACAGGAGTAACTCCTACAATGGTCTCAGGACTCATTTTATACTGTGGTGTTTTCGGAAATTCTGCACCTTGTTTGACCAAAATTTGAATTGGATCAACACCTTTCATTAATGCGATGTCTTTCCCTGTAAAGTCCCACACATCAGTCGTCATTGTATCGCTCAATTTAACAGGCAAAACTTTCACTGTAAATAAAGGATACAAATCATTCACTTCTGTCCCTTGCCTTGCTAACATCACTTTGAAAGCAACATCCTCATCTGATGTTTGTAAAGCAATACCATCTGGTGTACAGTAGATGGTGCAATTCATTTTACACAGTAAGTCCCTACCTAAAAGGTTCACCGAACTTGTATCATACACCACAAACCGATGTAAATCTCATAATTCTCCAATATGAACCTCTATTGGTTTGGTCACCGGAGTTCTAATATACTTATTTGAAACTCCTACAACTTGGATAGTTTTTCCCGAAGGGGTAGGTTTGGAATTTCTGCTGCTCTCACCGTAGAACAGGTAGCACCAGTGTCCACAAGGAATGTAATATCATTACCTTCCACTTTACCATCCACAAAAAGACCTGTCTGATCTACCTCTAGAGATGCGCCAAGCACCCACTCTTCCTCCCCCCTCAGGCACCGTCATTGAGATGAATCTGGATCACTCTCAGGACACTGTAACAAATATTGCGAAACCATCTGTACATTTTGATTCTTACCAACTTGTTCACCCGTGTGAAATCCAGCATTCGCACTGTATCTCTGTACCTGAGCATTCACATAATTTGGCATAGGAGCTTGAGGCACTTGTACCTGTTGTACCTGTGGTGTAACTACCTGTTGCTGTTGCAGCTGTTGTTGATTCACAACCACCTCATTCTGCATCTGTGGATTAAAATTTCGAGCCACTCCATTATTTCCTAACAAGAACTTACACTCGTTCTTCCAATGTCCTAACCTTCCGCACGCAAGACAAGGAAATTTCGTTTTCATTTCTTCTTTATTATTTTTACCTTTACCCTTTCCCGGTAATTGCACTTGAACACCGCCATTCGGTACAACATACATACCAGGTACCTGAACATTTTGAAAATTCTGATTCTGCCCTTTCATTTGGAAACCTGTTTGAGAACAATAAACAAAATTCCCATTTTTCTGCTGAGCTGCTTTCACTTGCGCCCACATCATTTTTTCTTTCAATTTCTTATGCCTAGATTCAATATCATCACTACAATACTTTGCATACCTCAGAATTTCATCCATTGTCTTGTTTTACCAACAAATCAAAAGCTGTTGAATCATATTACTAATCTCAGGTTTCAATCCAAACACAAACCTATACACAAAATGTCCCTATCTTTGTCAGTTATGCTTTCAAAACCACTATACTGCTTAAACACCTGTAAAAGTCTTTCATAGTAAGCATGTACTGGTTCTTTTGACTCCTGTGTCGTACTGTCAATTTAACCCAATCTGTTTCTTTTGGGGAAATTTTACTCTTCAAATAAGTAATCACTTGATTATATTTCTTCATTACCTCTACTGAAGGTGCTCCAGTTTTAACATCTCTAGGATATTCCTCTTTCGGCCAATCGACTGCGATCTTACACTCAGTCCATAATTCATCTGGAACCACAATATCAAACAGACCATCCACATCTTTCAACAAGACTTTTGAGACATTTACAAACCTCTCTACCTGTTTGTACCGCTCAACAGTCTTTTCTCTCAACTTGGGAAATTCATTCGTAAAAGACAATATGTCCTGTCTTGACCAAGAAATATGAACATATCCACCACCCGGAACTTCTCTCATTGGATATATCATTTCAGCAGGTTCTGTCTCTCTTAACGGAAGCAAAGAAGATGCAGTCTCACCCTTACTTGCAAGTGTTTCTTCTTTCTTTTTTGCCCATCTACCTTTCCATCGTTCCAATTCACCCCATCTTTTCAAAGTATTAATCAATTTCTTTATTTGCAATCGTTTACCAGATGCATTCAAACTCTCTAGATCCTGATCGCTAAAATCCAACCTATACATTTTCTGTAAAGCTTTTGATTTTTCAATATCCACTCCATATTCCTGTGCTGCTTCTGCCAACCTCTCATGCAAATTTTTCACTTTCAATGTAATATTCTTACACAAGAACAACAACTCATCATCCTGATATTTACTCAATCTCTCCGGACTTATTGTACCAATAATCATTTCTTCCAGATCTACTCTTAACCTACCTATATCTATACTCGGTTTGGACTTATTAGGTGCCATTCCTCTAATCCAATCATCGAACTCTTCTGGCGAAGGTCCCACTGAACCCTCCCGATACTGAAGTTGTTTCTCTCACATTTGACATAAATTTTCTAGGATCAATCTGTACACTTCTTTTTGGCGTTTCAGTCACATTTCCATTTACTGGAATGCCAATCAGTGACGTACCCATCTCATTTGACTCTGGTCCACTAAGTTTCCTAACACCATTTACTGGAACTGTCAATGCATGCACTCTTGAAATATTTTGACCCTCACTATACAATGGAACTATAGGACCAATTGTCAACGGAACTGACAACGCTTCTGCATTTAAACTCATCTGATAAATGTTCGGAGTCAATTCTTCCTTTGTTCTATTGAACATTTTGATCTCTCTCTCCTGTGAACCTCGAGTAGCTGATGAAGTCTGTAAAGCTAATTGAACTTGTGAAGCTTGTGGTACCTGTGGAACTTGTGGAACTTCTATTTCAATTAATGGTGCACTTGGAGTAATCCCATCCGGACTCTCCTGATATGGTGGCGGTCTCTTCAATAACATCTCATCTAATAACTCATCATCAGTTTCTTTCGGATCCATATCTAGTTCTGAAGTTTCTACATTATTCTTTTTCTCTTTGCACTTTCCACCAGCTTGTCCCTCAACAACCATTACTGGGTATAATCCATCTGTAATTACTTCTCTCCTCCAACTTTTCATCTGAGCATCCCATTTAGCTTCTGAATACCATCTCATTGTATTCTTATATTTCATCCCATTCCTATCTCTCTCCCTTCGGTACGCCTCATGTTCCCATTCCTCAAGCGCCTCATACTGCATAGGTCTAGGATTCGGTTTTAATGAATTCATTTATCTTCTTAAATTTTCCAAAATTCTTACATTAAAAGTACCATGTTCTGGGAAAGCTAAAACTCCATCATCCTCTGTATAACTCACCCAATTCTCTAACCATGTACACGTATGATATCCACGCTCTAACATCATAAAAGAAGCAGGCGATCTTGGTGGAGGTACAGGAACTCCCTCTCAAGTAACTATTGGCTTGTCTTTTTAAAATAAATCTTGTATCATTTTTACCAACTTCATTTTCAACTCTCTCTTTTCGCTAAAAATTTCAGAAATCAAGGAAATCCTTCCGTAATTCCACTCACTCTATTCGCTCATACTCGTCCAATACCAGCGTGACTCACATCAACCAACCAATCGCAGCACAATACACACCCGCTATTCTGACCAATGCCAGCGCAGCTTTTTGTGACGTCAGTATAACTCCTAGAATGCTTTCCATTACGCACCCACCCAGGGCTGCATCTATCCATGCGCAACCCCAAGTAACATTATTTTCCTAGCAAACGTTAATAAAGTGCACAAAAGCAGCATTAGTCCTTTTATTTTTCATTTGTCATGAAGCATTTGCGGCCTACTCCAGTGCTTTTAGTACACGCTTGCATAATAGCATTTTCCCTCATGTTATTAGTTTCCACCGCACGCCAGTAATAAAGGTGTGAAACCTTGACCTCCGGTCCAGGCCAGCACTCTCCCCAGCTGCTCCGCTTTCACCGCCGCACCGCCTCAGCAAAAGAGCCCTCCCGTCTTCAGGGTTCGCGCCGGCAGCCCGTCGCAGCCTCAGAGGCGATCCAGTTCCAGCCCGCCAGGTGTTCCCCTCAACCCCTGCTCACTTGCTTCTCCTGATTATTTTTTAATTTCTTTCACTTGGTCTCCCTCCTGATTAATTCTATTTTGGGGAAAGTTTAATTTTAATACAGCCTTTTCCCGCCACTGCTGCCCCTGCGGCCCCTCCCGCCGACACAGCCCCAGCTCCCGCCTCCCTACCTCCAGTCCCGCCCCTCCCCTACTTAATGGCGGCCGCTGCACGGTCGCGCAGCGGGCACGCCGCTGGCGCGCCTAAGGCAAGCCCGTCTGCGCCCGTCCGCGACCTGACCACGACCAGCGCCAGGAACCCTGGATCCGCGACCTTCCACCGCTACGACGACAACGCCCTCCTCGCACTCAACCCCGGAAGACACAGAGACTGCCAACAGGCCTCGCCAACCTCGACCCACGGCCAGTTCACCTGCCTCCACTGCCGTCAGACCTTCACCACCACCCCGGCCTCCAACACCGCCGATGCCAACACGGACGACATCCTAAGATGCATCCTCCTCAACGTGCGCTCCATACACAAACACAACATGGAAATCTGGAACCTGCTTGACTCCCTCTCGCCCGACATCGCCTTCTTCACAGAGACCTGGACCAACGCCACCTCCGCCCCTGACATCAACACCGCCATCCCGGATGGATACAAGATCCAGAGGAAGGACCGCCCCAACCGCCCGGGGGGGGGCCTCGCCATCGTACACAAGAGCGCCCTCCGCCTCACCACCTCCAACGAAACCTTCAACTCCGCCGAACATCTTCACTTCCAGATCCAGACCAGCCCTAACACCACACTCCGAGGAACCCTCGTCTACAGAGCCCCCGGCCCCCGGACACCCTTCGCCACCACCGTCACAGACTTCATCGCACCCCACGCCATCGCATCAATGAACTGCATACTCATAAGAGACTTTAGCTTCCACCTCGACAACCCCAGCGACCCCCAACTCCACCATCCTCCGGGACAACCTCGCCAGCATCGGACTCAACCAACTCGTCACCACACCCACACACAGAGCAGGACACACCCTCGACCCCATCTTCGCGGCAGGTAGCAGCGTTCACTTCAGCCACACAATGCAACCACCATGGACTGACCACCACTGCGTCCATTTCACCGTCAACAAACCCAAGGCACCAAAACCATCCCCCCCGCCCACCACGAAGGAACTGGAGCAAGGTTACCGACAAGCAACTGAACTCCGCCCTCACCCTAGACACCCCCGCCTGGACACCCGACGCAAACATAGCAGCCACAGGACTCCACACTTGGATCTCCAGCTGCGCGGACAAGCTCGCCCCGCTACGCAACCCCAGCAAACAGCCTCCCAGGAAAGCGGACTGAATCACCACCGATCTCCAAGAAGTCAGGCGCACCTGCAGACGTCTGGAGAAGAACTGGAGGAACACCAAGACTACCGAAAACTACTCCACCTACAAGCACGCCATCATGGACTACCACAACCTAATCAGAACAACCAAAAGGAACTTCATCCACAACAAAATTCTCGCCAACTCCGCCAACTCCAAGGAACTCTTCAGTGTCATTCGGGATTTCACCAACCCACGCAGCAAAGCCACAGACATCACCCCGTCCCAAGACCTCCGTGACAAGCATGGAACCTACTTCCACCTCAAGATCAGGACACTCTACGACAACTTCGTCGACCGCCCACAAGACGCCGCAGTCGCCCCCGCCCCCCAGAGACGCCAGCCAGTCCACCTTCTCCAACTGGAGACCAATCACGACCGAGGACACCGCCACGACCATGAAAGGCATCTACTCGGGGGGCCCCCACCGACCCCTGCCCCCCGCACATCAACCACAGGGCCACGGACGCCATCGCACTTGAACTACAATGGACCATCAACACCACCTTCACAACAGGCACCTTCCCTGATGACTGGAAGCGCGCAAAAGTCAGACCCCTGCTCAAGAAGCCCACGGCCGACCCCACCGACCTCAGGAACTACCGGCCCATCTCGCTCCTCCCCTTTGCAGCCAAGGTGGCAGAGTAAGCAGTCAACAGGGAACTGACACGATTCATCGAAGAGAACGCCACCCTCGACCCGTCTCAATCCGGATTCCGAAGAAACTACAGCACCGAGACTGCCCTACTCGCCGCCACAGACGACATCCGCCGCCTCCTGGATCAAGGCCACTCCGCAGCCCTCATCCTCCTTGACCTATCTGTGCTTTCGACACCGTCTCTCACCGCACACTAACCGACAGACTACACGATGCCGGCATACAAGGAACTGCCCTGAACTGGATCCGATCATTCCTCACCGGAAGAAGCCAAAGAATCAGACTACCACCCTTCCTCTCCGCCCCCACTGAAATCACCTGCGGAGTCCCACAGGGGTCATCACTGAGCCCGACCCTTTTCAACATCTACATGGCCCCCCTCGCAGCCATCGTCAGACGTCATGGCCTCAACATCGTTTCCTACGCCGACTACACCCAGCTCATCCTCTCCCTCCCCAGGGACCCCGCCACCGCAAAACTCAACTTCCAGAGAGCAATGCAAGACGTCGCAGGCTGGATGACCAACAGCTGCTTAAAACTCAATGCCGAAAAGACAGAAGTCCTCGTCCTCGGAACCACCCCTTCAACATGGAACAACACCTGGTGGCCCACCGCCCTCGGAAGCCCGCCTACCCCCTCATACCACGCCAAAAACCTCGGCATCATACTCGTTTCATCACTCGCCATGACCCGACAGGTCAACGCCGTCACCTGCAGCTGCTTCAACACCCTCTGCATTCTTCGAAAGACCTTCAAATGGATCCCCCCTGAGTCAAGGAAGACAGTCACCCACGCACTCATCACCAGCAAACTCGACTATGGAAACGCTCTCTACGCCGGCATCAACAAATCCCTACTCTGCAAATTCCAGACGATACAGAACACCGTGGCCAGACTCGTTCTCGGCATCCCACGGCACGAACACATCAGCCAACACCTGCGGAGACTCCACTGGCTCCCCGTGGAGAAGAGAGTCACCTTCAAAATCCTCACCCACGCCTACAAATGCCTGCACAACAGCAGACCAAAATACCTCAACGACAGAATAAACTTCCACGTGCCCAAAAGAAACCTCCAATCTGCCAACCTCGCATTAGCTGAAACCCTGCGCATCCACAGAACCAGAGCAGGCAGAAGATCGTCTCCCACATTGCAGCCAAAACCTGGAACGAGCTACCAACAGACATCAGACGCGCCCCCTCCCTGAATACCTTCAAGAAGACCCTCAAGACCTGGCTCTTCGGCTGAAACGGATCTGCATACCCCCCCTCAGCGCCTTGAGACCCTCACGGGTGAGTAGCGCGCTTACAAATCCCTGATTGATTGAATGTTACTGAGGGTTCAATTCAAGCAGGTTTTATTTCGAGAAAACCCTGCTCCATCAATCCCCCCTTTGACGGCGTTTTAAGCCATCACCAAAATACCCACCAATACAAATTATCACTTTCAGAAAGCAGTTGTTCTCTCTCGCTTTACCATTACTCCATCTAAATCCTTCATTATTTCATAATAATTTCCTTTCCTGTCCTCTAATTCTATTTCTTCTCTCTTTCTCTTTCTTGCTCTTCGTTTCACATCAGAATCTTTTTGCATTTACAACACTTATGAATCAGAAAAATCATTAGTATCACTGTAGCTAGTGCAATGATAGGTGCTATTATTTTCCCTAATACACTATTCCCAAAGGTAGAAAACCAATTACCCATAGAAGAAAAACCCTTACCAAGTTTCTCACAAGCACTGTCAACCTTCAATTCGGCCAAATCTTCTCGAAGATTTGTAATGTTCTTGATATACCCCTCCAGACTCTTATTCTTATCAGGGATATAGGTACAACATTGTTGTATTTTCAACATGTTGCAGACTCAACCCTCCTTAGCCAATAATACATCAAGGGCAAGTCGATTTTGTAAAACCATAGACCGAATCGCAACCATTTCGGTATCAATCATCAAAAAACCACAAGCAGTGTCTGTTGATAAACGATCAATCAATCAATCAATCAATCATGTCACTTATAAAGCGCACTACATACCCGCGAGGGTCTCAAGGCGCTGGGGGAAGAGGGGGGTGGTGCTGCTACTGATCGAAGAGCCAGGTCTTGAGGAGTCTTCTGAAGGCCAGTAGGTCTTGGGTCTGCCGAAGGTTGGTGGGGAGGGTGTTCCAGGTCTTGGCGGCGAGGTGGGAGAAGGATCTGCCACCGGCGGTCGTTTTCCGGATGCGGGGGACTGTGGCGAGGGCGAGGCTGGTGGAGCGGAGCTGGCGGGTGGGGGTGTAGAAGCTGAGTCGTCTGTTGAGGTAGGCTGGTCCGGAGTTGTGGAGTGCTTTGTGTGCGTGGGTGAGGAGCTTGAAGGTTATCCTCTTGTTGACAGGGAGCCAGTGCAGGTCTCTCAGGTGGGGTGTGATGTGGCTGCGCCGGGGGATGTCGGGGATGTCGAGGATAAGACGTGCAGAGGCGTTCTGGATGCGTTGCAGCCGTCTCAGGAGCTTAGCCGTCGTTCCTGCGTAGAGGGCGTTTCCGTAGTCCAGCCTGCTGGTGACGAGGGCCTGGGTGACTGTTTTTCTTGTTTCGGTGGGGATCCACTTGAAGATCCTGCGGAGCATTCGGAGGGTGTTGAAGCAGGATGAGGAAACGGCGTTGACCTGCTTAGTCATGGAGAGGGTGGGGTCGAGGATGACCCCTAGGTTGCGTGCGTGGTCGGTGGGTGTCGGGGCTGTTCCCAGTGATGTTGGCCACCAGGAGTCGTCCCATGCTGAAGGGTTGGAACCAAGGATGAGGACCTCCGTCTTGTCCGAGTTCAGCTTCAGGCTTCAGCGATCAACCACTGTGGACAATTTTCTAATTTTATGTGAATTTAATATGACTCCAACTGAAGGTATCAATGCTCCAAAAATATCTCCCACTATTTCTGAAAATCTCGCTCCTCTCTTACTATGTATTAATCCATTTTTTACTTCATTGATTCTATCATTCTTATCCAAATGATAAACTTTGGGAAAAACTATCCCCATATAGCAACATCCATACCAGTGTGCAGGCAACCTATAGTAGGCATTCTTACCACAAACATAATAAATTCCCGGAAAGACAGGATCAGTTCCTCCTTCTATTCCCCATCCTCCCGTAATTAGGAAAGTATGATCACACTCACTAGAACCAATGAAATATTTATTATAATCAGTTTTTAATCTAAGCAAGCAAAGCTTCCCTCTATGATGCCAATCCAAGGTCATGGCAGCGTATGTCTCACCCTTTTTGTAATCTCTTTCTCTGACAGCCCATGGGGGTACATGAGACTTTTGCTCAGCAGCCTTTCTCTTGAAATCCTGCCTTCTATCCTCTACCATGTTAATGAATTCTATTTCTTCAGACCGCAATTTACATGTTAGATTAGGTCTATGTGCATATACTGTATCTATTGTCCTTGTTGTATGAAAAAATTCTCCCATATATTCTGCATTTTCAGCACTACTTACTCTCAGTAGCGGTCGGTGGTGGGAGTGCCACCGGGCGCTGACGTGGGGTGGGGAGGGGCAGGGTGGGGGTAGTAAACTACGGATTACGGCCGATTACAGGTAAGTACACATATAAATAAATAAAACTAATTTCGTTTCTCGTGCTGCATCGCCAAATGCGATGCAGTGCGCGCAACGAAATTAGTTTTATTTATATATGTGTACTTACCTGTACTCGGCCGTAATCCGTAGTTTACTACCCCCCGCCCCACGTCAGCGCCCAGCGGCACTCCCACCACCGACCGCTACTGCTTACTCTATTCATGTTCTTTCTAATAGGAATTTCTGAGAACACTAAATCCATGTTAGAATAATAATATTGTAAGCTACCCTTCTCGTAGAATAGACTAGTTAAAACACTCCATATGTTAAATGTAGGTGATGATATGTCACCCCCTCTGAGACAGACGATGGTAACTGCATGCACACATAACAATCTCTCACGTCCATTGTGTCCACATATTCATTCAACAATTTAGTAAAAACATTTAACGAAAAGTCATTAATTGATTTATCTTGATGGTAAATGCTGTCACCTTCCATCTTTTCTATATTAGTATGTGAGACGACTTCTTTAAGACTTTTAGAATCTACTTTCTCATTCATCACACCATTAGTATTATTTTTGCGATTAGTTACCATTAAGACAGGCACAATAACAATTAGTGTTAACCACACCAACATTAGTAATAAAATACTAAATAAGCAAGCATTAATACATCTATGTTTAAAACTATCATTTTGATATCCATTCTCTGCTGTTTTTGCCATTTTAGGGAAAAATTTGTATCAATTAAAAAAACTAAGAAAAACTAGAAAAACTATAAAGCTATCCAAGTAGTGTATCCAAACATTTCAAGCCTTCCTTCTTCACCCCCTCTTATTTTTTTAATTTTTTTATTTCTTCACAGCCTTTAATTCAATTTCTACTTTAGTTCTCTGCACTTCTCGAACGAACTCTTTAAGTTTCTGCACCCTTATTTACACAGTTCTTTTAAGGTGGTTTAAAACCGTTTGCTTCACTCTGCTTTGTACCGGCGTTTTCTTTGCTCTGATCTGTGTGCTCAATTTCTTCCAATACCACATATGTCCATTTTGGAGCTGTGTATTTCTTGTTCAGTACTCTTACTCTCTTCGTTTTTCGAACTGATTCTTTTTCTGACTCACTTTGTTCTGTTTGGCTTGCTACTTCATTTATCGTGTCTGGTGTTTTCTTTTTCACAGTGTATTTCAGTCTTTTCACTCCTTTTGGCCACACATCCCCCTTTCTTGCTTTCTTAACTTGCACAGTTTCTTCCGCTTCAGTGTCAAGTTCGCAAGTTCTTTTCTTATTTAACACTTCTCCATTATCACTTTCAACAGTAGCCTTACAAGACCCAGTAGTTGGTGCCCACTTTATTCGACTTTGTTCCCGTTCAACCACATGTTCAACACCTTCAGAATCTACAGCTTCAGACTCTGTGGCTTCACTTTCCACAGCTTCTGGCTCTTCTCGCCTCCCCACCAGTTGCTGCTCTTCTTCTTCTTGTCTTTCAAGTGGACTTGGGACTCTTCTTGTATGACTTGCGTGTATCCAATTCGGCAAGCCACCACACTTCACTGCTGTTGTTGTCACCAGTATTACCTGGTATGGGCAGTTCTCTGGATATTGACTCGCTAACAAGCCCAGCTTGCCCCGAGCAGTGTGTCTACTGACCTCAGAGGAATTCAGTGCATGCCACTAATAGTCCAACCCCCGCACCAGAGTCTAAGCTAGTGTTCTGCACACTTGTGAGTTAGTAGCTTTTTTCTTGATCACCAACAAACCCCTGTCGGCACCATCAGCACTGACAGAGTCTAAATCGGGACTGCACAATTTAAAAACCAAGAGCTTCACATGCTACCAAAACATTCCCACCACACAAGCCACATTCAGATAATAACCCTACTTAAAAGGCAGGGAGCTACTCTGTGCGACAATGTTTGTCTGCATATCTCCAGCACCATTGTGTTACGCATCTTTCTCCACTTCCCCTTCTTATCCCAGTAGCATAGCATTAGAACTAGAGCGGTAAGGAAGTTTCTAACTAGCCCCTTCCTCCCCACATCTGTTTTTGTTCATTCCTCCTGGTCCTCTATGTCATTGTGGTTATTTTCACTAACAGCTTGGTTCTTGTTAAGAGACATAGTTAAAAAAACTTCTAACCCCTCTTATCCCTACCTAAAGTGAACTTTTATTTTCTAAAATTCTAAAGGGACTTAACCAAGGCCCTAGCAAGACTTTTAGTAATTTTGAAAAATTATGTCAATTCAAAAATCTGAATTCTAAAGACAATTTAAGAGTTCTGTAGTGTGATCAGGTGGTAACCAAGTTAGTCCAACAAATGCAAAGTTGTATATCCCACTGTTGATCCAGCAATGTAGGAAGCTGGCTCTGTATATACTATACCAAAATGAGGTATAATGTGCACAGAGTTCAGTGGAACCCCAAAGGTAGGCAGAGGTAAAAGTAGATAGCACCTTACTCTCTATTTATGGTAGTGTGGGCGAGCAGTAAGGCTTTATCAGAGGGTAGTGTTTAGCATTTGTTGTACACACTCAATCAGCAAATGATGACACACACTCAAAGACTGAACTCAGACCAATTTTGTTTGTATAAAAATATTGTTTAGTCATTTTATTTCCAGAACGAAGCTAAGCCTGGCACAGGTAAGTTAAATAAATGCTTTGCAATATATTATGCAGTGTTTACAAGTGAATGCAAGTTCAAATGCAGTTGTTTGAAATACAGGTAAGTCAAGGTATTGAAATTATTGTACAGACTACTTTTTAGTTAATTTTTAGATTACTTTTTAGATTACTTTTTCTACTCAGTGTGATATGCCTAGATATCACACTGGGACATTTCCTATAGAAAATGTAAGTAAAATGAGTTTTGCACAGTTGTAATTTTCCAGGTTTCCATACAAATCAACTCCACACTTAGAACATTTTTCAGAGAAAAACAGTCAATAGGTTCCTATGGAGAGAAATCAAGTTAACGGTTACCAGGTAAGTAATCGGTCTTTGGGGTTGAGTTTCTGGAGTTAGAACAAGGATTCCCCCAGGGTCAAGGATGCACTCTTGTTACACCCTCAGCGGCACTAGGGCAGCCTGGTGCAGAGTGCTGAGGCCCAATGTTATCCAATGAGGGATGGGGGGCCTCCGGTTGGTGGCTGCTTACGAGCAGGCCACTGCGTTGTGGGAGCAAAGGTCCTGGTGTTAGGCTCAGGGCAAAGGGGGATCCGAGTTAGCACCCAAATTGCACCCGCAGCGGCGCAGGGGACGGCTGGGTGCAGGGTGCTGTTTTGGCGTCGGGTGCCCTGTTGATTGCAAGGGGGATTCTCCGGTTTCAACAAAGACTGCAGGCTCGGGGACGGAGCTCTTCTGGAGGTAACCACCAGTTGGAGAGGTAAGTTGGGATGCCAGGGGATGCTGGGACACCGTCAGTTGGGCCACCCAAGGCCGTGGGGCTTCGGTGCAGGGGTGTCTTTAGGCATCGGGTTTCTCTTACCAGCTCCGATCGCAGTCGGGGGGATCCTCCAGAAAGATGCTGCAGGCTTCGCTGGGAGATTCGAGGCAGGTTAGAGATCACCAGATCTTGGGTCGGAATCACCGGGGAGACCTCCTCATGGTGTTAGGCCACTCGAACTCAGGCCGTGGGCGACGGGTGCAGGGTGGTGCAGACTCGCAGATTTTGCCGGAGCTGGAGTCTGTGGGTAAACAATTCCGGTGTTCACAGGAGACAAAGTCTTGTCTTTGGAAGGCAGGGCAGGTCCTCGGGGTTCTTGAGGTTGCTGCCTGCAGGACACACCGGAGTTTCGCTTCTGCAGGTTCGAGCTGGGGACAGGCCGGTAGGGCTGGGGACAAGTCAGTGGGTGTCGTCCTCTTAGCTTCGGCACGGCTGTTCGGTTCTTTTTTTCTTGGTTGTTGCTTGTCTGAGAAGGCAAGGTTCAGGGGTGCCACTAAATACTAGATTTAGGGGTGTTACATGTAAGTAAAAGGTTGGGACCAATGGGTCCCTTACTTGGGGTGGGTACACCCCCTATTATGCCACCCTCCAGTGGGAGGGTTGGCTGGGTCCCCCCATCTGCAAGATGGCGGGAACTGAGAGTTGTGCTTCACCTCACCTCCGCCACCTGAGGGGTGGGGTTGGCAAAGGTGGGCTCACCTCCCTTCCTCACTTGGTTTTCCCGCCGGTTCTCCCACCCAAAGTGGGGGTCAGAGCCAGTGAGGACCAGTTGCTGGAAGCAGCAAAAGGCATGGGGAAGCTCACAAAGGCGGCAAGCATCCTGGGGAGGAGGCGTGGCACGTTGTCACAGGATGTGCATTGCTTCAGGCCCCCGAGAGCAGCAGGCTCACGAGGGGTCTAGAAACATGTCTGGTGGTGGCAGCTGGAGAGCAGCCACTCAGCCTGGACACTTTTCAGGGGCATCTCTAAGATTCCCTCTGTGTGCATTTTTCATTAAATCCCACACTGGCATCAGTGTGGGTTTAATGTGCTGAGACGTTTGATACCAAACTTCTCAATTTTCAGTAAAGCCATTATGGTACTGTGGAGTTCGTAATGCCAAACTCCCAGCACCATATACTCTTAATGGCATTACTGCACTTAAATTGTCTAAGAATTGGCTTAGACACTGTAGGGCTACAGAGCTCATGCACCTGTACCCTCACCACTGGTATAGTGCACCCAGCTAGAGGGGTGGCTGATCTATGCCAGGGCAGTGGGGTGTAGGCATGGCACACAGGGATGTGTGTCATGTCGACTCTTCACTTTGTTCTGCACCAAAACACGCAGCCTGCAAAGGCAGTGTGTGAGGATAAAGGTACAGGGCCTCTAAGGGTGGCACAATAAGTGCTGCAGCCCTTAGAGGCCTTCCCTGTTCACAGTGCCCTGGGTACCTGTGGTACCATTTACCACGGGCTGACCTGTGGCCAGAGAGTGCCAATTGGGTTTGATCTTAGATGCAGTTTTAGGGAAAGAACATAGGCCCTGGGTACCTGATTGGCAGGAGCCCAGGGCACACTCAGTCAAAGTACATCAGCAGTTCAGCAAAAAGTGGGGGCAACCATGCAGAAAGAGGGCACTTTCTCACAAACTGTGATTATCATTTTTAGTTTTGTTTAAGAAGGCTAGTTTGAGCATATTATATGGTAGAAATCTGGCATTTTCATTTCAATCTGTTATGTTTTGAAGTATGCAAGGTGGGAAGTCCCTTCTTGCTGGTGGGAGCACTATTTTAAATACCTCGGGGTATCAATACGTTCAAACAGCTGAGTCCAAAATTCATACTCTTCAAACGAGTTATTCATTCAGTGCATTATCCAGCATGCACATACATCATAGTTAGCCATCCAAAGATCCATTACATATTAGTGAGCCCAATGCATTTCGGGTCGTGCATTGACCCTTCCTCAGGGGCCATTCACTGCTTTTCTAAGAAAAAACGGAAACAGGAGACCATTCATCATAAAGTCCAAAAATCAAACTCACGATATTCAAAGCAAAATAACATAGCGTGTGCTCATAGGAAAGGAAATACCAAATAAAGGCATGCTAAAAAGACTGTGTTGGAAATGAATGCCGAGATATCGTTTACGCGTGAAAAAAGATGCTAATCAAAAGTGATGCCGGTAAAAATTAAGTGAAAACGCCGTGATGCATGCACTAGCAATCGGAACAAATTCGTGCTACCGTTTGTGATGGATGGTAATGATCAAATCTGGTGATACGCGGAAAAAGGCTGCCGTGGATAGACACAGTGCAAAGTGGAATGAATAAGCGGTTATCTTCACAGCAAAATACTTTTAAAACGGTAAACTATCTCGAACGCCGTGCTCAAGTTTAAAAGTATCTAATAGTTTACGTGCTCATATGAAGCGCTTACCTGGATCCCGCCGGCTACCTCAAAGAAAAGCTTGGGAATCAGTGAGTGCTGTGATTGCGTGTGCTCGTATTAACGTGACGCCTTAAAGGCGCAGTGTCAGATAAGGTTTAGAAGTGCCCGTGTGCAATAAAGTTCATAAGAAGAAAGAAAACTCCCGTTCTTTAAAAAAATCTATAAACATAAAAAAATATATTTAAAATACAAACAAAATTTATGTTTTAATCCAATTAAAAACCATCTTCATAATACATTCAATGATCTAAAAAACTAATGAAAAAGGCAGCCGGGTTTTCAAGAGGATTGCACTGCCCAGACTAGTCACTACCCTTCTGGAATATTGCCCACCTCAAATGGCCAGCTGCCACATGACCAAAAAGTTAACCATTTATGCAAGGGGTATGAGAGGCAACATGTAAATACAAACAATTACAGAGTCTGTGTTTCAAAAAGATTTTTAAATCCACGTTGTTGTTTCCAGCCTTGATGTGTCTTTATTAAGCAAGTGCCAGATTTTCATAAATGCACAGCCAACGCGTTTCGCCCAAACATGGGCTTCTTCAGGGCGATAGATGGGTGCTGTACTCTCGCCAAAGTCATAAAATGAGATCCGCAAATCATTCAGGTCCGTGCCAGGACATAAAGATAAAAAGAAGACGTTCCCCGGCGAGGCTTGACACCGATGCCATAGAAAACGGATCGCGGACTCATCGTTACTAACTATTACCCCTTGTCTCTGATACGGACCAATCACGGCAGAGACAGAGCACCTTGGTCGTTTGAAACACAGACTCTGTAATTGTTTGTATTTACATGTTGCCTCTCATACCCCTTGCATAAATGATCTAAAAACTGTAAGGAGTTTCTTTCGAGGAACAGTTTGAAGAAAACGTTCTTCTCTAATATATATTTCTTACAATAATAAGAGGAAGTTGACTCAATGGATCCATGAACATTGGTTCTAATATAAGGTAGGCATTATGATTAAGGAAATTAAAGAATGGGTAATAAGCAATATAATTATGATGGTAATAGTTGTACTAAAAGTATAAATTTTATTTATGAAGCTAAAATTTGGGCTGAGGCGGTTGCTGTGATCCCTAAAACCGAAGCTGGTCAGCCGCTGTGTATCAGATGCTCTAGTTTGGTACAGACTCTATGAGGTAAATATCTCGTATAAATATTATCAATGTGAGAAGGGTTGGTGAAATAGATCTCTATATTAAAAAGACCAGATAGCACATTGGAAATTGTATGTGTGTCTTTAGAGTAGAAATCGATCAACTGGGACCACTCTACTAGAAGTACCTTTGAGATTATACTGTTTACATGAGTCTGGGGCAGATTTGTTTTTTTATCATCTTAAGCAAGTTATAATATACCATCCGATATAGCTCCGGAATGGAGGGGTGGATACATGATTGATTAATAAAATACGTGTGGGGGCTGTGACACGTGCTACCCTATAACCTTAAGAGTGGAGAGTGGAAGAGAAAGTGTGACTGATTGCCTACTATGGTTTAGATAAAGAGAGGGTGCTTGTGGGTTTGCTGTACTGGCACAAAAATGATCCCATCCTTTTCCGATATAGGTAGTTTTTTAGATCATTGAATGTATTATGAAGATGGTTTTTAATTGGATTAAAACATAAATTTTGTTTGTATTTTAAATATATTTGTTTATGTTTATAGATTTTTTTAAAGAACGGGAGTAAAAAGATCATTGTCTTGAAAAAGAAGGAGTTATGTAAATATACCTTCGAAACGCGTCGACGCTTGTACCATAGCCACAAATTCATCTGCATGAACATTACCTTAGATGTGTATGATTTGTAAGGCATCAGGGTTTATGTGTACAAATTTTATTTAGGATTGTGGCAATTGATGACAAAGGTTATTGTTTGCTTTTTAGACTCTCGTGTAAGAAAATGTTTTTTGATTGTTTTTTATTGTGATGAATTGTTCTTATATTTAATGTACTACAATTGCTTCATTGTGATCCTTTTGATAGAATTGTTTTTTATTGTGTAATGTTTTGCAAAATATATTGTTTTAATAAATTTCAATCACCATTCTATTAACTATAGGTTTTTTGTGCCGATACGTAGCAGACTCGAAGTTGTGGGGGAACTGGTATGATTGGGTCTTAAATATATGTACTTTGATCATGTGTATGAGTGAAAGTGTTGATATAAAATAACCCCAGAGGACGTTTCTTTGCAAAAAAAATGTTAAGTAACTACCCACAAATAATCTCAGCCAATGTGTCAATCGCCCATTTACAAACATCACCCATTGTGCTTGAAAGTGTCTATATCTGATGAACTTTGAAATCTAAAATCTTTCTTGGAAAACAGGTCGTTGGTTTCAAACTTCTCCCTCAAATAGAACTCCAACAAAACAGAATTCTTACTTCTCTAGACTGCCGGCTCCTCGTCTTTATTCCAGTCCTAACTCACTAACCTGGCTCTATTTTGGATGGGCCAAACTTGTTCCCCTGTTATGTTATGTTATAATATTTGTAAAGCGCGACAGCTGCCCCAGCAAAGGGGCATCCCGGCGCTGACAGCAGTGAGAGACCAACGGGGGTGAGGCAGGACGGACTACAGCAGAGGGAAAAGATGTGTTTTGACTGTCTTCCTGAAAACTAGGTAATTGTTCAGGCTGCGGATCTGAGTAGGGAGCGAGTTCCAGAGTTGAGCCGCCAGAGTGCGAAACGCGCGTCCCCCAGCGCGTGCCCTCCTTACCCGGGGGACCACAACCAGGGTTTGCCCCGAGGAACGGAGTTGCCGTGTCGGTACATATGGCAGCAACAGATCAACCAGGATTCCTGGAGTGGCAAATTTCAGGATCTTAAAGGCCAGGCAGAGAGCCTTGAACTCAATCCGCCTGGCCACCGGCAACCAGTGAAGTCGGTGAATCGCATCCGTCACATGGCAGGCTCTACGGAGGCCAAGGAGGGTTCTGGCGGCCGCATTCTGGACCCTCTGAAGTCTTACAATTTCAGCCTTGTTAGACCCTAGATATAGCGAGTTGGCATAATCCAGCCTCGATAAAATCGAGGCCTGGATGATGATTTGCCGTGTAGGTGCGTCAAAAAAACCCAGTAAGGGTTTGAGCCCCCGCAGAAGCCCGAAGCATGTCCCAACCACCTTCTTTGTTTGAATTTGGAAATTGAGGGCTGAGTCCAACCATAACCCCAAATTCTTTACCACCTGCTTGGGGGCGGCGGGGGGCTATACCAATACCTCCACATTGAAAGTACGTACTAAAGTGCCCTCTTCCAAATACATCTCCTACTTTCAGCACTTACAGAACCTTTATATCAGATATATATGCCGTGACTCTGTCACATAACAATGGTAACTATTCAGGCCTGGTAAGGGGGCTAAATCTTTGCTTGTTGCAATCAAACCAATGCTCTACTCAACAGGTCACTTATTGACCAGAGAGAAAAAAAAACAACATTGGTGCCAAAGCTGTGGAACTCTCTTACTCTTATAATTCAACAGGCCCCATCCGAAGCATCTTTCCGGAAAAAGCTAAAAACTTGTTTTTTTATGTCTGGTTTTTATTGGTTTCGGAGCTCTATGCGCATCTTTCTCATGGTAACAGGATCCTATCACTGGGACACTTTGGGGCAGATTTATTATTTTTTCACGTAGCACACTTCAGCAGACGCAAACGCTGCGCTGCGTGAAAAGAAGAGAGGAGGAGAGCGTCCTATTTACTAAAATAAGGCACTCTCCTCCCCTCTCAGTAGCGCTGGCGCTGAAATCAGCTGTTGTGCGCCACGGAGACACCTTTGTGCCATGGCGCAAGGGTGTTTCGTGAGTCTAGCATAGGTTTTGTACTGGAAGGATCCCTTCCAGTACAAAATACTATGCACAGACTTACTTTAACCATTTTCCCACTTTATATGTGTGCTGTAAAGTACAGCACACACACAAAGTAGGAAAAGGACAGAGAAATGAAAGTATTTCTCCTTCCTTACACCTACTTGAAAAGGGCGCAGTATTCTCACGCTAAGCCCAATCTAATTTATTTAGTAAATTGGGTGTAGCGTGAGCAACCTTGGGTGGTTGCTTGGGAACACCCATGCACCACCCTTGGTACGCCCCCATGGCACAAAGTTTCGCATTACTTTTCCATTATTTCCAGTGCTAAGTTTAGCGCTGGAAAGTAACTTGGGAAAACATGATTTTGCGACAATTTGCGTCACTTTTGTGACGCAAACACGGCGCAAAATCTTAGTAAATCACCCGCTTCATCTGAAGTGGCTATGCGCTCTACAAATTGCCCTACTATTATTATTATTACCTCTAACGCCACTACCTCCACTTCAATTGTGTAGACACCGTTCATAGCATTATATATGTAGCCCTGCGTTTGAAACACACGGTAAAGCTATAGTCTGTTGAAGGGTCTAAAAATACAGGCACGAATGTGGCCTGACTGCACACCTAATGACCAAGAATGGAAAAACTATGGGTCAAGCTTTGCCACCATTACACTTGGAATATGGGCAAGATGTCTGAGAAAATATGTTTAAATGCAAACGTATTAATCTTCTGTAAAACTTCCAAGACTCACCTCCCAAACAGTTACCTCCCATTTCAAGCCTTAATTAGTTCACAAGACGCTCCCAATTACAGAACCTTCTCTCATGTTCCTTCGATTTGCATTTCTGATGCTGTTGCCTTTTTTCCTAATGTGATATTATTGGGTCCTCTTTGCTGTCTGTAAAGCACTACACTACTCTTGTGGTAAGGGCTGTCCCCTATATATTTTGCAACGCATAAAAACTGTAAGTCTATAATTAGTGCACATCAGGGCATATGTTGGAGTAGACCCCATGAACTTTAGTACAACTCTAAATGTAAGCCCAGCACGTCTGCCCAAATGCCACACTGACCTAACAATAACTGGGTTGTAGATGACCTGGACTTTAAATGGATTACAAGAAAACATTTCTCGAAAAACTATTCCCATGAACCAGTTTTCAAACCTTTTCATATAGAACGACAAGTTGTTGAGACCAACTTGTTAAATGCTGTTCTTGGCTAAAACACGTGCAAGTTCCTTTCCATTTTGTTCGCATTTATCTGATGTGAGTGTCCCCTGTCCTATCATTTTAAGTGTGGAGTTCTCTGCCGTGACTCTTCGCAGTCATAAACTTACTATTGACTCATTGTTTGTGAAAACCAAAAAAGGAGGTAACGTACACAAAACTGGAAATGTATTTTTGTGCTTCAGATGCTGAGGGCCAGATGTATGACCATTCCGTTTTGTGGGTCGGAATTTGCAACTCGCAAAACGGAATGTACTAATGTGTCTCAGACACATTTAGCGACTTGCCTCGTCAATATTCATGAGGCAGGTCGCAATTTGCGACCCATTTGGAATGGCCCACAATCACAGAGATGGTGGACTGCTGGGGAGAGCAACCTTTTTTTCAAATGCAGCCATTTTCCTTAGACAAAAGCGGGATGCATTTAAAAGAAAAAAATGAAAAGTTTCCTTTTCATTTTAAGGGCAAGCAGTGGTCCGTGGGACCACTGCCTGCTCTTAAAAAATACTTCTGCATAGATTAAAAAAGGGGAAGGGAGCCCCTGCGGACCCCTTCCCGTTTGCCACTGGAATACCACCTACTTGAAGTAGGGGGTAACTGCGATTGTTTTGCAACTGTACTTTTGCGGTCACAAAACAATCGTACATACCAGTGCGACTCGCTATTCGGAAGGGACACCCTTGGCACGCCCCTTCCTAATAGCTACTCGCAAACCCTATTTTGCGGGTCGGTAATAGGTTACCGACTCACAAAATAGGGTTAGTACATGCTACAACCCTTTTTAGCTGTCTCAAATGGCCCGATTTTCCGTTTGAAACCGCTAAAAACGGTCGTACAATGTTTTTATTATCACCCGAAGAGCCAGCAACTTCGGTCAGGCATGCTTTCATTAAAAATGTTTTTCTGTATATATGAATTTTATCCAGAAAGATTTTAGATTCTCCAGGAGGGCATTCACCAATGCAGTGTAGAAAATAAACTTTCAGAAGTACTTCATTGTTGCTTTATTAATATATATGCAGGGATGCCTAGTCGTTCCTTTACGTTGTGCAGAATGTAAGCCACATTTTTGGAATGTGCCCTTATAGTCAGTCAGTCAGAAGGCAGTGTATTTGATCGTTTCATTCGAAACAAATTTAAACCACTAGGTGGCACTGAGTCCAAAGTTTCTGCCAGTTCGTGTTCATTCTGCCTCAATTTATTTTCCTGGCAAGAGCAACAACGTAGAGATAGGTTTTCTTAGGTAGTGAGCATCTGTGCTTAATACCATTCTGAATAAGTATTGTTTGCACAGTGTAAACATATGAGTCACTGTACATTTACAGAAAAAACCCTTATTTTCAGATGCATTGTAGACTGTGACTAAACTGCGAGAAAACCTAAAGGAGCGATGGCCTGGATAATTATGTGGAATGGAATGAAGGTTTAAGCCTGATAATGTAAACCAGCTTTTCTAATCACTCTCCTCCGGGATAGAAACTATGAAAAGTTAGCAAGATTTCCCACCACCGCTTTAGGCAAAAAAAATAACAACTGTAACCATCATTTGTATTGTTTCGAGTCATCGTGGGATGATTAATTTAATCCAAAGGGGACATTGCATAAACGGTCTCTGAGCTTAGTGCTTGCAAAATCCCAAATGTTCTCTATATTTTGATGATTTCATCCTGCACTAATCCATTTAAATACTATTCATTAATGGTTTCGCCTACAGAGGATGACGTGTAACGAGAGCATCCTGTTTCTTTCTTCGTAGCAGAGAACTGCTAGTTCTGATAAACCACAACACTCCAAACATAATAGGTAGCCATAATTTGCACACTCTGTAAATATTTAAATCTTATGGTGAATGTGAGACTATCCAAGCACCAATAGCATTTGCAGCAATATATAAAGCATCTTGTCCAACCTGCCTCCTGGGAGATACATACTCATTAATTTCAATGTAAAATGCTCACACAAGCTAAGAACAACTGAACCCTCATTCCTGTAAAATGGGTTCAGCAGTCTCCTCTGGATGGTCAACCTGAGCATCTCATCTGTAAGTACTCACCTCAGCGAGCATCCTGGCTAAAATACCAGATACCATCACCCAAGCCTTGATCTGGAAACCTCTGAAAACATAATCACTGCTGGATGATGCACTTGGCACTGAAGAGGAACCCCTATAATCCCACTCCTCGGTGTGCTTCAGCACTCAGATGACAACAAGGCGATGGAAATCCTAAAGTTAACCAATTGTCTGAGCGCGTTGAAGGAGAGAGTATGAGGAACATATGATGATCTATCTAGAGCCATGCCCCGCGAGGTGGTGAAAGCTCGCCCTCAGACATTATGGGTATCAAGACATTCATGGTAATGATTCATCGCTTCATGTAGGACTCTGCTCAGGGTCGGCTTTAGGGCAGTGCGACCTGTGCGGCTGCACTGGGCGCTGACCTGTGAAGGGGGCGCTGACCTCAGGGGGAGCGCTGTGTTTAGCAATAACTTATGATTGGAGAGATGAGGGGCCCTTTTTGCCCGGTGGTAATGAGAGAATCCGAGGAAGTGGTCATGGGGTGTGGGGGCACCAAAAATGATTGTCGCACCGGGCGCTACCAGAGCTAAAGCCGGCCCTGACTCTGCTACCTCTACCTCTGGGGTGTGGACAATAATATGTTTGAACCTTGTTCATTGAAAGAGGCCGATCCTCCCATGTACTTAAACCCATTTACTTTGAATTATTCAACTTCAACAGAAGTGCTGTATGTACGTGAATGACAAACTCTTGTGAGAATGGGGGAATAGTGGAGAGATGCCTCTGAGCCCTCTTCTCTTAGCAACATTTGTGGTTGGCTGTGGGCTGAAGTATGGATCCTGCAGCATTGTAATTGGTATTTGTAGTGATGAAGTCCACAGCCAGGATGTAGTTTTAAGTAGATTTATTGAGTTCAGTTACAGGTAGTTGAGTTGTAGAGATACAGCCCCACCAGGAGCAGTCTGCCTGCTGCTCAGCCCATACTCCAACTGACACACTCAAGCATCCAGGCACCCAAACATTCCATTCAAGACTCTCACACCAACATTCCATGCATCACACTGGCTGAGCAGCTAGGGAGTAAGTAACCAGATACATACAACACAGGTTACTACATACCTTCCCTTCTTCTACAAAACAAAATAGCAACCACCAAGAAGAGAAAGGTTCAAACAAGGGGAACCCCAAGAAATAGAAAAAATGGAAAAGTAGAGAAAAAGCAAGAATAAAGTGAACCCAAACGTGAAGCGATCATAGCAAAGATACCAAGAAAATCAAGCGTGAGCAAGGAAGAAAAAGCACCAGAGATAAGCAAGAGTAAGTACAAGAGAAAATGAAATAAATGGTTAAGACCGAAGTACAAGAGAAATGGAAAGAAAATACAGAGAAAATATACATGAGATGTACAAAAAGTACATGCAATAAAAATAAACAATGTAAGATGTACAAGTCTTGAAAATTGTGCAAGAAAGTTGAAGAGTGAATATTGCCGAAGCCTGTGTGAAAATCGAAAAACACACATTTAGAAACAGCATAGTAATCATAGACCAATAACCAATAGCCTTGAGAGTGAATAATTCTTAAAGAAAAACCAGCAACCAATGTCCAAAGTGTGCCTGTCACAGCAATCTTGTCCCACACGCCGCCTCACATGCGTGTAATTGAGGTGTCTGAATCCACATTACATCCACTGTCAGGCACTGGTACATGCGTGTTACTGAGAAGTCAAATATCCAAAGTAAAAGGAATGTCAGGCACTGGTACATTACCCCAAAAGTTCCTTTTCTACAAAATGAAGGACGGATCAGAAGTACATCGGGATCTACCAACTGAGCACGTGGTTGGCAGAAGGAAAACAAGACTGTTTGGAGAACACCAGATACTCCGTGGCCCAGCTCGCGGTTGGCAGAAGGAAATCCAACACTGTTTGGAGATTACAGGGTACTCCATGGGTTGTGTACTGCCTCCAACCACAAAATGGCGGCACGCATATGACGCTGCGCCGGATGGCTCACGGCGCATCCGTGCAGCAGGGCGTCCCTCAGCAGCCCTAAGCTGTGTAGTAGAAACAAAGACGTCACAGAGGAACCCAAAGCGGCACTGGACGACTCCATAACACGGTAAGATAAGATGCACGTGCACTATTACAAATGTAAACCGCAGCGTAGCAGTTTAACCGAACTTGCAGCCTTGTAGTAGGGAATACTTTGTAATAGGGGAAACTAACCACTGCATACAACAGCAAAGGTTCAAATAGCCCCCTGCGTTCGCCGGTACAGAGTCCAAATTCCCAAAATGTATTGTGCAAGATCGAGTGGATGTTACGCTGGCAATGTCAATGGCAAGAGTTGCTTGCATGTAAAAATCCTCAGATCATGAAACATTACTTTTAAAATTCCACCCGTTCTTGTAGATTGCCACATGGAGTCAAATTCCATTTAAAATAAGGAGTATTCACAGTTCACGCATAGCTGGTCCCCGCAAAACAGTGTGTACTATGTTTACCGAACACAAAAACGCTACAGACATCCCAGGACACATCCCCAACTAGCTGTCGGTCCCATGTCAGTATGTAGGCATGCTCTTGTTACAATTGAAGACATTGAAGATGGCAGTTCCCCACACTGTCAGTAACGCAAGTTCAGTCCATATTGACTCCAAAATGCTGCTGCCAGGATCTGGCAACAGACAGTGACAGTACTTTAACATAGACACAGCGAGATAATAAATCCATCTGCATGTTGTAATAAATCCATCCGCCAAAGTGAAGGACACTGGTGAAGTGCTCAGGATCACACAGGATGTCACAGTAGTATTCCAAATGTATAACCCAATGAAGTACAAGCAAATTGGGGCTTTCTGATGAAAGATACACTGGTGGGGCTGACACGCCTTGTAATTCAGACTGGAGGTTTCTTCTTAGTTTCTGTAGCTTTCCTTTAGAGATTTCTTGTTTCAGTAAGACCTTTTAAAACACGCGTAGTTTTGTTTCAAGAATCGTCGCCAAAAATCTGTAGTGATAGTTTTAAGTAGATTTATTGAGTTCAGTTACAGGTAGTTGAGTTGTAGAGATACAGCCCCACCAGGAGCAGTCTGCCTGCTGCTCAGCCCATACTCCAACTGACACACTCAAGCATCCAGGCACCCAAACATTCCATTCAAGACTCTCACACCAACATTCCATGCATCACATTCACTGGCTGAGCAGCTTGGGAGTAAGTAACCAGATACATACAACACAGGTTACTACAGTATTGTTTGACTGCTCAGGCATCTCATGACCTCCCTGGCATTGGCATTATTTCTCAGCCTTTTCACTTCCCAGGTTAACACCCCAGATTCTGTCTGGTCTCTGACAACCAGCAAACAAGACATGTTTATATTGCCACCACTTCCAAAGGTGATATGAGAAGTAAAGGTTACAGTTCTTCATCTGCTGAATGTTCTCCCAACAGTCATCTCAGTGTTATAATACTTGAACCTGCCCACTTCCACCCAAAATAACCAACCACAATTGACTGTAAAAACATCCCTACGTATGTAAGAGATCAAGCAGATGTCGCCATGGGTCATGTTAAGAATAGGTTTTAAAGATAGTTCAATCGTACGAAAGTATAGAATTATAGAAGAGCTGATTTCAATCAAAAAGACCTACTAGCAGTTTTCAGAAAGTGAAGGCCCAGGAATTACATAAAAAAAGACTTCATATTTGGTAAAAAAAAGATGGATAGTAAGTAGTGTGGCCTGGTGCCTCCTGGTGCACCCACACAATACTGGTGCAACTCTTTTTCCCAATAGAAAAGCCAATATTGGAGACACCGTATATGCTAAGTAAGAGGTCTTCAATCTGTAGGGTGCGACCCCTAGGGGGAACATGGAGTCCTGGGAGGGGGGGCACGCATTCCTCAGCCTCGCTTGTGCCTGGAATCCAAAAAGTTTGCTCTCCGTTTTGGAAAAAGACAACCATCCTGGGACGGTTAATTCCAATCGTTAAAATGCTTCAGCTGAAGTTCCATTAACTGAGTCTCTTGTGCTTTGAAAAGGCTTTGTGCCAAGGTGCCTGCTTGCCTGAATGAAATGCAAATGTGCGCTGTGAGTTAATCTGCAGTGTAATGGGTGTTCTAGCCGGTTCTGGCTATAATTGATCAAATCACTTCAAGCTTTGTGATTACACAAATTTGTTTTTTTTGAGTGGTAGTACGAAGAGTAAACAACTGGGCTGTGAAGTGCGTGCTTTTAATCGTAATTGTATTTACATAGCCCTTAGTACCCCTAAGGAGGTGTTGAAGGGACAGTTATGTAAAAAAACAATTGCATTACATAGCTCTGGTATTTCTAAAATCTTCATTTTGGAAGCACCACTTTATCATAAAAATATTTGCACATTTGTTAGCAGTCTATCTTTTACTGTGTGTAATGCAAGTATAAAATAATGACTTACATATTCACAGTGCTTTCTGTCAAAGGCTGTGACCTCATAGCAAAAAAAATATGCAAGCCACTATTCTCCGCTGCACCAACCAAGATTTAAATCTGTGGTCCTCTAGTTACACACAGACTTCTGCAATACATTAACTAATAGAGGTTTCATACAGGCACATGCATCAAAGCTTTTTGCGATCGCAAACGGTGCAATTCGCAAAAATCTGCCGTTTGCGATCGCAAAATTAGCTTTTGCGATGCATCAAGGGTCAAGGCCCTCGCAATTTGAGAATTCGCAATTAATAGCGAGTTCTCAAATTGCAATTGCATTTAAGGAATCGCAAATTGAGATTCCTTAAATGCAATGCATTAAAGTAAAGAAATTAGCGATTTCGCTAATAGGGGCGCAAATTACCATGAAGTTGAACTTCATGGTAATTTGCAAAAACTTTGAAAAATGCACTAAAGTGCATTTTTCAAAAGTTCCATTTTACACACACACATGCCCCTTGGGGCATGTGTGTGTGCAAGATGTACTCATATGCAGATTTCAGGGTGCAACAGGGTGTCCTTTTGACACCCTGGCACTTTGAAATTGCATTCTCAATTTGAGATTCTCTAATTGAGAATCGCAAATTGAGAATGTCTTCCCATTCATTCCTATGAGCCTCTAGGCCCATAGGAATGAATGGGAGGTATTCTTAATTGCGACTCGCAATTTACGAGTCGCAATTAAGGAATGTTTAGAAATCGCTATTTTTAAGCGATTTCTACATGCATAGGCTTTTGCGATTCCTTAATTGCGATTCCTTAAAAATCGCAATTAAGAAATCGCAAAAATCCAACATTGATGCATGTGCCTGATAATGTATTACAGTGCATATACCACAGAGTAACAAGTTTTTAAAATCATTTTTCATTTAAGCTGCCAATTATTTTATATGTAGCTACCAGATGGTAAAAGGCCTAAAAAACGTACAGAATATTTTGGGGCTTATTTATGAGAGGCTTGCGCCGCCAGAGCATTCCTTTTTTTGACACTCCTGCGGCAAAAGCATCTCAACCATATCTATGAAGCTGCGCAAAGTCCCCAGGCATGGCTTTGCATGACCTCATAGATATGGAGTAAGACAAAGCAGCACAAGTCACTGCGTTGCCTTACTCTGCATCAAGGAGGCGTTCCATGGGCATTGAATGGGTTTTCCCATGCAACACCCACGGATTTTGATGCTGCCCCAGATTTACAAAATCAAGTAAACCTGGTGCTGCGCCAAAACCTTACGCTTCCCCAGCAGAGGCGTGATGAGGAAAGAAAGAAGAAAACACCTCTCTGTATTGTTTTTGTGAAGGAAGGTGCCCCTTCCTGCATAAAAACAATCCTGCCTACGTTGGCGCTAGGCAGCAATTTGTGCACCACAGCAAGGGGAAAGGACAGGAATGCACCATATTTCATAAATACGGTGCATTCCTGCCCTTTCACATTAGCGTAGGGCAGCACTGCAAGAAGACTTGCGGTGCTGCCCTATGCCAATTCCTCATAAATGAGGCCCTTTGGGGCATATTAGCAAGGGCACTATCGCCGCTTTAGCGGCACTTTTTGCCGCTAAAGCGGCGATATTTATATCGCCCTATCAGCAAACTGTCTCTAACAGCAGTTAGCGACAGTTTGCGGGCATTAGCGCCCGTTTTTACCGCTTTGCATGTCAGCGATATTTATCGCTAATGACATGCAAAGTGGGCGTTCCCGACGAACAAACCTGGGAAACACTCGCTAACAGGCCTATCGCCTATTAGCAAGGTGGCCATGGCCCCAGTTAGCGACGTGAAAAGTCGCGCTAACCGGGGTCATCGCCATTTATTTAACACCTGCAATTAGCAGGTGTTAGCCATACCTAACATGGGGGTGGATTATGCTGATACGACCACAGGGTCGTATCAGCAAGGTGTTCACCTTTCTCCATGCAACATCGCTGGTTTTTCAGCGATGTTGGCCCATTTCCTCGCTATCGCTGGAATATTCATCGCCATAGCGCTAATCGTTGCTAATACAGCGTTAGCGTGGCGATATATTCCAGCGATAGCCGGCGATAAAACAAATCACGCTAAGCAGGGTTAGCGATGATTATCGCCTCTTCTTGCTAATATGCCCCTTTGTTTTAGCTACACCTTTGACCACGTCCCCATGCTCACTGACCTGTGGTTTGCAAAACACTGCTTAATATTATTTCCCCACAGTAAAAATAATTTGCTGTGGGAATTTGGGGCATTTGTGGTTGTCAACAGTTGTTGATGATGAGGAGTACCAGGTTCTAGAAACTTTTCTCGGGAGGGGGTCCTTACACCTAAAAAATATTGACAAGGGGGTCTCGGCATCAAAACGTTTGAAGTCCTCTGCCCTAAGTAATGTGTGAGCCCAAAACGTGTATTGAATATATTGTTACTTTATTCTTTGCCTTTATTCTCTTCACAAGAAACACTGTAGCCGAAATGTGCTTCTTGGACCAACCAGACTTCAAGATGCAGTACTCTTAGAGGAACGGAGCCAGGTAAGTGCCTTAACATGGGTGTGTTTGACGTTTGCTGAGGTTAGTTTGAAAGTTGAATGAAACAACAATATAGGTTCTCATTGAAGAAACTGTACGGAGTGAATCTTACTAGGAGATATCTGGATATACCAAAACGAGGTAAAATCTTCTAATGTTTGAGCAGATCCAAATGAACATTTTATGTAAATGGGTGCTTCAGTTTAATGATTGAAACTTGATTTAGCAATGAAAAAGCAGATCTTCCGCAAAACACATGCCTGCTCTAGATAGTCTCAAGAAGAGAATGTGGCAAAGAAATAAAGCAAAAAGATATTGAAAAAGATTTCTTGAAGTCTGAATTTATTTAGGTCCACAGTGCCTCCATCATTGGTTTTTTTGTATTTGTAAACGGCAGCATATTACTACATCATTGGAGACTTGCTTAGTATAAGCTACACTGTGCCATTTAACAGCAATATAAGATAAATACCTTTTGAGAAAAATATCATCTGTTGGAAGCAATCCAGCATTTAATGTGTATTACAGTTGCTAGATACACACACAGAAAAGATAGCACTACGTCATTCTTTCAGGTAGGACTGACTGATTGAGGATCTGTATGGCTGTGGGCCATCTCTTAAGAATTTCATAGCTTCTTTGGGGTGTGTAGCTTTTTCTTATAGAATATTTTATTAACTTGGCAGGGTACAGCAGGTTATATCATGGAATCTATAATGCACAGGATAGTCAATTTTGATGTTCTGAAATTCAAGATCTAAATCATGTTCTGCTTTTTTGTCCAGGGTAGTATTCTGTCAGAATATCCATTTGAGCCCCATTTTTATAAGGTATAATGCTCAAACTTTTTCTGAAGCTTTTGTTTTATCCACAGTCTGTAAATGTTTGTTATCAAGTGTATACATTTAAAAATATTTTAGCATTATATAAACTGTAACTATTTTTGGAGAATTTCTAAGATTATATATTTCTGTAAAAGTATTCTAATAAGCTTAAACAGTAAACAGAATGAAATGCCTGGTGACGGTAATGAAACGACCAGTTGCAGAAAGAGGGCCACAAGTGAACCTACATGGAGGTAGTAACAACATAATGTTTGCTACTGAAACAAGCATTGGCAATGCCAATAGGTCTCGCTGTATAGTGGAGTTTAGTGGCTTGGATAGGAGTGAAAAGTAGTGTGGAAGGGAGTATAGTGTTGTAGAGTGGAGTATAGTATTAGAACTGAATATAGTGTCGTAAAGTGGAGTGTTTTATATTGTTGTGTAGTGGTATAGAGTCAGTGGCGGCTCGCATAGGGCGTGCTGCGGGGCGGTGGGGCGGGGGAGGGGCATGGGGGGGTAGTAAACTCAGACATACGACGGAACGGAGGAATGTAATAATTACTTTCCTCCGTTCCGTCGTATGTCCGAGTTTACTAAATCCCCACCCTGCCCCTCCCCCCGCCCCACCACCCCGCAGCACGCCCTATGCGAGCCGCCACTGTATAGAGTACAGAGTTGCAGTGTAGAGGCTGTTGCGAAGAGTGTTGTAGAGTACAGTGGTGTAGAGTGGAGTATATTCTTATATAGTGTAGGAGTATAGTGGTATGTAGTGTATAGATGCAGTGTTGTAAAGTGGATTAGAGTGGAATAGTGTTGTAGAATGGCAGATAGTGGAGTATAATGCTATAGAGTGGACTGGTATATAGTGGATTAGACTGTTATTGGAGTATAGTATAATGGAGTATAGTATTATAGAGATTAGTATTGTAGAGTGTAGTGTTGTACAGTGTAGTGTAGTAGAGTGTAGTAGTGTGGCTTAGAGTTAAGTGGCTTAAAGTACAGTGGTACAGAGTATATTGACATAGAGGGTAGTGGTGTAGAGAGCATTTGTTTTGAGCAGTGAGGTAGAGAAGTATAGAATGCTGTTGTATAGAGGATAGTGGTGAAAGTATATTGCAGTTGTATATAGTGCAATGATGTAGAGTGGAGCGTTGTAGAGTGGAGTATAGTATTATAGAGTGGAGTAAAGCTTTCGTGTCAGCTCCAAGCCTCCCAAAAAGCTTCAACACCTATAACAACTCTGCACCAAACATAGGCAACAATGATCATGGACAGAATGTAAACTCACTTGCCCAATGGCTCACAACTCATCTTTCCAACGGAATGCTATACACACCAACGCCGCACTCTTATGCAGCCAACACAATGGCAATTATCATTCGGATTGGCAATCTAAAAGCATTCAATACAGCCACAGCAGATTTTTCATGGGCACATGAACCTACCACAAGACTGTCACATAAGACAATTAAACAAGCATGGCACGTGTACCCAAACAGCTACAAAAACACACACAACTCTTCCTCACATAAAGCAATCTTGTTCTCATTAAAACCCACCACAGCACAAAAGCCAACCCCTCTGGTAATGTAGTTTTCCCAACAGGAAACTAACTGCCCTGCCTTTAAACCTGCATGTGTGCAGTCTGACCCCAGTCACACTTCATCAAACCCTTCTGAATGGATGCCACTACTAAAGTGCTAGTTGACAGCTACTTGGCAACCAGCTGCTCTAGAAACATCTTGCAGCGCGTCCACTTCCATGCATGGAGCCAGCCATGTCTTGCGCACAAACACATTGGTCTCGCCTTTGGGACCTTATAGGTTTTTGGCTCTGCAGCATATTATCCTGGGTGCTAAGAAACGTAAGAAAGACACATTTCTTTTTGAGCCCATGATGAAACTGTTAACAGGCCAAACTACAAGGCCCACAACGCAGCGAGCACATGGTTGATTCTGGGCAAATCACTTAATCTCCCCGTGCCTACCAAATAATGAATGTGTCCTTATGTAACGTAACTTGTTCTTTACATCGCAGCTGATACGAATTCATGGAATAGAACATATTTTTTCACAATGGCGACCCAGGCATCGGACTGGGGTACAGAGACTTGGGCAGAGGCCTGAAGTCAACAGAGCATTGGGAGGCATGTTGCCATACAATGATGTGGACATGATAGATATAGAACCTCGAAGACTGGGGGAGCACATTAAAGGAAGTGGATGTGGATAAGCAAGTGGAGGGGCTGCAGGCAGGTCAGACCATGGCTCATAAAAGTTTGTAAGCATATAAAGAAAGGAATGTCCGCCCTCCCTCAAAAGCCAAATGACCCAACCCAACAGAGAATCAGCAAATGCTATTTTACAACATGACAGCTGCAAGAACGCTGGAAGCATGCTGGATCAGCGGAAGCATAAATCTAAGTTGGTATGGTAAACAGATAAAAGATTGTTTGATGTGTATGCTTTTGGTAGAAGCTCACAACTACTTTGACAGCATAAGGCAAGTTTGACCAACTTAGTGGGGAGACAAAGCTTATTCTTGTTTGGGCATGATGGGAAAAGCCCAAGTATAGCTATGTTTAACTGTTTATAATTAGATGCCAATTAGTATACAGGTATACAAGTACAATGTAAAGATGGAAAGGGTCACAGTAAAGGTGGGTGGGAAAGCGAAAGATGAAGGTCTAAATGCAAAACACAATAGTCATGCAGACATGTAATGTCAGACTTTTTTTTTTACTATAATTTTTTTGTCAGCACAAAACTCTGCACACAGCGAACATAAAGATGGAGATTATGAAAACGCTGTTGCCTGCCCTGCGTCGCTAAATGGGCGCTCACAGACGAAGGGCATTGCCAAAAGAACACGCTCAGTGATTCCAAGCCCTGTTTCACAGAATAAACGTTCTGAAAGAAAAGTAAAACTCTGAGCCCAAATGCTATTCTAAATGCATTAATCTTGGCTAATTAGTGACAAGGCTTGCATGCTTCCCGACAAATTTACAGCATGCAGTTAGATGTTGGACTAAACAGATGAACATAAAAAAAAAGTCAGAAAAAAAAACACTGAGCATGAGAATCAATCTGTACTTGAACGCTCACGATCTGAAGAAAGAGACGGTTTCATGTTTGGTTAACATTATTTATAGAGCGCAAAATTGTGGGTGTTCAGCCAGCTCCTAAGTGCCTGAGCCGTGCAATGCTGAGGAGCTGTGCAGAGATGATTTATTTGAAATTAGCGGCGCTTTCACTAAACTGATCACAGGAACTAGATGGAAATTAACAACGAGCCTCAGTGTCGCTTCAACATCCAGTGATTCTGGGCAAATCACTTAATCTCCCCGTGCTTACCAAATAATGAATGTGTCCTTGTGTAACATAACTGGAGCTCATGCAAAGCCCTCCAATACCTTCAGTCCGGTTTGCGCTATATAAAAACTACAAAAAAAGCAACACGCCTGACCTGCAATAGCAAGATGGGAGGAGGGAAGATAGGCCATCACACGCTGCACTGTGTGATGGTCAACCAAACTGCTCGAAATCGCCGGCAAGAGAGCTAAACACACTAAGGAGGGACTTTTCCAGAAATGCACCAATAAGAAGCCAGCATTTCTGAATGCCACAGATAGTAACCAATGGCAATCGGTAGTTTGCCAAACCCCACAAAAGAGATACAACAGGTCGATCAAGCTCGACTTAAAAAGGCCCTCTAATTTGTGATGTGCGAAGCTAAAATACTTTTTTCCTCCACAACCTTGTGACATATTGTTTAAATTCTACAATATTTGTACCTTTCACAACGCTTGTGAAGATTTTAAAAACAGAGGACACAATGTGTTCTTAAAGTAGGTTTGTGAGAATAAGGCTCTGCAAAAATGCTGTTGGTGGAGGATTGTCTTGCAAAGACAGTATTTGAAAGAAATCTTGAACCTTTTTATGGTAAACTTCTGTAGAGGAAGCGTGCCAGTGTTGAAAATCTTGGCACACATCTCAAATTGTGAAAAGTGTAAATATTGCCAACTTTGAAGACAAAGGTTTAATTTTCCCTGCTCCATCTGCTAATAATGAAGGTTTTTCTTGACCTAGGCTATTTATTTTTGGTTCAATAGCTGCTCTTTAGCTTTGTACAGTAGATGGCGTGGTTCACTAACACCCATATGTGGCTGAAGACAGAGTAAACTAAAGATTTTACTTTTTTTGTTTGTAGTTTTATATAGCGCAAACTCGACCCAAAGGTATTGCAGCGCTTTACATGAGCACCAGTTACTTTACACAAAGATACGTTCATTTTTTTTTTTTCTTGGTAGGCACGGGGAGATTAAGTGATCTGACGAGAATCACAGGATATTGAGCCGATGCCGAGTCTTGAAGCTGGTTCCCCAGTTCCAAAGTCTGCAGCTCTGACGTTACGCCACATCCTCTCTCATCTATCCACTGTGAGCCCAAACTTCAGATTATTATCTTGTTAACTACCCTCTGGCATCCCTTTCTGGCTATCTATTTCTGCAGGTTTGTCCTGCTGGAAACGATCAAGTGAAAACTGCAAGGGTGTGATTATTATGACACCAATTCTTAATTATGATCCCTATGCAAGCTCCTGTTTGCACAGAGATCAGAATTTGGCCCAATACTTGCAATTTAGGCCTATTTATTTGATCATCTACTTAACTACCATCACATCAAAAATGGGCAGCAGAGCCTACTTATAGTACAGACAGAAAAATTAGTTAGGGGTCAAATTATAAAAACCATGTTATTGTCAAACTATTTTCACCAGTGACAATGAATTTTATTGAGTACAGACACAGCACTTGATTAGATCACTCAAGAAAACATTTGTTTTTTGAGCAACAAGTGCTGCGCGCAAAACTTTTGTATTGTAGCAAATCTGGTAATGCTTGAAGCATCCTTCAGATGGTCAGTGCATTTTAAATCTGCACACTCTTGTTTTGTTGCTAATTCAGGGCCACATTTATAAGGCCGTTGCCCCGCCAGTGCATCACTTTTATTGACACACCGCTGGCGCAGTCTGCCTGCCCATATCTCCAAGGCCATGTAAAGTCACCCTGTGTGATTTTTCATGGCCTTGTAAATGTGGGCTCCTTTCATGCATTACTCTGCGTGAAATGGGCGTTCCATGTGTGTTTCAGTGGGTGTTCCAAAGCAACATCCATGGAACCTGACACATTCCCAGATTTACAAAGTTTTGTATAGCCGGGAGTGCATAGGAGTGGCAGAACGAGGAGAAATACTTTTATTTCTCTTTGTTTTTTCCTCTTTCAATGCATGCTGGATTTTGCAGCACGCATAGCAAAAGGAAAATATCATCAATGATTGCTTTTGTGCAGAAAGGTGTCCCTTTCTGCACAAAAACAATCATGCCTACAACGCTTGCAACATTATGCAAGTGTGCCGGTGCTGGCACATAACAGCAGCCAACTGTGCGCCAGTGCAGGGGAAAGCACACAGATGCATCTTATAATTGTTAAAAAGATGTAACCCTGTGCTTTTAATATGACGCAGCTCGGCGCAGCAAAATGGCTTGGGACGCCGCACAATTTTTTTGTGAATGAGGCCCTCAGTCCGCACAGGAACAGCTTAGAGATACTCTAAGAATTCGCAATTTTTCTCCAGATAAATTTCTTTGAGACACTTAAAAAGGCAGCAGGGACAACACCATGAACAAAGTGCATCAGTGCAATAAATGGGTTGTGCACATGTTTGCAGCTCCATTTTGAATCAGCAGCCTTTTATCTGTGATATGGCTAAAGATGAGTTCAGGTACTTGCCCTTTGCTGTGATTGGTGTAGTTGTGCATATTAATTACATTCTTCATCAGTTAGTGCACATTTTGTGAAGTCGTTGCTAACAGAATATTGCACAAATATGTTTTGCTCTTATGTAGAGCAGCGCTTTGAGTCATTTGAAATTATGAACAAGATGCTTACGAACATTTTTACAGACAAGTGGTGCCTCAGTATGTGTTTTAAGTATAAAAAAATCCTGAATAAAAATATTCCTAACTTAACTGGTTAAAATACACTGTATATATGTAATATATTTTTGACAGCTTTTTCTCAAGCTCAAGTTTTTCTGTTAAGTGCTAATAAAGAAATGATTGCAAAATGCCATGTTTTTTTTGTTATCAGCGTTTCACTGCAACTGCATATATTTGCATAAATACTTTCTTGCTATCGAGGTATATGTTTTGCAAATTAGGCTTGAGTAATCTCGGAGTGTTAATTGCTTTGGCTCTGTTTAAGCATGAAATCTAATAAACATGTTTTCAGCCTGCCCGCGGGGGAAAATGTTTCCAAAAATGATAATACAGTACTTGGTGGCACAGAAGGGAAGAATAGTGCTAATATTCCATCACAAACAAAATACAGTATGTCGCTGTTTTAATTTGTAGAGTTGTGCTGTATGCCAGCAGGAAAACCTCTGTGATTTCAGCTTCGCGACTATTTTAAGCCTGTGAGGAAGAAAAATATTCATATTTGTTAATTATTTCTGCAGGCTACATCATCTGTCATTCATATCTCACGGAAAAACTGCTGGTTGGCAATTCCAGCAAGGGATGTATTCTTGTGACGACATTTGATAGTAGAAATGCTGCAGAAACGTGACAATAATTACTGTGAAAAACGACCCCTACGAGGTAAGTGCGAGGTGTTTCGAGGTAGTGGGCGAGGTCTGTCTTTTCAGTGTTTCATTATATGCAGGGACACTGGAATGATGCGATTTTGCAACTGCAGCGTTTTCTGCATAATTACGAATTTGTCACATTTGCTGCGTAATACATCATCTGCTGGCTGATCTGCAGATTTTAACAAAACAAAAAAAAATTAGCTCATAAAGGGTAAAAAGCTGCTAAAAAAGTAGCACAACGTGCTGCTGCACAGTGGAAGGCCCTTCCCAAAGTCTGACTGGTCACATTTCTGTTGCTTATTGCTGTATTTGGGTGTAAGATTGGTTCTAATAAGGTGAAACCTTTATCTTCACCCAGGTAGTGTTATGTGTGCAAAAATGACAAAATAATGAGTTAATACAATTACAAAATGTGCCACATTAAGCAACATAATTTGGCTTTTCTTGCTGCATAATACAGTAAACCCTGCCACACAATTTGATCTTATTGCGCCACATAATTCAATTGGCCCTGGTTATATGGCACTGGCTACAATATCAGTTTTTTTCTCTCTGGTTCCTCCATAGGAGTGTGTGTGTGACTATTCCTTATAGCTGCCAGTGTGTACCTTGATTATTGGGGTGCCAGTTTAACTGCGTATGATAGATGACTCTGAACTCACTAACCAGCAATAAAAACCTACACCCTGATTATGAATATGTCAGAATTTGGGTTCATATAAACACCTGGTAAAATACTGATACACCAAGTTGAGGTATTTACTAGGTGTGGTAAATTGTTCTTGTTATAACTCTGTAAATGAATCACAAGTAGAATGAGTTTTTACTGCATCGAGTTATGCGTCTTATGAAGTTTTCCTGTATATTTTCCACAAATACATTTCAGCAGCTTGGACCTGCCTATATCTGTCTGAGGTAAACTGCAAAGGTGCGGTGTTCAGTGCAAAAGCCTGACTTGTAATCACTGCACGAACAGAGATCTATATTTTCCTCCACATGTATGACCCCAAGGGTATCTGCCTTTCTTATGTGAGTGTTGCTTATTGTAATTTATTCTGGGAGATCATATCTGGTGCTCCTGACTGTGGAACAGCACACCCAGCCAGTGCCAGAACCACAACCTCATTTTTTTCCGAGACTGTTTAAATCCACCTACAGGGGCGTAGCTTAGTCATTGAGATTTGGGGGGGGGGGGTGAATCGTAAATTTCCAGACTAAAAGCAGTATGCTGAAGGGTGGAGGGATGGCAAGGTTTGGGATACACTGCTCCCATGAGGAACATGATCAGTACTGATTTGCATTAAGTGGGCCCTTGCAGGGTCGGATTGGGAACACAATTCCGCCCGGGGAACCGAAAGAAAAAGTGGCCCACATTTGTTGATAATGACCTTTCATGAAACGTTGCTTAGTATCTGGAGTAATTTTGGGAGAAATCTCTGATAAATGAAGTGTTCTCATCTCATGGGGTCAGTAGCATTGGCCAAGACTAGACGCACCACTAAACATACCATTATTCCACTGCAACTCACCTGCAGGTCTCCTCACCTGATCTTCAGGCCTATACATTTCTCTACTTTGGGTGCCTGAATGTGTGAGTCACCTATTGGTCCCATAGTCTGTGCCCCCCTCCCAAAGATTCCTGAATATCCTTTATTATATCAGGCCATGAGTCAGAGAACCATCCGCATCCATTGTGTCTGGAGGCTTCTGTTCACCTTCAAGGAACCAGGGGGTCTTACTCTTTTGGTTGTCACTCAGGAGCCTCTTTGCAAGCGATGATTTTGGGGATTGCATACTACTTCGTACTTGATGTCTTTTGTTTTGTGGGTAGAGACTTGACCTGAATCTGGAAAAGCTGCAGGAATTCACTCAAATGCCTTTCATTCTCTCTATATCCCTTTCTTACTTGCTGTGTGCACCTCTCTCGTTCTCCCTATTACTTTTTGCCCCTCTCCTAGTTCCTCCTTTTTCTCTCATACTCTACTTCTTTTCCTCTCCTTGGTGTCTCTCATTCTACCTATGTCCTTCACTCTGCCTCTCACATTTCCCCTCTCTCTTTTCCTTTCTTTCTCTCTCTCTACAAATCCCCCTCTCTCTCCCACTACTGACTCTCCTGTAGGCTCTTTCTTTAGTTATTTGTATATCTCCCAGGCCCTTATTCCTCCTGTCATTTTGTATCTCTCCTTTAAGTTTTATGTAATTTCTTGGTCTTGCGAACCTTTCCTTTTCCCCCTGTCTTGCTCTCTCCTGTCTCCTGCCTCTTTCACATCCCTCTGCCCCATGAATTTCTTTGTACTATACTTAATGTTATATTCTTATGTGTCCCCTTTATTGCTTTGCTGCAGACAGTAACGGAGAGTCCTCATGTGCCTGGAGGCAGCGTTTAAACCAAAAGAGAATCCACAGGTGGAGTTTCCTTTACCATACCATCCCTTTAATGAAGGAAATTCCACTGGTGGATTGTAATCTACATTTAGCATTTCCTCCTGGAATGCCAGAAACCTCTAAACTAAGCCTTAGACTGAGGGAGAGAATGAGGATACTGCATGCGAGCAGTAACCATCCGTCCCTTTTTTCCCCGCAGACCAGCAAATGTTTGATACCTTTGTCTGCTTTCCTCTCCTCTCCATCATTTCCTTCTCCATTCACTTTTTTTTGTAGATTTATATTGCGCACAATCTACCCAAAGGTATTAAAGTGCTTTACATGTACACATTCGTTTTTTTAAGGCACTGGGTTAGTGATATGCCCAGAATCACAAAATGTTGAACCGACGCCAAGACTCAAACCTGGTTCTCAAATTCCAAAGTCGGCAGCTCCGGACATTACGCCACATCCTCTATCACCACTTTCCTGCCTCCTTCTTCTCCACTTTCTCTCTATCTTTAACAATTTCTGCCCTTCTCTCCAGTGCCTTCCAACACTTCTCCCGAATCTCTTCCCCCTCACTCCCTCGATCCCTCTGCATCTCTACCGCTCTTATCCTCTCTCCTCTACCTTTCCTTTCTTCCTCACTTGATTTCCTTTTCCCCTACCCATATTTTTGTCATTCTTCTCCACTCTCCTGTCTCAGCTCTCATTTTATCTCTCTCCACATTGCTCTCCTCGCTCAGTCCATTTTGTTACTGTCCTGTCATGTCTATTCTCCCTTCCCTTTGTCATTTTGGCCCCAAATGAACGTTTTGCACACATTATTTTGTGCTGTCAAAAATAATATATATATTTTTGATCATTTTGGTTGCTTGCATTCCTAGATAAAAAGGTGGCAGAGGGCTGCTGCTGAAAACAAAAGTAGAACCTTTTAGATGGCATAATCTTTCACGCTGCACAGCCCCCTTTCACTCCACACCAGCTAACATTAGAGCTGGCTGTGATGCTCAAAAAGAGCCCAGCCACGCCAAGTGGCCTCACTGTCAGTTTGAGAGACTCGAGATGAGAGGGGACCCATCACATGCTGTGCCTGCTCAGTTTGGCACATTGTCCTACTACACAAGACAATGAGCCAGCCATTCTCGGCACTTGATTATAACGAGCTCCGATCTTCGCTCTAAGGCTACAGCAGCCTTTAAGCACCAGTCTAGGAAAATGTGATTTTATCTAAGGCTGAAAAAACGGGCAATCAGCTGGTCTTTGCCTCAGGCCCCTCGGTCAATGCCCGATTGCCCGCCCTGCCAATCCGACGCTGGGCCCCTGTCTAAGTTCTCGACTAAAAAAATAATAATAAATAAATAACAAGTTAAAACCTTTCAGACAAACGAGGAGGATGAGAAAAACCAACAAAGGCATAGGAGACCCAACTCACAGCTCCCAGACCCAACTCTCAAGCCAAGAATGCATTTTTTGGGGGGGTGTCACACCCCAAATACCCCACCCCCTTGAAGCTAAGCCCCTGTGCACCTAAGAATGTCTGTGTGTTGAGGACAAAATGGAGGCCGTGTGAAGTGACTTCATGCATGAAGCCACTTTCCGAAGTAGCATCAACGTTTAAAAATAGATGCGATGTTGAAGCTCAAACAACCCGCTGGTCATTCCAGAGGAGTTTACATTTGCTAGACTAGGCCACCGGTGTCCAATAAATAGGGCTCATTCATTTATTTATATCCCTTACTGCAGCTAAATGGTGATGTAGTGTGGCTCAATGGTTAGAGCGGCAGACCCTGATGCAGAGATCTGGCCAGGGACCAGGGTTCAATTCCCGCCTTGGCGGGTCTTGGGCTCAATTTCCTCGGACCTGATAATTCTCGCCTCGGTGCCTATTCTAATCATGGGTCCCACTCTGCAACTCTGGGCAATAGCTTGCTTAATCTCCACAACGGCCCCAACAGCGCTGGGATGCCTGGCTTCACCCTGGGGGTGCCCAGGAGTGGACATTTCACAGGGAAAGGCCAGGAAGGGTTCCACAGCGGTATGCGTACAGCGCCTGGACACCCCTTTGGGGGTATGGGTGTGCTTTACAAGTACAAATTTCATTTCATTTCATTTCATGTACAGCTGTGAATTACCATTTCATCAGGTAAAATGTGTTTGTTTTATTTGACACAACTCTAACAAAAGACAAAATAACCAGCATAACCTTATGATCAAATCTTGTGTACTGCAAGAAAAGTTTGCGCTACCATCACAAACAGAAGTCAGGATTTGCATTCTCTGCGTCAATTCAGGCACCTTGGTCAAGTTCCACAATTCCCGAAGTCCATTGCGTCTGACGTATACATCCATCTACACTCCACCTATCCTTATTAAAGCACCATAAAATACAAAACTAACTGCACCCAGTAGTGTTACAACAGTCATTTCAAAATTGTAGCATAAATGGTTACATTCGTTCAAAGAGGGGTTAATTACCTTTATGGTTTTTAAATGATAATACCGAACTCGTCAGCACTTCTCAGACTTGTGCAAATTACCTACCTTCGGAACAATGACACATTTCTAGAGGTGATGATTGCCTAGGCCACGCATACCAAACTGTTTCAGGAAGAAAAGTGGACATAAAGAAAGGACTCACAGTGGAGTGAAAACACTGGTTACCAGGTTTATGTATAAATAGGCCCTGAATATTTTAACATCTAAATAATAACCACAAGATCAAGAAAGGCAAGTAATACAGTAATTCTAAGCTGATATAATTTGTGGGAGGGTAGTTAAATGTATCCATGTTACACAAACATTGTTTCAGGAATGAGTAAATGATCGTCGATTGTGTCAAGTGTGGCAGAGAAATCAATTAGCATCAGGGCACAGGGATGGCCTTTGTCAAAAGCAGAGATGAGCTCTTCCCTTAAGTTTACTGGAGTGGTTTGGGGGCTACTTTGTGGCCTAAATCCAGACTGGAAGTCACTTACGAGAGCATTGGAATCCAGCTACGAGATCTGTCAGGAGACAACATATTCTTTAGGTTTCCGTAAATAATAGGTAAAAGGTGAAATGAGAGTATAAAATTCATTTCATAGAATGTAACACAAACATGCATATATAAATGTGTGTGTGTGTGTGAGTCAGCATATGTATTAATCGAATTACAGATGTTTTTGAATGACTATATATTATCTTCATATTGTAAAAACGTTAATAAAGCTACACATCAAAGGAACTTTACTACTCTAGGAAATGTCTTCTGCCCTAATAGTGCAGCATATTTGTAGGTTTTGAACCCTCAGCTTTTGGACATCTACTGTTTCATTAGGCCTGATAACCAGACACTCTGTGCTTCAAAATGTCCCATCACTGCCAGTGCTGCCTACTAACGTAGCAATCACCTTACATAAAAGTCTTAACGCTAGAATGACTCGGGGAGCTGTGAACTACTAATAATTGCCATATTGTAAACTAAGCATAGAACTACAGATTGACCTGTACAGTTGCATTTATAACTTGTTTATGAGACTACGAAGGATGATATTAATATCCATAGTGCAGCAGTAAGCATCTTTGAACTAGAGTGTCATATTGCAGGCAGGCGGTCAGTTTACAAGAGCACTCTCTTATAAACAAAATCTAAAGTACACTTTAGCTTCCTTACTTGAATCTTATGGCAGCATTTAATTTGAAGTTATCTGTGTAGTGTTGCCTGAAACACCCATATAAGATAGATTTGGAATATCTGTTTTACTTTTTTAAATATGGAAAATTATAGTTTTTCATATTTCTTTCAGCCATGGATGCATTACATGCATACTTTCATCATATGGGCTGGAGATAAATCAAAATAGTTTACAATGTGAGCGGGCAAAGCATGTCCTAATTGACACCATGCACAGAGCTGGGGCAGGATCATAAAACATTTTTGTGCTTGGCCCAAAGTACCTTTGACCACTGTATTATAAAAGCATATTTCTGGAGGTGGTATTTTGTAACCAGAATGTTTACTCATATTTGTGTTTTGCATTTCGATGTCGTATTGATGTGCTGTGTTGGTTTTAATGCTGTTGCTTTTTGTGCCACGATCGCACTGTGTTGTTGTGTTGTATTGTGGTGGACTTGTGTTCTGTTTTGACTGTTTTGTTGTGTTGTTCGCTGTTCTATGTTACTTGTGCTCTTATTTGACTTTGTATTATGTTAGTGTGTTATGATTTGTTTACTTAAGAGAAGTCATCAAATGCACAGTGACAAACAACTATTTACTGCTGTCTAACTTGGTTGAATATCACTGCTCCAGCTCTTTATCTATTTAAGAGAACAGTCAGCCCAAAGCTGAGGCAGAGGCCTATCTTATATCTCCAAGGACAGTGATCACTTTGTGTGATACAGCACCCTATGCCTGCCCGTGGTAAGCTCCACACACTAAAGGCAAGCCATGCCTTTTGTACTGTTATTTTGATACCGCACTGGGTTGAGCTGTTGAGAAATTATGTTTCATTGTTTATGCTAAATTGCTAGTGAGCATGTGCCTGTGCTATGGTGATGATGATAATTAGTGTTGTTCTAGTTGAAATGTTTTGAAGCAGATTTAGGGCCTGTTTACGGGTTCGTTGTTTTTTCTGACCCGTGCTAAACCTCTGTTTATGCACAGGTCGGAATTACGAGTTGTGTTATTTAACGCATCCGATGATTATTAGTTGCATTGCATACCTCAACCTTCATAAATTTCGAGAGGTCAAACCTGCCAAAGTTTAACAGGGGAAAACCATACAGCGGATTTTGGTGTTTAGTGCACCAAAATCTGCATGATACTGTTAGTACTGTATAGCAGTGGCGGCTCGCATAGGGCGTGCTGCGGGGCGGTGAGGCGGGGGGGGGGGGGGTGTAAACTCGGACATACGACGGAACGGAGGAACGTAATAATTACTTTCCTCCGTTCCGTCGTATGTCCGAGTTTACTACCCCCCACCCTGCCCCTCCCCCGCCCCGCCGTCCCGCAGCACGCCCTATGTGAGCCGCCACTGCCATACAGTACTAACAGTATCATGCAGATTTTGGTGCACTAAACACCAAAATCCGCATGCTATTCCCCAGAAACTCGTAATAGGTTCTATTTAGCACATTTTCTATTTACCAGGTGCAATAAATAGCACCTATACTGTGTGTTACTCCAGGTTAACCTAATTTGTTCGTATGAATTACGTTCTTGAGTCACATATGTTGAGTGTATTCCCACCATGCACGCATACTTGTTTATATGTATAAATTCAAAATAATAAAGTGTAAAATGCAAACAGCTTTTGATAATATTCATGCTACGGGCTGTACTAGCTCCAAAGTTCAAAAAGTTCATGAGACAGAAAGCTGAAGGGCCGGGATATTGGGGATTATGTTGCTTCTACGAGAAATCTGTTGATTGGACTCTTGTTAAGGATTCTGTCACTGTGATCCTGATTCTGATCACTGTGCTTAAGAGTAGTTTATGCTTCTCGGTTTCACAGGAAGGGGAGGAATGGTGTTGTTCATTTAGGAGTAGGGTTTAAGTTTAGCAAACCTTAGTCACCTGTGGGAATTGGCATGCACTCCGCCAACTAAAGAGGCCAATAAGGAACAATCTCATTCATGATTAAGAGGAAATAAAATCTCATATTCCTATTGAGGAGTTAATCGAAAAATGAATTGATGCATAATATGCCAATAATATTTGGCAAGACCCTACATCCATGGTAACTAACAAACACTAATGAAGTCATTAAGTGAGAGCAATTTTTAACTTTGGGGTTCGTGCTCAGTTTTGTAAAGCAACCTCATGACAGGAAAAAAACAATACAAACCCAAATAATGCTCATACATTTTAATACACAGTACTAAATCCTGGGTTTATGGTTTTGGTAATTATTGCTTCCTTTATGCGAAGTCACACATGTTCCACTTTACGCTGATTCCAGCTAGTAATAATTGTGTACGAGACAGGTTGGTGTTATCAATGTGAAGTTGCAGGAAGATTACTTAGCATCAAATTGATTAGTCACTCTGGTCCTGAGCTGTACCCAAATATTTGGCGAGAGTCAAACGATTGAAACGCATTTTTCTTTGTTGTTGATTATGAAGGAGTTTACTCAAATCACACAAGGGGAGACAGAAAGATTTGTGGATGGACACCTTAGCTTCCCAACAGACCGATATAAATTATTAGAGATGAACCCCCCTACTGGGAATCACTCACATATAACCTATTGCTGATACAAAAATATTCCTTGTTTTCTAAAAGGACTCTTACCAAAACAGATAATCCTCATCCTGCTCCAATTATAAGTCAGAAATCTGGGGGAGGAGGATGGGTGGGGGGAGGAGGATGGGTGGGGGGAGGAGGATGGGTGGGGGAGGGGTGGGGGAGAATTGATGATTTATAGAGCAGTTGCATCCCATGTGGCCGTGTGACCCACTGACATACAGTCCTTTTTTGAAGATGGTCGGAGGAGCCTCCTTCCTACATCTATGACCCCCATTCCTCTGGCATGTCTGACAACACTCATTCCCTTAAGACTTTCCCTTTACACTTCTCCATTTGCAGGCCTGCATGAAAATTGGGGTGCCATTGTTAGTGTTCTGTGCAAAAAGAATGGACGGAATGCTGAGCAATGTCAAACACCCCCCAGTCAGAGATCAGGGCCTAAATCCATTGTTTTTTTGCTCACCATGCCATTCCAGTTTGGATCCTACCATATGCAAATCAGTCTTGAGCCTGTTCCCCATGGGAACAGTCCAGCCCGAACTGCCAGGCCTGGTCCTCCCTGGACCGGAAACAAGCATCCTAGGACCAGTTTCGGGGTATCACCCTCATCAGCCAGGATAGCTTGACTCCAGTGACATGGTGACCACGGGACGATGTCTGGGCATACCCGTTCCACTTAGAGCGACAAATGCAAAAAGAACAGATGATGGACGGAATGCTGAACAATGTCAAACACTCACGCCCAGTCAGAGGGCCTGACCTGGCAGTTCAGGCTGGCCTGTTCCCATGGGGAGCAGGGTCAAGACTGATTTGCATATATCTGGGTCCAAAGTGGGGTGGCATGGTGAGCAACGAAACATTGGACTTAGGCCCAGATCTCTGTACTGGGCGTGAGTGTTTGAAATTGTTCAGCATTCCGTCCATCAATTGCTCTTTTTGCAGTTCTTAGTGTTCTCGGCCTTTTACTGAGTGTTTTTGTTTCCAGAAGCTCACATTCCTTGCAAGTTATTGACGGTCAACGACTTACAAACCAGCCCAATGCAGTTGCAGCACAACTGGGCAAAACCGCAAATAGTGTTCTATATTTAATCAGTGTCCAGCCTCCACAAAGAGTGTTACCTTAATTTCTTTAACCATTCAATTAATATTCCTGTGCATGACAAGAAGTAAACTCTTCAAATTCACAGGATTGGGCCCAACCCTTCTTTTAATGCCCTCACACAATTCTAGATTCATATTGGCCTCGATTACCTATCAGCAGACAAATTGTGCATCTCTTTAGCAAGAGTTTTTAAGCACGAAAGCCTTAAGAGTTTAGTTACCAATCTGCACTCTGGCAAAAGGGAAATGAGGACATGGTACTATTCTGGAAGTGGGATTCACAGCTGCTGTAGAGATTACCCTAGCAGTATGCGGTTAGTGCTTCTTGGCTCTCAGATATTAGCAAGGTGCATTTTGTGTTCATTTTCCTCCCTACTTCTCTTTTGCTTCTTTTCTTCACACTTGAACTTCTCTCCCCCACAATTCATGTCCTTCTATGACTGCTTTAGCTCTACCTCAAGCTCCAGAATCCTTATGCACCACTTCATATATTTAGATGTACAGTCACAGAAGAGTGTTTGAACAATGTGAGCATGGTAGATGAAGAGTGCCAGGTGTGATCAAATCACCAGAAGGTCCCATGTCTGTGGCAGCAACTCTTCCCTCAGCCTCTGTCTGGATAGGCCATGCCCTGTGCCTGGTGCATGCTGAGTATGGTCTGTTTTCTTTAGCTAGTGTCCACTGTAGACAGAAATACATGACACTTGCTGCGTACCCAGTACACATTTGGTACTGTTTACAGTTGGTAAGGGTACTGTGACAATGGCATGGCTCAAGAACACACTGAAGCACCTACGTTCCCCTAGATAAGGAAACAGGCCATGCACTTGGGGTACTGGGGCAGGAGTACTAGGCTCAGAGCGTGGGCTATGTCTTAAACTGTATTCCATGTCCCATTGGTATGGCCACAGGCCATGTCTAGGGCATACTTTGGCCAGGAATATTGGGCACAGAGGATGGATGAAAGCCACTGACTATGCTTAGCGCCAAATGAGCACTGCCACATCCCATGACCAGTGATCACCTCAAGCATGGATCTGGGTGCAGGGCATGGCCGAAGGCAATATCCTGTTCTAACTGTTCCATGAACCCATCTGATTCTGTGGGCATCCTGGTCGGGTTTAAGGCATGGTCAGATGCCATGTCAGGAACCCTGAGGACATGGTGGAAGGATTTTTGATTTGGTTACTATGAGTATGGGTACTTGGAAAACACTGTACGGAGCATACCTTTACAGCCACACAGCTACAGCATTTCAGAAAGAAATTATGTCCAACAAAATTATTTAAGTGCATAGAATAATACACAGTTTTAGTAGTTACCATCGACCATGAATTTAATTTAGTTTCTATTTGGTAGATTCAATTAATAGGAGTTAAGTGTCATCTTAAGTGGTAGAGGGTCATATGTGAATTTATGCATTATTTGGTGATATTAATACATAAGCTACAAGTGATTAGGTGTTGTTAAGTTGTAGGAGGTATGACTTTTGAAGGAGAGGTTGTGAACTTTGAAATCAGTAGTGGGAAATTTGCAGGGATACAATAAGAGATTAAGGCAAACATGCATGTGACTTAGAGTAGGTTGTGATCAGGGAGAGGATGCATGCAGAGGTTGGAAAGGAAAGAAAGGGTCATTCGAAAGAAAAAGGAGTTGAGAATTGGAAGTTTTAAGTCAAAGTCAGTTTTCATGCAGAGTTTTTGGGAATATTTTGGAAGCTTTTTGGGACTGCATGAAAACCTGTAGAAAGAAATAACATTATTTGCATGTGTTGCAATATCATGCAGATCATGAGAACACCAGTGCACACACATGACCATCACCTGTGGGTAAATAATGCGACTAGTTAGAGAAAGCCTTGTGCAGAAGAGACATTGTATACTTACATATGAAGTTATATGGACCACCTTCCTGGATTTGAACTGCAGCAGCTCTCCTCTCTCCACATTATCCCTTACCTTTTCTTGTAGTTTCAAGGCACACACTGCCCTTCTTTCTTTTCCTTCCTAACCTACCCATGAGCATAATACTACAGTCATGTACAAAACATGATAAAAACGTAAAAAATAACATTGGTTTTAGACCAGTAGATAGAGGACAATATTCAGAAATTACTTTTAATACTGAACAGGTGTCTTGATTGCCTGTACGTATCCAGGGTTATAACCCTCAAGATATTGTGACAGTCTGTGATGTATTAAGAATTGTGTGTCATAACATAGCTGTAGGAAATGTGGTTACTGGTTGAGGGTGGTGAAACCCTACTCAAGATGTAACCACAATTCTTGACAGTGTGAAATACAAACAAGCCCCAAATTAACCTATGCTCAACCTCTGGTAGATTGGCACAATGCAGTCAGGCTTAACTTAGAGGCAATGTGTAATGTATTTATGCAGCACTTCAAACAGTAATCAAGAAAAATCCCACACTATTTGTCAAAAATAGGGCAAAAATATATATATATTTGACTCCAAAATGACAAAACCCAATTACTGGACCCAGAGATGTGCAATTTTAAAGATTTGAGGAGAAATAGTGCTTAAAAGTACAAAGCGCCAACTGTGGTTATCTCGTCGTGCCGGACTGGGAACAAAGTCACAAGTATTGGTCGACCACGATGGAGTGCAGGCTGGATACAGGGACCAAGTTAGGACTGCAGAACACCTTCAGGTTCACTTCCAAGGGTCCAGAACTGGGATGGCACCCGTTGGGGGTAGGTTTCAGGGCAGGCAGAGTTCAGGTGCAGGGTTAAAGGTGGTTGGAGCCTTTTTTGTCCCTGGGGTTCTGATCAGGAGGCCAGCCAACTAGCCCTTGGAGTCACTTTGGTGGTCCTGGGTTCAAGATACAGGTCCAGTCCTTCTCACTCAGGCAGCAGGGCAGCAGAGAAACAGTCCTTATTGCAGCAGAGCAGCACAGCAGTTTTCCTCCTCAGTCTTCCAAAGGTCCATAGGTGTACTGAAGAGTTGGGGTTCAGAGTCCACTATTGTCCTTGATGCCACTTTTGAAATTGAGGTTTCTAGAGGGTTTTGCCACCAGAGGTGTTTGAAAATTCTTCCTTACTGCGCTAGCCCCATCTTGTCTGGGGGTACAAAAGACTAGTGTGAAACCCTTTGTGAATGTGCTAAGGCAGAGTTTTTGTAATGTGCAAGTGTGGTAGGGCACAGCTCCTCAACCCCTATCAAGACAGAGATGGCCCATCTTGCCAACACCTATTCCCCTTTTGTCTCACTGTCTGGGAGCAGTACACAAAGACCAACTGTCAGCTACACCTAGTCATATGGACCATGGATACAGGCTGCAGGCACCAAATGGGTGGGACAAGAAAATGCCACCTTTCTAAAATTGACACTTTCAGAATTGTGACTTAAAATCCAACTTTACCATTAAAGAGGGTTTTAAATAACAATTCCCTAGAGACCAAACGACATTCTCACCTGCTCCCAATTGAAAGTAAGTACTTATTAAACGTAATAAAGTAACCCAATGTAACCCTATGGGAGAGGTAGTCCTTGCAGTAGTGAAAAACTAATTTAAGAGCTTTTCACCACCAGGACATATAAAAGTTAAAAGTATCCGTCAAACTTTTTAAATAAAATGCACCCTGCCCTGTGGGCTGTTCTGGGCCTACCATAGGGATGACATATGTATTGTAAAGGAAGGTTTAGGCCTGGCAAAATGTGTATTTTTCCAGGTCAATATGGCAGTTAAACTACATGCACAGTCTGCAATGGCATGCATGAGACATGTTTCAAAGGCTACTTAAGTGGGTGGCACAATTAGTGCTGCAGGCCCACTAGTAACATTTTATTTATAGGCCCTGGGTACTGGTAGTACCACTTTTCAAGGGAATTAAATCTAAATTAAATATGCTAATTGGGTGGAAACCAATGTTGCCATGTTTAAAGGAGAGAGCACAAGCACTTTAGCACTGGTTAGCAGAGGTAAAGTGCAGAGATCTAAAAGCCAACAAAACCGGGTTCAGAAAACGGGAGGGTGAAGGTAAAAAGTTTGGGGATGACCCTGCAGAGAGGACTAAGTCCAACAATAGCTAGACACTATTATGGATCATGCTATGAGAATGTTAAACACGAGCAGGATTGCACCAATGATAAGATTACAGTCCATCTGTATTCTTCCTAGGCACATATAGGACATAGGACACACTAGGGATGCATTATTACTGGGAATCTCTAAGTGCTTACAGGGAGCATTTTAAAATTGGCTTTATCTATTTTTCTCACTATAAGGAAAAGTTACATATTGGCATACATGTTTGCAAGCCAAGAAAACTCAACCTTCAAGTGTTATTTTGGATTATATTTTTTAGTTAAAACCATGTAACATCTGAATTGGTTATGTAATGAGAACGATTGGCCTGAAGAAGGGAGGTCATTAGCAAAATGTGTTGGGATACATGTACATTATGAATCAATGAGAGATTCTAAATAAAGCTGTGAATAAATTAATCACAAGAAACATTAAAAATAACCAATATTCTGTAATCATCTTGAGAGGTACTGATATAATACAAGTGAACATCAATAAGATGCCATGATTTGCATGCCCACTTTGAGTTTTTAATCATATTTTAAAACATGTGAAGGAGTTGGCAACAGTCTGCACCAATGTTCAGGGTGTGCAAGGAGGTTCAGAGCATGGTTATCAAAGGTTTTGGAACCATATCTGGTGTCTGTGTTAGAAATCCTGACACAACGGTTCTGGATGGAGTGGAAGGCAAGGCTAGGTGTAATCTGTGCCTGATCCATTCATGGAAGCCAGCTCTAAGCTAAAGGCAGGAGAGTCAGCATTTGTACTTATTCTTCTAGCATCTGAGCTGATGTGTCACACCATGAGGGATGTTGGAATATTTGGAGAGCCATAAGCAAAGCTATCCCACTCAAACAAATGTTTAGGGAAAAAGCTGAGGACTATGCCTAAAACCATATCAGATACAAGAAACAGGCGATATAGGGGTGATGTAAATCCTTTTGAGGCAAAGATGCCAGAGCTACATAAATATCCCTGGGGGAAAAAACTACAGTGCAGAGATGAGTGTGACAATCTGTGTATCTAGCTTATTGAAACGTGTTCATCCCCAAACCAATAAAATCCTATCACACTCGCTTCCTCTAATTAAAAAGACTTAAAGTTAAAGGGAAAAGTCAGTTCTGGTCTCCCCTTTAAAAGCAATGTCCCAGATGATGGAAATCACCCCTTATGTGCATTCAGTGCAAGTGCTTGTTTTACTGAAATAGCAAGAGAAACACAGTGAAATCTTTGGTGCAGTGGAGGATTTCTGCCATGTGAATCCATCACTATAACGAGAGATGTGAAACCGATGGAGAAGTGGGTATAGGTAGAGATAATGTAGAAAGATATGAGGCAGGGAGAGAAGTAAAGTAAATACAGAAACCTGAGGTAGCCAAAAGGAAACATAAGGACGGGTAGAAAGAGGAAGGTCTAGGTAGAGAAAGAGAGGCAGAGGAAAAAGGTACAGTTTTAGAGTGTGGTAGAGAGAGATACTGACAGGGAGAAGTAAAGGTAGAAAGATGCAGAGGAGTACAGTACTCCAAAAGGAGGGGGTAGAGAGAGAAATACAAAGGTGAATTAGATAGAGGTAAAGGCCACAAGGGCGTAGACAGAGAGACTTGAGGAAAAACAAAGAGATGAAAGAAAGAGAGAAAGCAAAATGAGAAGAGCTATAGAAAAAAGGGTCAGGCAAAGAAAGTTGTGGGGAAGAGAGAAATGTAGAGATAGGGGTGAAGGGTAGAATGAGTAATGTGCCGTAGAGCAAAAAGAGGAAGTTGAGAGACATTCGAGAGAGAGAGAAGTAAAGTTGTTAGGTAGAAAAAGGATGGTAAAGAGATGTGAGATAGAAAAAGAAGAAGTGATGGTGAGGCACAGAGATCAATAAAGAAAGAGGCTGGGAGAGATAGTTGAGGTGTTGCACAGGTGTGTGTTGTATTACTACTGCAAGTTCCTAAGGGGGCGGGTGTACATGTGCCATCGTGCAAGACATGTGGAGATGCTTGGAGACATGATGGGTTGCTTTACTGAGAGATTTGATGAACACACAGGTAGGCTTGGCTCAGGTATTGAATGGTATATTGTTTACAATGATGCTGATTGCGAAAATGATGTGCCCTGTGCCAATATACCTGAAGTGCCCATGAGTGCAGTCAATTGTTCTTTGCACCAGGGAGAATGGGAAAGACTTAGAAATGCAGTGCCATGTGTTGCTGTCCTTCAGTGACTGTGGCATGGCAACACACTGCTGCAATTGAATGGTAATGCATCTCAATACCTGGTGCAAGCATCAAGGTTGTGAGAAGCCTGCAGTGGCCATGCTGACCCTCTGGAATAATCCACTGGCCAGGAAGTGGAGTGAATCCAGTACCTTGACATGGGTAGCGATGAGATCAGAGCACACTGTTGATGAAATCTGCTCCTGCTCCAGATTTAGAACCATGTCTAGGATAAGGTCTGGAGCAAGTAGTAGCTCCCCACTTCCTCTCCTCAGACATAGATAATCAGTGATCCTCTCTCTGTTAATCCTCCTTGCCCTCCTCAAGTAGATATTCCTGAAGATGAAGAGCATTGTAACTAACAGTGTGGAATAGTTGTGCCTTAAGCTGCCTTGAGTACGGTGCATATTTGAGTGTGGTTGGATTTTCTGCTGGATTTCTGATAACAGTGTTTACATTTAGCAGTGTTATTACATGAGTGTTTGTGGTATGTCCGTCTCTTTCCTTCATTTGGCATTCTTAATGTGTGCATTTTTGGATGATTTTACATGTAATATGTTTGCAGTGACAGTGTGCATTTGAATATTACATTTGAATTTTAAATGTTTTTGACGCTCTTACGTGTGTGGATTTTGTTATGTTGTCAACGTCTGGTGAGTGATCTATTCCACCAGTTACCTTGAATTTCATTTTTTCTTTTGTCCTGGTAGTTTTACTCACTACTTCCATCAGTTTCCACAGGCACTCATTTTACATTTCCAATGGTGACCTGTACGTTGGGTGTTGACATACAATTTTTAAAGTTTGTCAATTGATTTGTACAGCCCTCACTGTGCCCCTCCTTGATTTTACCCTTGCTATTCCCCCTTTAGGAGGAGATATTGCCCATTTTCCTTATGCCTGCAATAACTTTGTGAATCAAGCTTATTTGTCTTTGTTTTACAATGAGATCATATAATTTGAGTACTACATCACGTAGTGTGGTAGGAATGCATGATCTTGGCTCCAGTGACTTGTAAAACACGATTGATGCATAGTATAAAATATGAAACAAAAGGATGGGTGCAAATGTAAAATGAATTTTAGATGATCTAAAAAATATTTCCCACTCTCTCTGTTAGTATGCTGAAAGCTTGTATTTTTATGTGAACATATTATTGAAATCTGCAGTAGTTTTCAAAAAGTCTTGCATCCTGCATTGTCACCTTGAGGACCCACTGTTCTCATTCCTTCAACACGTTTAACATTAAGAGTCGCCCATAATGAATAGTTTCTTGTATTTTTCAAGCACATTTCTTTGTATTTTGCATCATTGAGGTGGGATCGCTTATGAAGTTGCCAGGACTGTGAAGCTTCTATGGCTGGGAGCGGCTCAGCATGCATTGAGCGCATCTTTACAGTTGATTCTTAGATCCACTGTGCAGCTGGAGCTAAAATCAAATGTGTGTTTTAAGTAAAGTTAAGGACAAGATTTGCATGAGCCAAGCAATTTATTGAAAGAATTGTGGCAACTGTGTTTTTTACTGAAATAGAGAGACTTCATGACCTGGGTGCAGCCGCGGCCCATGCAGGTAAGAGTGGTGGGGCCGGGTGGGGGGGGGGAGGATTTCGACAGACAACGATGACGGAAAATTAATTATTGATTTAATTTTCCCTCGTGCTCATCTGTCGAATCCCCCCCCCAACCCGGCCTCACCGCTCTTACCTGCACGGGCCGTTCCTGACAGGGTGGCACTCAGTTGGCCTAGTGCACTGTGTACCTTGTAAGCATATAAATGTATGTCAAAAGTCTATCCTATTTTGTCCCCGATGATGAGGGGGCCATATGAGGGTGTGGTATGTACGTCCGTGAGGCGTGGTATTTACTGGTTGTAGTAAGCACCTCCAATTGCTACATTCAGAATTTGGTACTTTTTGCAACAAATTCAGCATGCGTCAGTATCCCTTGTAAATTCCGTTAGGTTTGACCTGCCTTAAAACAGGAGTGAAGCTTTTCAGGGGGTATGGTCATTACCGCACTATCATAATTCAGAATTTAGTGGCCCACCCATTAATAAGGCCTTTGTACAGTTATGATAATGCAACATTTGAACTACTGGTTTGAGTGCCTGGGAAAGCAAACTTTAAATGCTCTGATGTAGAAACTGGGCCTGGATGATAGATAGGCCTTAAGAGGAAATCCTTCAGTAGGAAAAGATCTTTATTATACCATAGACTACAGTCAGATGGGTATTCTTGACCTTGAAACGTGGTTTAACTTTCAGTTCTTGAATGTGCTTTCAAGTCCCACAGGAGTAAAATTCACTAGTTTACAATGTTTATAAAACAATTTTAATTTAAACCATCAGAAGGCAGAGATCACATATCCAAAGAAAATAAACCTATTCATCATTATTAAGTCCTTATAAGGAAAACAAACTATGGCAAACAATAGATAATAAGATAGAAGGAAATGAGATGCAGATGTAATGAAAAAAATGAATGACATTACAGGATTGCATCTTTTTAAATTTGTATTTTGGGACAAAGCGCAAATACAAACAGATTTTTCTTGTTTCACCTAAATGTATATGTAGTAATGATGACACGCTGTAACTTGTAATCCAAGTAGGTTTATTCACAGGTAACATCAGGAAGTCCTTATCAACAGGTAGGTCATCATTAACAGGTATATAAGTCCTGTAGGGCAGCCTGTAGGTGGTAAATAACAGCCCCACCAGGAGCAGCCTGCTAGCTGCTCAGCCCCTCTCACCAACTGTCACTCCTCATCCAGTCACCCAGGCATTCTACTCAAGGTCCACTCACCAACATTCCATACAGAAGACACACACACAGGCTGAGCAGCTAGAGCAGAGAAACATAGGGAATAAGACATCATGTAGGAATACTACATATCTCTTCCCTTTGAACAGAAGAATAAACAAAACCAATGCATAAACTATAAACATAAAAATACAGCAATAATAAATAGTCCACAACCCAAAGATGAAGGAAACAACGCTCACATCATAAAGTGGAAATGAACTATAAAAACAGAGTCAAAAGCCCAGACCCAGGGATGACGGGAACACCGCATCACGAGAGGGAAAGGAACCAAAGACAAGAAGGAAAGATGGATACAGAATACAGTACCCATCCCCCTCCTCAAATACGGAAAATAAATGTAAATCAAAATGTCATGTGGACTAAAGGGACTGAAACCCAATATCCTGCCCTCAACATTACCAAGGGACAACAATGTAAAGTACGTGCTCTCCATGTAGAGAGACAAGTCATGAGAACTAAAGGGACTAAAACCCAATGTCCTGCCCCCACCATTAACAAGGGACAACAGTATGTGCTCTCCGTGAGGAGAATCAAGTCATGTGGACTAGAGGGACTAAAAACCCAATGTCCTGCCCCCACCATTTACAAGGGACAACCTGAAATAACATATGTGCTCTCCATATAAGGAGGCCTACAAGGTCTAAACCTTGCACAAACAAAACGTGCGACAAAAGTAGTATTACGCACACAGGGAACCCACCCCTGCAACAAACAAATAACGTGCGGCACAAGGTGTCTTATGCACACAGGGAACCAAAACCCTGCAACCAAAACATATGTTCAAACAAGGAACAAAACCCTTGCAACAAACAATTAACGTGCAGCACAAGGTGTCTTATGCACGCAAGGAAAGAATCTCCTTGCAACATGTCAAAAAGAGAACAAAACCCTAAAGCCCACCCTCATGTAAGGGTCATAAACACTTCCTACATAAATAGGATAGACTGTGGCAACACTGTAAGAAATAAACTGTACAAAATCTGCAAAAATTAGCAAAACTTATCTCATTGTACACGAAGGCTGTAAATTCTGAGAAATTTGCAAAACATAAATAAACATGCTGGTGAGCGATCTCTCACCCGGATAGCGTGAATGGCGGCAAACAAAGCACACACTCAACTAGTGCACACCAACTGTAGACTGTAATGAAAACACGACTTGGTAAACACAGTCGGTGAAACACAATAAAACACATGAAAGAACCACAGTAAATAATTGGGATAGACAACACCTGTGAGCGATGTCTCACACGAATTATTCCTACATGAATATTTTACAATTGTGCAGAAAAAGCTACCCCATAAACTCAAAATAGCAAACAGTACGGAGTCACGGCAGGCACATAAAAGATGTTTTGTAGCCTTCACACGTCGAAGCAAAAACAAGGGTTTGCCGACTTAATCCGATGAAAATAAAACAGAGTCACTATGGCCTTACCAGACCAGTCCTCTTGACGAGCACAGCAGCCGACACAAGCAGCATGCTACGAGGCTTGTCCTCAGAATGCAGAGTATGTTTGAAACCCCTGTAGTTTCTTGATGTGCACTCAACAGGAAGGCAGATGAAAAGTTCCGTAGATAACCAAAAAACCACAACGTCACCAAAATTCAACAGATTCAAAACTAACCTTATTGAATACAACGTGGTTGGCAAAGCGTGGTTGGCACACTTAAAAGAACAATAAATCCAAGATGGTGGCACGCTATTCACGTCGCGCCGGGTGGCTCCCGGCGCGTAGGTGCTCCCAAACGTCGTGTGTCAGCCAGAAACCTCGTAGAAGTGGATGCGTCACAACAGATCCGAGGAGGCATCACTGGACACCAGGAGAGAAAGCCAGGTAGGACTGCACGCGCTTAAACTTCTTATGAAAGATTCTTGTCACGCTTCGAGTGCATGCGCTAGGCACAGCTCGTGCCTCATTTAAAAGGAAAAGCGGCGGTTCAACTGTCCTTACTGTGGACACATCTCAAGTGTACAAACGAATAATGGACAAAATATGCCTCACCTTGGGCAGTACGTAGTACCAGTGGTTGGATTCACTACTAGTCTTCAAAGAAATTGAAATGCCACAAGACATCTTGTACATCGGTCATGGCACTCATGTTGCAGCATGTTCACTCATCTTTGGCAAAGCAACAGTACTTCCCTTGCAGGTACTTTGGTTGTAGCCAGACATATCAAACCAACGCCACCAATTCCCAAAGTGTAGTAAGAACACACCGCATATGCCTGTCCCATCCACGGCACACATCTGTTGAGGATGCAGGTTGGCACGAAGAATGCCACTCAGCGCAGCATACATGAAATAAGAGAATAATCTTACTGCACTTGTAGGCTCACTCAGCGCAGCATCCATCACTGTATTTGAAGTCTCAGATCTTGTTGTTGTGGCCTCCTGAGACAGGGTAAAGCGCGCTTGAATAGGCGCAGCATCACACCAAACAAATGTTCTTGCACAGCGTTCATGTGATTTAATTGAGCCAAATACAAGTAAAAAGATGATGCTTACTTCTCTTGAGTGCGCACATTGTGTCCATATGTGCCAGGTGAACACAACACAGCACACTTGGGCTGGGCTGTCCGATGTAAATGGACACTGGTGGGGCTGCTTTGCGTGCTGTTTATGTTCCCTTTGTGGCTCCTTACTTTGTGGCTCCTTAAGTTTCTGTGTTGCATCTTGTGGCTCAAGCTTGTTGCGTCTTGTTCCTGTTGTCTGCGCCTGTCGTTTTCTCCCTGTTGTAGCTTCTTCCCAACACGTTGTAGAAGGCATCTTTACCAACTGTAGAGCGTGGGGAGGTCTCCAACTCGTCGCCAAAATTAATGTAGTAATGATGACACGCTGTAACTTGTAATCCAAGTAGGTTTATTCACAGGTAACATCAGGAAGTCCTTATCAACAGGTAGGTCATCATTAACAGGTATATAAGTTGGAGGGCAGCCTGTAGGTGGTAAATAACAGCCCCACCAGGAGCAGCCTGCTAGCTGCTCAGCGCCTCTCACCAACTGTCACTCCTCATCCAGTCACCCAGGCATTCTACTCAAGGTCCACTCACCAACATTCCATACAGAAGACACACACACAGGCTGAGCAGCTAGAGCAGAGAAACATAGGGAATAAGACATCATGTAAGAATACTACAGTATATACATGCAGTAATAAAATCTGATGCTGTTTACTTATTTTGATGATATAGCGTTGCATTTCGAATACAAAGCACTAAACATATCTTTGATGACTTAGAGGTACTTAGTCGTACCACGGATGGTCGGATTTTTGACAAAAGTGTTTTCCCCAATTTTTCAGTGCATATTTGAGATGTAATATAAAATTTGAACTTGGTGTAAAAAATCACCTTAAAGATCACGTCATTGTTTTTGATTGCATATACTCCAGTTAAATTCAAACATTCTCCATGTCACGTTTAAAAAGAGCTTTTTTACTAGGGTCAGCATCACTAATACTCTGGGATCTCTTTGATGATGCTCACCTAGCAAGAGTGAAAAGCATAGCTCATTCAGAAATGTAACACTAAATGACAGAAGGCAGCCTTATGATACCATCATCTCATAGATACACAAAAGCCTGAGGTTGAGCAGCGCTGGGGAAGACTTAACTGTGGAGCCCTTGACTCCCACAGTAGCCTCCCGCGGCCCCTGGTTTTATTACATATTGATGAGCTGATGGACCATGCACATAAGCCACATCTCCGTCTCGGCACTGTTACGTGCAGTTTGGTGTCTTTTCAGAAGGGACTATCATTGTATATGTGTACAATGCTCAAGCCTGCTGGTACACGAAGGACTTGAGAAACTCCAAATGCTACTGTAAGCAGCTGAAGAGGAGATGGAGAACTAGCTGAGACAGCACCACAAGAGACACCTACAAATCTGTGCTTAGAAGATATCATGCCCAAATCAAAGAAACCAGGAAAGCAGCCTTCACACCGAGACTTGAATCTTGCTTTAACACTGGAAAAGAACTCTTCGACATTGTTAGAGAATTCTCCAACCCCACAGCAGCCACCAAAACCATTACCCCATTACAGTACTTCTGCGAGAACCTCTCTGACTTTCTCCACAAGAAAATAGTGAAGATCTTCAGTAATTCTGAACCCCAACCTAGCTTAGATGACCTCATCGGACAACTGCCCACCGGAGCTAAGAACGTTCATCAACTAACAGACTGGAGCCCCTCACCACAGTAGACACTGTTGGAATTATGAAGACCATCCACTCAGGGGCTCCCATTGACTCCTGCCCACATTATATCTATAACTTGGGTGGAACACTGGTCGGCGCCAACCTCACCACCATCATCAACTCCTCATCCATAGCAGAACTTTCTCAGATAACTGGAAACATGCTGAGGTGAAAGCTCTCCTGAAGAAACCTTCGGCAGACCCGGAAGAACTCAGCAACTACAGACCCAACTCACTCCTATCATTCCCTTCCAAAGTCATGGAGAATGAGATCAACAGGCAACTCTCCACCCACTTAGAACAACATCACCTTCTAGAGATCCCTCAGTCAGGTTTTGGAAAGCTACCACAGCACAGAAATCGCCCTTTTGGCAACAACAGATGATATCTGAATCCATCATGGACAGAGGGGAAACCGCTGCTCTCATCCTCCTCGACCTCTCTTTGGCTTTTGACACATATCCCAAGGCACCCTCATCTCAAGACTTCACAACGCAGGAATTTAAGCACCCACCCTGAGTTGGAGCACTTCCTTCCTCTCCAACAGAACCCAACGAGTCAGACCCCCTCCTGTACACCTCCAAACCCAAGAAGCTCATCTGCGGAGTTCCCCAAGGATCTTCCCTCAGCACAACCGTCTTCAACATATACATGGCACCCCTCGCCCACATCATAAGAGCCACAACATCAACATTGCCTCCTACTCTGACAACACACAGTTCATTCTCTCCCTCATCAACCACAACAACACCACTAGGACCAACTTCAAAACCTGCATGATTAATGTGGCCAACTGAGGGAGAACTGTGTAAACTCAACACAGACAAAATGGGGATTCTGATCTTCAGAAACAAGAGCTCTATGTGGAACTCCTCCTGGTGGCCAGCAGAACTGGGACCCATGCCCACCCCCACAGACCACACCAGAAACCTTGGGATCATCCTGGATGACAAATTCATGATGTCTACACAGGTGAATGCTGTGACCTCTTGATGGTTCCTCATACACATGATGCTCTGCAATATCTTAAAACCACGAGATGTACTGTGACCCAGGCCGTCATCACCAGCAGACTGGATTACAGAAAAGCACTCTATGCTAGCATCTCCAACCAGCTCACTCAATGACTCCGATCCACCCAAAACACCATCACCAGACTCATCCTAGATGCCCCCTGAAGCACTCACATCACTCCCCGCCTCGTAGAACTACACTGGTTACTCATCCAGAAACAATGCCAATTCAAGATGCCCGTCCACACATACAAAGCGCTCCACGATGCTGGACCTGTGTACTTCAAAGACCGTCTTCAACTCTACAGTCTAATCAGACTTCTACGCTTAGCTTCACTCGCCCTTGCATGAGTCCCCCGCAATCTACAAGTCAGGAGGATGCTCCTTCTCCTACAATGCCCCCAAGACTAGGAATGACCTCTCGCAATACATCAGCACTTCCCCAGCTCTACTCATCTTCTGCCAGAAACTGAAGAGTTGACGTTCAACTAGGAGCTCCGACTGACCTTGCTCCTGCGCCTAGATACCCTCACGGATGATAAGTTGCGCTCCTTGAATCGATTGAACATAACATAACATTATAATACATGTTCCCTCATTTTAGGAAGTGCAGAGAATTATGATTTTAGAGAAGACCCTCATCGTGACAATATTTGTTATCATAGAAAAGATATGATTTCTTTAAAAGCAATTGTAGTTTCCTCAATTACAGCTGCAGTCCGTGCATGTAACAGCGGTGGGGCCACGTGGGGGGGATGTCAAGGGACGATGCCGAGGGAAAATTAAATAAATAATTAATTTTCCCTCAGCATCGTCCCTTGAAATCCCCCTCCACGCGGCCCCACCGCCCCACCGCTGTTACCTGCACGGACCGCGGCTGCTCAATTAGTGTTTTTTGGTAGCCAATCGCCTAGGTGAAATGTATAATAAAAAATATCAAACCCCGTTACTAACTACTGCAGTAAGAGCACCAAATATTAATGTTAGAAACTGGGAAGTTAGTCTATTAGAGAGAGAGGCCTGATTCTTACTATGACCTATCTCTGAGTAGTCATGTTTTCACAGCATTGCATTGAGACTCAACCCTTTTTCCATCGCACTTAAAATAGCCATTGAGTAGGACTCACAGAAGTTCTGTCTCATATATATATATTAAAGACCTTTTGTGAGCCTATTGAATTGCAGCGAATGCAGTGATGAGGGTTTTTGGAAATGGCCCTTTTTACAGGGTTATCCCCAAACGTTTTGCTTCTTCCTCCTATTTTTCCTGACCTGTTGTTGTTGGCTATAGGACTCTGGACACTTTACCACTGCTTATCAGTGCTAAAGTGCATATGCTCTCCGTGTAAAATTATGATTATAATTGGTTATCCATGATTGGCATATTTGATTTACTGGTAAATCCCTAGTAAAGTGCACTGAGTGTGCCAGCGCCTGTAAATCAAAATCTACTAGTGGGACTGCAGCACTGATTGAGCCACCCACATGAATAGCCTTGTAAATGTATCTCAGACCTGCCACTGCAGTGTCTGAGCGCAGTTTTTTTAACTGCCATGTCGACCTGGCAAGTGCACCCACTTGAATAGAAACAAATCAAAGTTCCAGAGGCGCACACCTTTTTCCTCTACTTTTTTGTACATTTCTCAATTTCACACTATTTGGTGAACTCAACTCTCCTTCGCGTGCTACACAGTGTTTGAGGGCTGCCAGTCCCTCATCATGAATTAAAGCTATATATGTTCAGGTATACCTGTGCCTGAGTAACTGTGTGCACTGCAGTGCACACAGTTACTCAGGCACAGGTATACCTGAACATAAATAAAGTGCACCCCCTTGCCAGGCCCTAACCGTCCCTTTTCTTACACATAAGACACCAATCAGGTAGGCCCAAGGTACCCCCATGGGCAGGGTGCAGTGTATGTGAAAGGTAGGACATGTACTGGTGTGTGTGACATGTCCTGATAGTGAAATACTGCCAATTTTGTTTTTCACTATTGAAAGGCTATCTGTCCTCATAGGATAAAATGGGAGGAACTTTGTAACATCTCGCAAGTATAACTTCCCATTGGGACAAGATTGAGGAATAAAGTTTGGGCTCTCTGAACTCAGAATGTAATAACATATTTTAGTAAAGATGGTTTTTAAGTTTGAAGATGCCACTTTTAGAAAGTAGCCATTTTCTTCTTTAGCCATTCTGTGTGCCTCTGCCTGTTTGTGGATTGACTGTCTGGTTTTGGAGTGACAGGGGCTGGGGCTGCGGATGTACATTCACTGTAGACAGCCACTGGGGCAGTTGAGGTGTGCCTGGTCCTACCTGGATGACTCAGAGCTGAGCTGAATAGAACTTGGCTGCATTTAGAGTAGTGGGAGGAGTTTTTTTTTTTTTTTTAGTTTAAGATACTTTATTGTATTAATCATTTGATTACAATAAAAGAGAAAATACAAACATAGAGATAAAATTTAGAGTAGTGGGAGGAGTTTTCCTTGCACCTGAATAGGGCCTGTCTCCCTTGCACAATGCTGTCTCCAGCCCCTGTGGTCATTCTGCACTAGTGAGGACAGAACTGGTTTGGACTGGGCTTAGAGACCCTGGCACACAGTAGATCAAAGACAAAATGGGGTATAAGTAGTGGACCTTAAACCCCTGAACTTTAGATCACTTCTTGACTCAAGAGGAACTTTTGCCAAGGTGAAGAGCTGGAGAGCTGTGAGGAGGTGTACTGCCCCTTTACTGTGTGGGGTTGGCCTGCAGTTGCTGCTTCTGCCAAGAAAAGGACAAAGACAGGACCTTTGCTGAGAAACCTGCTTGAAGAAGAATCTCCAAGGGCTTGTGTGTGCTGGCCTCCTGTTCTGAAGTCTCAGAGACACAAAGACTTCACCACCAGCTCCCCTGAACTCCATTGCTGGGGGTTCTGGCCTGCCAGGAGGCTCCTGTTCTAGTTTTGGGCCTCTGGAGGTTGTACATGCTGTTTGGGAGCTGGAAGAAACCTAAGAGAAGCAAGAAAAACAATCTCCGATGCCTTCAGCGATGCCGCCGTGATGCCACGACCTGCACCGAGGCCAGGGGCACGACACAGCGCACGGCCTGCACCACAGCTCCGACGTTCTCTGACGTCTGCTGACGCCTACAGTTTTCAGCCTTCCCGATGCCAGCGCTTGCACCAACTCCGTCACTGCCAGCACCTGCATCCAGTTATCGCTGCACCGATAACAGCCGAGGATGACTCCACAAACTCGCCGACTTCGCATCTCCTCATCGGAATCGACGCCTCGCCTTCCCCATGGCAGTCAGGGAGCCGGCCTCGACCTCTGCACTGACACCTCACCTCCATGACGATGTGCATCGTCATAGACTTCATTTCCCAAGGTACTGTTTGTTTGGCGGTCTGTGTGACTCCATGCCCGATGCCGCGGACCTCGCGGTCGGCACTTTACTTTGGATTTATAGCTGTTACAGCCTCGTAATAGCTCAAGGTGGAGCTATTTGTATTTTACAAGTTCTATTTTTGCTATAATCATTTTTAAGTCATATTTTAATACATGTATGGTGGATTTTTGTCATTTTTGGTCTTGTTGAGTTTAGATAAAGATACTTTTTTTTCTAAACTGGTGTGGTGTCCATTTGTGGCGTTTTCACTGTATTACTGTGTGTTTGGAGTACAAATACTTTACACATTGCCTTTAGGATAAGCCTGTCTGCTCGTGTCAAGCTACCAAGGGGTTGAGCAGGGGTTATCTAAAGTGTGTATCCCCCTTACCCTGACTAAAAGCAAGGGTCCCTACTTGGGCAAAGGTACCTACCTCTGCCAACTAGAGACCCCCAGTCTAACAAGGGTCTACATAGGTTAGCAGACGTTCATACAATCATAAAACATTGCGAATGAACCCTTTGTCCCATGAATGGACAGAGAGGGCAATCAAAGTAAATCAATTGGCATGGACCACTGTCTGTCTGCCCTTTTCAAGTCCCCTTTTCCTTGCATGTCATATAGAGTCGTAATGTGGACATTGTGAGTCTCAAACCCAGTAACTTACCCCAGTGATTGGGCACAAGCTTCATATAAGGCAGTCTCTTTCTTGATAGTTCAGGATACCCTTCCTTCTCATTTGATTTGCAAGGTACCAGCTTCTGAGGCCCTTAGAGGTGTCCAGAGATTCTGAGGAAAGCTAGAATTAGACACTCCATTGTACTTTTTGAGGTAGTCAAATTCTTCTAAACAGGTAGCCTTCTTTTTCTAAGTATTCAGCCCTCTGAGTTGTGAGTGCTGTGAGCAATAGCACTGGTCCACTAGTGAATGACTGAATTTCCTGATCAAATAATAGCAGAATTCTTACACAACCTCCAGCCCTTTTTCTCAGCAGTGTGATCCAGTTCCTGTGACTTAAGGATGGAAACTATCCCACAAGACCATAGTTCCCAGCTTTTCCTAAGATTTCCTCTGCCTGCTTTATAACTCTATCTTGATCTTCCCTTTCCAGGCCTTTCAAGGTGACTAACAACACTTTAAAACATGCCTGTTCTATATCCCAGAAAGTAGAAGCCCTCAAGTTGTCTGTACAACCTCTACAGCTTTGTTTCGTTTTCGCATACAAATACAGAAGGTGGGGTGCTCTATGTGAAGCCTTCCTCTGGGAAGTATCAGCATTCCCCTATCAGAACTAGCAGCAGTGACAGTCTGACGGGTGTCTGTCTAGCCAGGTCTTTTATTAGTGACCATCAGTTCTTGTGAGCAGGGGCGGCTGGCAATTTGAGCAGGCGGGCTGCACACGCACACACACACATACATGCTAACACTCACTCATCTCCATATACACTCACTCTCATCCATATATTCACAAGCACCCACACATTCACCCACCATTCACAAGCACATGCACATGCACACACCCATTCACAGCATGCATGCACTAATACAGATACATTCAAGCACTAAACATTAGAAGAAAAAAAACACATTACCAGGCTGCAGCAGTGAGCTCGGGTGGCAGGAGGGAAGCCTCCGAGATTACTCGTGGTTGGGATTGTTGCCTCCTTTATTGGTTGAACTTAGAACAGCCACTGAGAGGAGACTGCAGTCCCTTACTAGTCACAGAGTGTGATGGTGTCAGTCAGTGTTGCTGACCACACCCCACTCTGTGAAAAGTTGTCACTGGATGACACTCCACCCTGGGCATTTTAGGGCTTAGAACTGAAGTGCCCGGGTCCGAGTCTATCTGTGACATGACCCTTCATCTTGAGGGGGAGGACCTTGAGGTGCTTTGCAGGGCTATGGAGGTCACGCCCACCAGACGCTGAAATCCTCAGCCTGGCAAAGTTCAGCTCAGGCAACAGGGCGACTGCGCATTTAGCGCATGTATAGCACCTGACTGCCTGACCTGAACATAAAGAGTGTTTGTCAGGCTGTCCTTTGCTTAGCTTGACAGACACTCTTTATGTCTGCAAAAATGTGAGGGTGCCAGGCCCCTCTGACCTTAAGGACAGCCCACATCTGGAAGGATGGAGATGAGCTGAGGAAGGCTTTTGTCTAGGGGGAGACTCAGATCTACAGGACATTCATATCTCTTTACACCTTCCCTGTACTGGCAGGAAGGGTAATGAAAACTAATTACTGGTGCTCTGTAGAAAGTCCAGCCAGGCAGCAGATGCTTTCCAGCATGTTTTTAAAGTGGATGTTCGAAAGGCAGTATACAAATAGCTTTCTAAATGTTGTTGTTGCAATTTGTAAAATAAAATGTATGTTAAAGAATTATGTATATTTTCAACAATTAATTATACGTTGAGAGAATGACTTTTCTAAATATTTCGAATCCAAAGTTATTAAAAAGTAAGCTTTTAATGCAAATTTAGCATATGCAATGTTGGAGAGGCCTCAAAAAGATCTTGCACTTCGAATCACTTTACCCTTTCAAACATCAGATGGGTAAACTCTAGGGACCTGATTCACAAAGGACCTCCTTACTTGTGGCAGAGGCCCTGCAGTCGTGGGGGAGTCTCCGCACTTGTGGCGGAGGCCACGCAATGCAGTGGCGGTCAGCACGGCTCACGGATGGCAGGCGTGCACAGAGGGGTGAGGGGGGGTGCGGGCTGCAATGTAAAACCTTTTTTTTTTTTTTTAAATAACACCTACCTTGCCACCAGGTCCAACGTCTCTGCTCCTGCTCTCCTGCGTCTGGCTCCAGGAACAGGAAGCAGGCAGCCAGGCTCCCTACCCTAAGCCAATCACAACGCTGCAATGCAGCGTTGTGATTGGTCTGAGCGCCGTGACACAGCACTCAGCCAGGGGCTGGATGGGTGGGCATGTTCTTCATGCAGGCTGTACTACAGCCTGCATGGAGTACAGGGAAGTGCGCATGACTGTTTCGGGCAGCCCGAGAGGGCCGACCAAACAGTCATTGCGCACTTAGGAGTGGGCAAACCACTCCTCCCCTGCTCTGCAGCCCTGCCCTGCCCACTCACACAAAGCTGCCGCAGCAGGAGGACAAATTAAAATGATAATAACATTACATTACCATTTTATTTTTTCCTTTCTTAACTGCTGAAGAGTAGTGGGGTGACGCTCCTTCGCCTTAGTGAGAAGCCGCCACTGGTGCAGTGAGAATTCTCATCCTGGAGATTCTGTCCTGAGTGCAGAGATTCCCCAATGAATGCGCGGCTTCCGCCACGAGTGCGAAGGCCCTTTGTCAATCAGACAATACATGTTTACATTTTGAACATTATGTGACTGGGCCTTGCTGCTGCAGGTCACAATGGCAAGGGGCTTACTAAATGACAAATTTAGCACTGTAAGTTCAAACATGGATTTAGTCTGTGCACTCAAGTCAAAAAAGAAACATAACAATTAATATAGCCAAAAATGATTACTATGTATATAGAAAAACAAAAGCAGTGAGGAACTGTTTAGCATCCCCTCACTTCCAAGAGGTCGCAAACACCAGCGATTCGGGTCAATAAAAAAGCAAAAGAATCCATGGGCACATGTGAAAAAGTATGGTTTTCCTACAATTAGTAACAAGACAGTTATTACTGAGCTTCTATGTGACACAAGTTGAAATAAATTTCATTTTGTGCATTACCCTGTTTCAATAATATCTGTAAATAAACAGAAGTTGCCTAGAACCCAAGTTGGTGAGTTTAAACACCTGCTGCATATTGTAGAAGGGAATGCTGTGTATTATTATATATAAAGTTAGTAAAACAGAATATTCTACAATAAAGTACAATAACGTATTTTCCTTTTAGAGAGAAATATCCAATAAACATGTCCATGTCTACATATCGTGTTATTTTGGACATATGAATTTGTGATGCCAGATTTCTGTAAATCAGGTTACTGGTGCTCAATGTTTCTGTGTTAACAGTATAGAACCAAATTCCATACTACAATCTAAAAATGCTTCTTCACAAAATTAAACAATTAGATGTCAACTGATCAAAATGTAGTATAAACTCAACAAAGGCCTCTCTATACTCAAGCAGAATATTCACTATTCTGATTATGAAAACTATTATGAGCAAGGAGAGAAGAGCTATAAACTCTTTGCTTACTGACTCACATGGGAATAAAGCAAGACACCATTCATGGCACGCTATCAAGAATTACAGGTAAGGGCACTTTCCTGTCAAAGGAGATTTACAAAACTAACTTTCGGACTTTCCTGAGAGGTTGTCTGGAATTCAGAATGAAAAGAATTTTCAAAACATTTTAAAGTAGCTAGCCTTTGCTCAGAGTTCCACGGAGAAGGGGCTTTCCTACATAAACCTATAATGATGATGACCTTCCTCCAGAATTAAAGAGAAAGAACTATTATAACATACTCCTAAATTCTGGAGTAGGTATCTTTAATTGGTCAATCGCCTTCAAACCTTGACAGAAAACGTACAGATTTCGAAAGCTATTGTCTCATTTCTCTGCTGAACTCAGTAGGAGGATTTCAGAAGGTAAACATTTATATGAACAGACACATTTTCTAAAAGGCTTATTAGTAGTACAACTTGTAGAAGCTTAGGCCCTCATTTTGAGTTTGTTCCAACCAGCAAAATTGCAGTTCTCTTGTCCCACTTAGAGGTCAGAGAACTGCAGGGTTTCCAACAGCTAAGTCTTAGATATTCCATCAAACTCAACTAAAATGCAAATATATCCAACAACTATTTTAAGAATAAAAAGTATGTTAGCTGGAGCGCCTACAAATTCAACCCAACAGCACTGTGAAGAACATTAACCATTGAAAGTGCAGCTGTCTGTAAATATTTTTCTTTCATCTTAGATGTGACGTCAATAAGCATTGGGAATACTCCTGTGCATGTTGGCGGGATAGATGAAGATAGGCATGAGGTGAGGGAATGGAAAAATAAAGAATCTATTACCACCAATACACTATGACATCAAAGAGTTGCGAAGATAATGTGATGAATATGTAGCATGGCACAGAAAATGGAAAAAGGCAGCACATTGTGACCAGGGAGCAGGATTCAGGAGTGTCACCACGGTCATAAAACCTCCAGCATGCTGGTTGCCACATTGTCAGGTACCGAAGGATGGGCACCTCCTAAAGAACAGTGAAAGTTTCTGCCACTGGATCAAGGAACCCTCTTCTCCCTTCCTATCTCCACCATCAATCCAGCCATCCATCAATCCACCCATCATGATATAACCAGGATCAGATAGATATCTAGAAAGAGCTCAACAATATGGACATATGAGACTTATTTCCCCACCTTTCTTCCTCAGTTACATCCCTGGGTTTTGTCATTACCCTCTTTCAATCCTAAAAACACCACAGCTAGAAAAAGAGCATGGTTTCTACTAACATTGCAAAGCTAAATAAAGTTCTTCCTCCCTTCTATAAACTTCCAGTCCACAATCTAAGCTCTCCTCTTATCACACATCGATAGAGGCAATGCATTACTCAGTAGTCTTACAGAGCCCTCATTGACACCAATGAAACTGTTCTTAATGCAGGGACTCACCTAATCACAAAGAAGGTTTAAGCATATCTCCCTGACTTAAAACAACTACACAATGGGGTCTATTACGATGGCGGGCGGACAAAGTCCGCCCGCCACCGTAACGGTGAATAGGACCGTCCGCCAGAGGTGCAGCGGTCCCGCTGTGTCCATTAGGATGCCACCACCACGGTGGGAGTGGCATCCCCCATCCACAACATTTTGGCGGGCGGTGCCCACAGCACCGCCCGCCACAATGCTGTGGATGCACATTGTGCATTGGCATGCACAAGGTGACAGGCACTGCGCGGTGCCTGCCACCTTGTCCACGCCAATGTAGGGGGGTACCATAGGTACCCCCCATGTGCACCCCCCACCCCCCCAACACCCAGGGGGCCTGCAATGGGCCCCCCAAAGCAGACACCGTATGCCTTTTCATGGCGGCGTTGCCGCCATGGAAAGGCTGATCACCGCCTACATCATGATATGGTTGGCGGTGTCTTGCAGACACCACCACCATATTATGGCCCTTTTCCGCCCGGTCGACGAGTCGTCCGGCGGACCACCCAGCCATCCTAATATGGCAGGGGGTCACTGAAGCATGGATGGCGGGCGGATCGCCCCCGCCGGGCCGGCAGTGGCTACCGCCGGCCCGGCGGGTGCAATCCGCCCGCCATCGTAATAGGCCCCTAAGTTCCTCACCCTGCCAGAATCAACTTCAGAGTCCTTTGTGTGGTCTGTAAGGTGTGTTCTATATGGTGTTTCACTTGAGTTACTCTGACGATCACAAAACACATCATGTGTGGTGACTCATACGCTTCTAGAAGCACATCACTAGCCAGTCTGAAAATTCAAAAGCATCACAGAGAATACACAGGCTAACAGTCTTTCTCTACATAAAGAAGAAAACTCTGGGACACCTTACTTTGCTAATCAAAAAAAGTATCCAGCCCTAACAAGAGTAGATAGGAGAGGTAGAGACACAATTCTCTGTCAAAAGTTGAACTTAGTTAACTGCTACTACCACTATTGGGAGCAGTATGTCTTTTTTATAATAACCCTCACACACTCTAGTAGTGTCATGCTTCATCATCGGGTTCACCCTGGCTCCTAAAGGCCAGGGTGGGCTCAGCCGTGTTTCAGGGAGCACTTAAGAGAAAAGGCCAGGGGGGTTAAAGATTAAAAAATCACCAACAACTCCCAGTATCCCTTTAATATGGAGTAGTGGTAGTTATTAAAAACAGAAAAAGGGTGTCCCAAGGATATAATGGTCCTATGACCCTAGAGTACTTGCCAACATGTTTCAGCCAATAGACGGCCCTAGGGGTCCATGGCTTTCTTCAGGGCAAAACAGCAATGTAAATTCCCTCCCTGGGAACAATAAACAAACAATGATCAAAAATACAAAAACAATTTTTTAATACAAAAAATTTATTATATGTATTAAGATAAAAAACGCCTATGGATATACTTATCCTCAATGTGGCGTAATGTCAGTCAAATGTCCAACCTGTAAGAAGAAACAGAATATACACTATTTGTGGATATGCTCACCATTGAGACAGCGTCGTGCTACCTCATCACTAAAACATACTTCTCATCATCATGAGTTTATGCAACACAGTAACAATGTTGGAGTATCCAAATTGGCATGCTCACACCATATGTGTTGACCTTATAATAAAGGGTACCGGGTACCTAAACCCATCCCGTGCAACGTCCAAGTAGACATGTATACCCACACAGCAAAAGTCGCCTCCATAGAAAAGGGGGCCGAAATATATAGTTAGAAAAATAGATAAGATAAGCGTAGTGATCGACATTTAAGGCATTGTATAGTACAAATAAGTCAAAGACGTCATATAAGAGTCTCACCAATCTTTGGAGGACCACACGCCTCCCACGGGTGCAGGCAAGGGAGCAGTCCTGTAGTCAAACACTAGGAAATAACAGAACAAACAGAGAAGAAAACCATAAGATACGAAGTCAAAGGGGAGGGGCACCGGCATTCTGGATTCTCACTCCGAACTCTAATCATGTCCAAGACTTACTTCATCAAGGATCCTGGCCCCGAGGATTTACCTACGCATCCTGCAGCTCCCGGCGTGCATGCCGGTATTGTGAGGAAGTTGGCGTTTTAAAGGAAAACACGTTCACAGGTGGTTCCACGCTATGGGAAGAGTGGCGCCCATTCGTTACGTCATCTCCACGTCAATTACGGCGTCAGTCAACATGACGCCCGGGGGTAGAAGGGAAATATAGTAAAGTTACGGTTCTACAGTAATACGAGTAGATTACAGGCGATATTCATACACTGTAAACTCGTCCTAGATATTTTATATTTTTTAGATACATCAGAGGATACCTTTCAAGGGGTAGACCACAGGGATATATATCGGTCCCTTTTGACGTTGAAATACAGGTCATGGCTCTTTGTTAGAAATAATGGTACCTTGATAAAGTTTTTTGAAGACCGTCACAATGAAGAACTACACACCACCCACGTATTGATGGGAACTGTAGTTTATCTAAGTTATCTACATCGTGAATCGAGTTCTTAAAGTGCCAGTAGTGCGAGATGTCTATCCCGAAATTCAAAGGAAATTACGCTTCTTATATAGTATAGATAACGTACAACTGCTACTGAAGCAACATCTTTCAAAAGAGGCTAAATTCTGGTGTCCAAATTGATTACGGCAACAAGGACATTTTTTGCCCACCGTCATTAGCACAGCAAAACGTTTATTCAGGTGTAGTATCGATCATGTTATGATAAGTGGAATGTTTGTCCTCATCATATAATTAAGATGCTTGAATACCCAGATCCTGGGGCCTCACAGGTGGGGAGATAGGAGTAAAAAGGAGTATTAACTAGACGATGGCATATTATCAGAGCCATATATTATGTCTAGTTACCGTATGGTACTGCCACCACCACAGGTATCTCGCAGTCAATATCTCCACAGCTCTTATACTCTTCCCAGTTGTCCCCACGGAATTGAGTCGTTTAGGCCCCGTTCATGTGTTTTTAGAGTGTAAACCCACCTTTGTTCTTTCTGTAAAAGTCTCTTTGATAGGTTTGGACCCCCTCTCACTTTATCCAGGACAGTCCATTTCAAGTCCTGAGCACTGTGTTTGTACTCCAAATAATACGCCGTTAGTTTTGTCGCATTCATTTTCCTTTGTATCGTACTCCGATGTTCACAGATGCAAACTTTTACTTTTCTTGATGTCAATCCTATATAGCAATCTCCAAACGGGCATGTGATCATATAGATGCAGTTATCCGAATTACAGTTAGTATGGCATCTTTGTTCCCACATCCGTGGGAGTCCTAGATCAATTTCCGACGTGTGGATAGTGAATTGACATACAATGCACATGCCGCAAGGGAAGTGTCCCTTTACCTGTGGGGTATTCCATAATGTTAGTTGTTTTTCAGTTTTGGGTTGATATGGGTCGGTATGGACTAGTGCACTCCTTAAACTCCTGTTCCTTTTAAAAGAGAACATTGGTTTTTCAAAGGCGAGATTGTTTGAAGTTAAGATGTTCCATTTTTGGTTCACAATTCTCTTTATGGTATTCGAAGAGGAGTTGTAAGTAGTTACGCAGATTAAAGCCTTCGTCTCTTCCTTTTCAAAACTCTCCAACAAGGCTGTGCGAGGTGTGTTTCGCGACCTTTTCTGCGCCTTATTTATCACTCTTTTTGGGTAATCTCTTACTTCCAGTTTCTTCGCTAAAAGAGCGGCTTCTTTTTTGTAAGTGTCTAGATCTGAGCAGTTTCTACGGACTCTCAAAAACTGCCCAACTGGAAGATTCTCCCTCAGAGATCTCGGATGTGCACTGTTAACCCTTTCGGTGCTCATGACGGCCTGGAGCCGTCATGATGCACAGTGGGCGTGTGCTCATGACGGCTCCAGGCCGTCATGGCACCCACCCACGGGGGAAGCGCTGGCGCTCCCCCCGTGGGACGCCGATCTAGGTGTTTTCACCGGGGAAGGCAGGGGAAGCCCTTCCCCTGCCTCCCCCTGCCTCCCCCCGCTCCCCCTCCATGTCATCAATGACGTCAGCACGCGAGGCGCGCTGACGTCATTGGAGGTTTCCCTTTCTTCCCCGACACGCTGGAAGCCATTTGCTTCCAGCGCGTCGGGAACAAAGAGGTAAGTTTTTCCTCTGGGGAGGGGGATTTTAGCAAAAGAGGCATCGGGGGAAAGGAAAGGGTTTTCCTTTCCCCTGATGCTTCTTTTGTGCATTCCTGCTGCACGATCGTGCGATCGTGCAGCAGGAATGCCCACTAGAGCCAGGGATTTTTTATTTTATTTTTAAATCAGCAATTTATTTACTGTTTGGGGGATCGGCCCCTTAGGCAAGGGTCGCTCCCCTTATTGGGGCATAATTTATTGGCTTTGTCTGCCCCCCTGGGGGGGCAGATTAATGTTTATTTTGGCACACTGGACCACGAGTCCATTTGTTGTGGGGAGTGGCCCCTTGGGCAAGGGTCACTCCCTTTGGGGGTATGTTTATGGCTGTCTGCCCCCATGGGGGGCAGATCTTGCCTTTTTTTGTTATCTAGGGCCCACCAGGCCACCAGGGTTTTTTTTGGGAGAGTGACCCCTTGGGCAAGGGTCACTCTCCCTTGAGGCTGTCTCTCCCCATATTTGGCCCACTAGACCACCAGGGATTTGTTTGTGGGGAGTGGCCCCTTGGGCAAGGGTCACTCCCCTTATGGGGGCAATGTTTTTTGGCTTTGTCTGCCCCTCTGGGGGGCAGATTTCGCCATTTTTTTTAAATGTGGCCCACTGGACCACCAGGGAATACTTTGTGAGGAGTGGCCCCTTGGGCAAGGGTCACTCCCCTTCGGGGGCTATGTTTTTGGCTGTCTGCCCCATGGGGGGGGCAGATCTCGCCTTTTTTTATCTAGGGCCCACTAGGCCACCAGGGAATTGTTTTTGGGAGAGTGACCCCTTAGGCAAGGGTCGCTCTCCTTTGGGGGCTGGGTCGCTCTCCTTTGGGGGCTGTGTCTCCCTATGTTTGGCCCACTAGACCACCAGGGATTTGTGGGGAGTGTCCCCTTGGGCAAGGGTCGCTCCCCTTATGGGGGCAATGTTTTTTGGCTTTGTCTGCCCCCCCCCGGGGGGGCAGATTTCGCCATTTTTTTTAAAAGTGGCCCACTGGACCACCAGGGAATACTTTGTGGGGAGTGGCCCCTTGGGCAAGGGTCACTCCCTTCGGAGGCTATGTTTTTGGCTGTCTGCCCCCATTGGGGGGGCAGATCTCGCCTTTTTTTATCTAGGGCCCACTAGGCCACCAGGGTTTTTGGGGGAGAGTGACCCCTTGGGCAAGGGTCGCTCTCCTCTGGGGGCTGGGGCTTGTCATGTTTGGGCCCACTAGACCACCAGGGATTTGTTTGTGGGGAGTGGCCCCTTGGGCAAGGGTCGCTCCCCTTTATGGGAGGATGATTGTGGCCATTTCTGTCCTCTTTGGGTGGCAGATCAGCAGTATGTTTTTTAGGCCCATCCGCCCCCAAGGGGGGCAGAAGCCACTAGACAACAGGGGATTTTAAATTTTTGAATTGGGGAGTGGCCTCAAGGGCAAGGGTTGCTCCCCTTTTACAGGGGTGAATATTTTATTTAGACTCTTAGGCCCACCTACCCCTTAGCTTAGCTGGTGGATTGTGTGTGGACTGGTGCATTATTTGAATATGTGATTGTAATGGTTTATTTTCTCCTTTTTATTCTAGTGTAAAGCTTTTGATTCCTGTTTGCGGTTTCGGCAGTGGATGTTCTGCAGTTTTGCGTAATTGCATTTATTTGGTAAGAAAAACATTTTTGTTGTGTTTACTCCAAATGAGTATTATTGTCATGCATGAATGAATTTTTTTGTAAGTGGTGTCATAATGGCAGCATATTTGTTAGTGTTCAGAGCATGAAATTCTTTGCGATGTGTTTTGCATTGTATTATGTGTAAAAAAAAAATCTTTTTCTTTTTTAGTGGGATATTGTTGATCCTTACTGTGTCTGTGCAGAGTAGGTGGTGGTGAGTCTAGCTGCTTCTGTCAAGTGAGTGGTATAGTGTTGGAGTATATAGGTCTTTGTGATAAAGCTACATTTTGTTTATTTCTTTTTTTACAAAGGGTTTGTTGTTGTTGACTTGTTTGACAAGTAACCTTTATTAGTAAGCATTATGGCTAGCCGTAGAATGACTGCTCAGCAGGTGGTTGGTATGCTTCTTGAATCTTCCTCTGAGCAGGATTATGAGACTGACAGTGCGTCTGAGGGAGAGGAGGGAGGGGAAGATTGAGGCAGTGAGTTTTCTCTCCACATGGAATCATCGGATGATGAAGGTACTCTCAGTGCGGACGAAGCTACTCTCGGTGTGGATGAAGCTACTCTCAGTGCGCATGAAGTGCCTGTTTTAGAGGAGGATACTGCTGTGCCGATGGTGCAAGAGGCATCTGGATTGCAGCCTGAGGCTGCTAGGCTTCCTACTGGAAGTGCTGGACTCTGGGTTGATCTAGACATGGTGCAGCCGGTGTTGCCTGCCTTTAGTGGTGATGCAGGGTGTAGAGTGGATTGTGAACATTTTTTGCCTATACAGTTTTTTCAGTTGTTTATGGATGATGTATTTTTGGGTGAGATTGTTGAGCAGACTAATTTGTATGCTGAACAGTTTTTGAGGGACAACAGTGACAAACTTAGGCCCCACTCTAGAGCTACCCGGTGGACTCCCACAAATCTGGAAGAGATGAAGAAGTTTTTGGGTTTGACTTTATTGATGGGTTTGATAGGGAAGCCGTCCATGGCTTCATATTGGTCTACCAGTCCCTTGATGGCAACGGCCATATTTCCTGCAATTATGACTCGTGATCGGTATTTACTTTTGCTTCGGATGCTGCATTTTGTTGATAATGCTTTGGCGTTGGCACGAGATCACCCTGACTGTGACCGTCTTTTTAAGATTCGGCCTGTTCTTGATCACTTTGTAGATCGATTTTCAGAGATCTATACTCCAGGGAAAGAAATATCTATTGATGAGTCTTTGGTCCTGTTCAAGGGCCGTTTGGTTTTAGGCAGTACATTCCTAGCAAGAGGGCACGCTATGGAATTAAGCTGTATATGTTGTCTGAGAGTAGGACAGGATATGTTTTTAATTTCCGTGTGTACACTGGTAGGGATTCCACTATTGACCCCCTGGTTGTCCGTCCACTTTTGGAGTTTCAGAGAAAATTGTGTGGGATCTTGCTAGAGGACTGTTTAACAGAGGCCACCATTTGTACCTTGATAACTTCTACACTGCTGTGCAATTGTTTAAGGAATTGTTCAAAGTGGACACTTTTGCTTGTGGCACAATCCGCTCTAACCGTAAAGGTTATCCAAAAGAGCTTGTTTGCAAAAAACTTCAGAGGGGACAGTGCAGTTCCTTGCGTAGTGATGAACTACTAGCTGTGAAATTTGTGGACAGGACGGATGTGTACATGCTGACTACCATCCATGATGAGAGTACTTCAGCTGTGGCTGTTTGGGGTCAGATTGCTGAAGTGCGCAAACCTGTGTGCATTTTAGATTACAATAAGCACATGGGTGGTGTTGATAGAGTAGATCAGAGGTTGGAACCTTACACTGCTATTCGTAAGGCTTACGTTTGGTATAAGAAGTTGGCCATCCATCTCTTCAATTTAGCAACTTTCAATGCTTTTGTTGTGTTCAAGGAGTGTTCTCCTGCGTCAAAGTTGACTTTTGTTCAGTTTCAGCAGTCTGTGATAGGCAGCCTTGTTGTTGTGGAACAGGCAAGTGTTCCTAGAGTTGGAGACTCGTATGTACTGCCCCGAGTGTCCTTCTAACCCTGGGCTGTGTGTGCCTGCTTGTTTTAGAATGTACCACATGCAAAAGAATTATTGGGAGCATCCATGAGTGGTAAAGTGAACTGCCTGGTCTGTATTGTTTAAAAAATGTTGTTCTATTTCAAGGTTGGCATTAGTGCAATGTATTTAGTTTCAGATTTTGTGTTAGTAGATTTGTATCTATTTGCAATTTGTTTGTGTTTTCTTTTTTGTATAAAAAAATCCTAAATGTGATGGCGGTGTGTGTAGGCTGGTGCTTGGCTGGTGGTGTGCGTGGACTGGCACTTGGCTGGCGGTGTGCGTGGACTGGCGCTTGGCTGGCGGTGTGCGTGGACTGGCGCTTGGCTGGTGGTGTGCATGGACTGGTGCTTGGCTGGCGGTGTGCGTGGACTGGCGCTTGGCTGGCGGTGTGCGTGGACTGGCGCTTGGCTGGTGGTGTGCGTGGACTGGCGCTTGGCTGGCGGTGTGCGTGGACTGGCGCTTGGCTGGTGGTGTGCGTGGACTGGCACTTGGCTGGCAGTGTGCGTGGTCTGGTGCTTTGTTGGCGGTGTGCGTGGATTGGCGCTTGGCTGGCGGTGTGCGTGGATTGGCGCTTGGCTGGCGGTGTGCGTGGACTGGCGCTTGGCTGGCGGTGTGCGTGGACTGGCGCTTGGCTGGTGGTGTGCGTGGACTGGCGCTTGGCTGGCGGTGTGCATGGACTGGCACTTGGCTGGTGGTGTGGGTGGACTGGTGCTTGGCTGGCGGTGTGCGTGGACTGGCGCTCGGCTGGCGGTGTGTGAGTAGTGACTTGCTGCTGGTCACTACACACACTGCTAGCTAAACGCCACTCCACGCAATCCTTGAGCTGGTGTGGTTGCTGTGTCAGGAATGTGGGCATGTGAAAGTGATGGGCCCTTGAATGGCGTTGTCTGCTGGTGTGAGTGTTGTAATGTGCTGGGCCCGCGGCTGGCGGTGTGAATGGTTTTGTATGTGTCACATGTATGAAAGGTGTATGAATGGCCTGTAAAGCGGTTGGTGCCTTGTCGTGGCTTTACAGCTCACGAGCTGTGAGTCAATGGTTCAGTTTCTCATCCTTTCAATTATTAACAGTGCATTTCATTTTTGTGAAATCTCTGGTTAATACAACTGTATATACTGAACCATCTCTCACCCTCGTGCCAAATCCAACCAGTATGTCTGTGTGCTTGAAGAATAGGTGGTTGTGCAGAAATATTTGTCTTTTCTGTCTTTCTCAAGCAGGTTTACCTTGTCCCTTTTTGTGAGTGTTGTAATGTGTTGGTTTCGTGCCTGGTGGTGTGAATGGTCTTGTGTGTATCACATATGAAAGGTGTGTGAATGGCCTGTAAAGCGGTTGGTGCCTTGCCGTGGCTTTACAGCTCACGAGCTGCGAGTCACTGGTTCAGTTTTTTGTCCGTTTAATTATTGACAGTGCATTTCACTTTTGTGAAATCTCTTGTTAATAAAATTTTATATACTGAAGCATCACTCGCCCTCGTGCCAAATCCAACCAGTATGTGTGTGTGCTTGAGGAATAGATGGCTGTGCAGGAATCTTTGTCTTTTTAGTCTCTCTGCCAAGGTGTACATACCATCTAAGAATAACCTACCAACTGTAGATATTGTCGTAAACTAAACACCCATGGGAGTACATGGTGATGTCTCTCTTGTGGATACCAACACGTTATCTTACCCACAATGTCCTGCAAACCTCAAAATGTCTGTCACGTTTTCCTTGCATTATTGTGCCAAAATTTTCACACTGCAGAAAGAAACAACAACTTTCCTATCCCCCGCATTTCTCCAAGTATTCCAATAGAAATGTTACCTCACTCACGTGGGAGGCCCAAGTTCCCGCGACAGGCAAGGGCCCAAAATTTAGTGAGGCGACATCAAAATTGCCTATCTCAAAACAACCTGGTTTTGCAAGGAGGGTCACCTTTGTTTTTGGCCCCGTGCTCGGCGGCCATCTAGGAAACCTACCAAACCCACACATTTCTGAAAACTAGACACCCGGGGGATTCCAGGGAGGTATGGCTTGCGTGGATCCCCCAACATTTCCTTACCCAGAATCCCCTGTAAACCTCAAATTTAGCTGAAAAAATCACTTTTTTTGCACATTTTTGTGTGGGAAAGTTGTGACATCACCGGGCTGACACAAATTTCCTACCACCCAGAGTTCCCCCGGGTCTCCCGATAAAAATGGTGCCTCACTCGTGTGGGAGACCCAAGTACCCACGACAGGCAAGGGCCCAAAACGTAGTGAGGCGACATCAAAATTGCCTATCACAAAACAACCTGGTTTTGCAAGGGGGGTCACCTGGGTTTTTGGCCCCGTGCTCGGCGGCCATCTAGGGAAACCTACAAAACCCACACATTTTTAAAAACTAGACACCTGGGGGATTCCAGGGAGGTATGGCTTGCGTGGATCCTCCAACTTTTCCTTACCCAGAATCCCCTGCAAACCTCAATTTTAGCTGAAAAAATCACTTTTTTCACACATTTATGTGTGGGACAGTTGTGGCATCACCGGGCTGACACAAATTTCCTACCACCCAGAGTTCCCCCGGGTCTCCCGATATAAATGGTGCCTCACTCGTGTGGGAGGCCCAAGTACCCGCGACAGGCAAGGGCCAAAACGTAGTGAGGCAACATCAAAATTGCCTATCACAAAATGTTTTGGGCCCTTGCCTGTCGCGGGTACTTGGGCCTCCCACACGAGTGAGGCACCATTTTTCTCAGAAGACTTTGAGGAACGCGGGGTGCATGGAAATTTGTGGATCCACGCAGATTCCAGAACTTTCCACCACAGAAATGTGAGGAAAATGTGGTTTGTTTGGCAATTTTTAGGTTTGCAAGGGATTCTGGGTAACAGAACCTTGTGGGAGGCAGTCGAGTCACCCCATCCTGGATTCCCCTGGGTTTCTAGTTTTCAAAAATGTATAGGTTTGCTAGGTTTCCCTAGGTGCCGGCAGAGCTAGGGTTCAAAAACTACAGCTAGGCACTTTGCCAAAAAAGGGTCATTTTTCACTGTGAAATTGTGTTGTGTCCACGTTGCGTTTTGCTCCGTTTCCTGTCGCGGGCACTAGGCCTACCGACACAAGTGAGGTACCATTTTTCTCGGAAGACTTTGGGGAACGCGGGGTGCATGGAAATTTGTGGATCCACGCAGATTCCAGAACTTTCCACCACAGAAATGTGAGGAAAATGTGGGTTTTTTGGCAATTGTTTAGGTTTGCAAGGGATTCTGGGTAACAGAACCTTGTGGGAGGCAGTCGAGTCACCCCATCCTGGATTCCCCTGGGTTTCTAGTTTTCAAAAATGTATAGGTTTGCTAGGTTTCCCTAGGTGCCGGCAGAGCTAGGGTTCAAAAACTACAGCTAGGCACTTTGGCAAAAAAGGGTCATTTTTCACTGTGAAATTGTGTTGTGTCCACGTTGCGTTTTGCGCCGTTTCCTGTCGCGGGCATTAGGCCTACCGACACAAGTGAGGTACCATTTTTCTCGGAAGACTTCGGGGAACGCGGGGTGGGTGGAAATTTGTGGATCCACACAGTTTCCACAACTTTCCACCACAGAAATGTGAGGAAAATGTGGTTTTTTTGGCAATTTTTTAGGTTTGCAAGGGATTCTGGGTAACAGAACCTGGTGGGAGGCAGTCGAGTCACCCCATCCTGGATTTCCCTGGGTATCTAGATTTCAAAAATGTATAGGTTTGCTAGTTTTCCCTAGGTGCCGGCAGAGCTAGGGTTCAAAAACTACAGCTAGGCACTTTGCCAAAAAAGGGTCATTTTTCACTGTGAAATTGTGGTGTGTCCAGGTTGCGTTTTGCGCCGTTTCCTGTCGCGGGCACTAAGCCTACCCACACAAGTGAGGTACCATTTTTCTCGGAAGACTTTGGGGAACGCGGGGTGGGTGGAAATTTGTGGATCCACGCAGATTCCAGAACTTTCCACCACAGAAATGTGAGGAAAATGTGGTTTTTTTGGCAATTTTTTAGGTTTGCAAGGGATTCTGGGTAACAGAACCTGGTGAGAGGCAGTCGAGTCACCCCGTCCTGGATTTCCCTGGGTGTCTAGTTTTGAAAAATGTATAGGTTTTCTAGGTTTCCCTAGGTGTCGGCAGAGCTAGGGTTCAAAAACTACAGCTAGGCACTTTGCCAAAAAAGGGTCATTTTTCACTGTGAAATTGTGGTGTGTCCACGTTGCGTTTTGCGCCGTTTCCTGTCGCGGGCACTAGGCCTACCCACACAAGTGAGGTACCATTTTTCTTGGAAGACTTTGGGGAAGGTGGGGTGGGTGGAAATTTGTGGATCCACGCAGATTCCAGAACTTTCCACCACAGAAATGTGAGGAAAATGTGGTTTCTTTGGCAATTTTTTAGGTTTGCAAGGGATTCTGGGTAATAGAACCTGGTGAGAGGCAGTCGAGTCACCCCGTCCTGGATTCCCCTGGGTGTCTAGTTTTCAAAAATGTATAGGTTTGCTAGGTTTCCCGAGGTGCCGGCAGAGCTAGGGTTCAAAAACTACAGCTAGGCACTTTGCCAAAAAAGGGTAATTTTTCACTGTGAAATTGTGGTGTGTCCACGTTGCGTTTTGCGCCGTTTACTGTCGCGGGCACTAGGCCTACTCACACAAGTGAGGTACCATTTTTCTCGGAAGACTTTGGGGAAGGCGGGGTGGGTGGAAATTTGTGGATCCACGCAGATTCCAGAACTTTCCACCACAGAAATGTGAGGAAAATGTGGTTTCTTTGGCAATTTTTTAGGTTTGCAAGGGATTCTGGGTAACAGAACCTGGTGAGAGGCAGTCGAGTCACCCCGTTCTGGATTCCCTG